>JAAAKM020073195.1:37260218-37273992 GCA_010016025.2 Alatinidae sp. Z8VKAUB7J3 | reverse complement strand
CTGTGATTGTCATTCAGACAAGCTTATTCTGTATTACCTGAATAATTCCCAATTTTTTTCTAGATAGTACACCAGTCTTTACTTCGCCTTAAAATAGCGAGGGGGCAATGTTTCATTGACAATCCTAATCCACTGACTTCATTAATGTGTCACTAGAGCTTCTCGGCCTTTTGGCAAGCAATGGATGTAGTATCTGTTCTCATTGATGACAGATGCTTTCCATAATCCGCGAGAGGCGGTCCTACTGGGCAGTTGAGCCTGCTTCATGTCTTGCTTCTCTGCCCGGTAGCACAAATTGAGGGGCGTCGCCCTTGGACGCCGCAGCTGCCCTTTATTAGTTAGTTACCCTGTTTGGTGGTTTTTCTGTTTATTTAGGGTAGTTTCAATGTCAGGCCCACTGCTCATCGGGGGTCTTTGATTGAGAGATTGTAACTAGAGCTGTTACAACGAATGTATGAAATTACACGAGTTGAAAAGGCTAGAGAATGTTTGCAAGAACAGTACTATTACCGCTACCCAAGTATTCATTATTCTAAGATTTCAAGGAATCAAAACTTTTATCATTAAGGCAAGTTGAAGACAGTTCTTTTATCATTAAGGCAAATATAACTTAAATCTCAAAAGTCCTCACTCTGGCAAACAGTATCTATCGCGAACAGTAGAGAAAGCATTAATTCGTGCCATCATCTGACACGCATTGTGTGAACAGAAAAGACAGATCAGTGCCCCGCCTTTTTTAGTGTAAGCTTGTGCGCATGCGTAAACATAGAAAACAAATCACACCATCAGTTGCCAATCCAGTAATTGATCGCAGGATATGGTAATTCCAAAAGAAGTCTTTTTCAAAACACGACAAGAGGATTTGCCTAAAACTTCTTTTGCCATATTTTCTCGGTCGCCCAAATCTTATTAATTATTGCTAGGCTAAGCCTGCCTTTGATACAAAGGCAAAATCTATGGACGGCGATAGACGAGTAGTCACACCTTTGGATCAGACACTGCATCCCATCCTATGTTTCAATTTCAGTGCATCTTTGCAGGCTAGGTCTCATAAACATAACCCCAATAAGCTACACATGCTCAATCTAGGTATACCCCTTACACTCCTTCATTGGATACGAGTGTTCCTGACTGACAGAAGAGCCAGCGTCCGGCTGAACAACACTCTTAGCAGCAGCAGACGCTTCAAACAGGGCCTCCCCTAAGCGTCCGTCCTCTCCCCTTTACTATTTCTTTTTTATATCAACAGCTTGGCGGACACCTTGGAGCAGGAAGGACACACAATTGCGCTATTTGCCGACGACGTCACCATCCTGGCAACAGCAAGGGAAAAGGATGCAGCAGTAAAGGCCGTCCAACAGTTCATAAACACCGTTGCCGAATGAAGCCAACAACGGAAGCTCAAACTCAATGCCACCAAAAGCGAAATTGCTGCATTCAGCACCTGGACCAATAACAGCAAATGGAAACCAGAACTACTCGTCAACAACCAGCCGATCCCGACCACCGACTCACCGGGACTACTAGGAGTTTTACTCGACAGGAGCCTCACCTTCAATGCCCACCTGACAAAACTGACAGAAGAATGCAACAGACGACTACGCGCCCTACAGATCGTAGCACATTCAACATGGGGATGGAGAAGGATAATTTAAGACAAGTTTACTTCGCCCTCATCCAAAGCAGACTCAATTACGCAGCACCAGCCTGGCAGCCTTGGATTTCAGACACAAACATTGGAAACATTCTGTTGGAAACATTACAAAATCGTGCCCTCCGCATCATCACAGGACAGCTGACATCCACACTCCTAGAAGCTCTTCGCCTGGAAGCAAACATCCAAAGTTACCACACCATCACTAACCGAGCAATTATGAAGTCAAAAGAGAAAGCACTACGCAGCGCAGACGATCATACAAAGAAAATGGCACTTGAAAATCCGATCGCACAAAGACTTCCCTCCCGTTTAAGCTGGCGACGAAAAACAGAAGATCTAACCCCAAAACTTCCTCCTCATCTACAAAATAGAGATCAACCACAGCGCTTCCAAAACCCACCATGGCAACAACACGACCCAGACATACTTCCTAAACAACCAGAGGCACCACAACTAACAAATCAAGATCAAACTCCAAGTACAAAGCCCATGTCTTACTCGAAAGCCTGTCAGATCATCAATTCAACCTTCCGGGACCCACCAACCACCCACGATTGCACCAAAGCAATATATGAAAAGAGAAGTTTTCGAAAAGATAAAAGCGAATTAAAGACCAGAGCAGATTAGATCCTGGTAGCAAGATTATGATCCGGACATCACCAACACCTCCAAGCCTACAAACATAGAATCAATGAGGAAATTGAACCAACATGCCCCGACTGCAAAGCATCGGACCATACTTTGGAGCACTGGCTACTCAACTGTCCAGCAGGAGAAACACTAAGAGAACACATGTTTGGGAGCCCACAGGGAGCCTTGGAATGCTACCACCTTCCCTGGAGAAATGGTGACGTACGTTAAGAAGACATTGGTCAACTTTGATGCTTAGGCTTACGCCTATCCCGTAAACCAAACCAAATCCTTACAGCAAGAAACGTTCTTTAGTGATCAGAAGTGTGTTTGAGTCACGTTTCAGTGCTTGCCTTTGTTATTTTGTCACCTATTGTTTACATTGGTTGCTTGTTGCGGCGATTTTTTTCGTCAAAAAAAGTAGGAATCGATCCTTTTTTTCTGTTAGCGCGAAGAGAAATCTTTGAGCATAGCAGTAATCTCAGGCTAACTAGCTTTCATTTTCTCAACAGATGATTTAGATTTGATGTACAATTTCCAGTCCTGTTTCAACTTTCTTAGCTCACTTATTTCCAATGAGTCAAGACAAATTCTGTACACAAACTGCTTACAAGGGTTTGAATAAAACTTAAACCCAAAATGCAATCCATCATTTCATCAGCTCTTAGAAAAGGAATATAATGGAAATACCTAACTATATGTTGATGGATCTTTATGTGAAGAGGGATGTGGAAGTGGTTGCTTTTTAAAAGAGCACAGCCTATGCATTATGGAAAAACACAAGTCAGGGACTAGTATCCCAACAGCTGAAGTAGCTGCTGTCAATTTGGGCTTAGAGACCCTAATTGAACCAAAGCAGAGCAATTAATGCATAGTAATATTCTCTGACTTTAAATCTGCTCTCAATATCTTAAGAAACCCTAAGTTTGAAACACTGGACATAGAGCTACATCAAACCAAAGTAAACCTAAACAGCCTTGGAAGATTAGGCTTTGTTATTAAATTTCAATATAGCCTATACCTAGTCATCTAGGTATAGAAGGAAATGAAAAAGCAGACAAGATAGCAAAGTAAGGAGCAAAAAGCCAAATGGAACCAGTGAAAGCTCTAACTAGGCCTATAATGTATAGCCTACAACTAGATTATGAGTAAAAACATTACCTAAATTAAAGCCACCAAATTTATCCCCCTTTCAAACCAGGATACAATCAGTCTGGTTTCATTGTGTGTGTACAAATACAGCTAATTTTTTACAGAGCTTTTAGTTAATTAGGTCTGAAGGGACAGTAATTTGGCCTGAAAGCTTACCTATTGTAATTACCTGATTTACTTCTTTACATATTAGGTAAAATTCTAGTTTACTGACTTTCGACTATCTGGGAAAGGGGTTAGGTTAGGAAAATGAAATTTTCAGGGATGGGTCTACAGGCTAAAGTATATCCCAGGAAGGTATTTTGAAGTACCTACCTCTACTCCCTCTTTCTCCCTTTAGAGGACCCTGAAGTTCACCTACATGACAGGTCTATTCCTATTGAAATTTTAACAAAACAACATTTTACCTTAATTTTCAGTTACCAGTTGCTTTTTCTCTGCCTTTAGATCTGAAAATGCAATTCCTGTTATTTGAGTAGAATTTCAAGCCATATCAATGTTTTTTTTTTCAAAATTTAGGAAATGTTTTTGTATATCTTTAAAACCTTATAAAATGGAATTGAGCTAAGTTATGAAGCTAAAAACAATTTTGTTGTGCTTAAATTAAGCAGAAGATCTATTTTGCACAGTTTCACTTTTATAACACACATGTTTTTAAAGGTCAGGACCCTCTAGAGGGAGGAGTGGAGGTAGGTATTTCAAGATATCTTCCCGGGACATACTTTAGCCTGTAGACCCATCCCTGAAAATTTCATTTTCCTAACCTAAACCCTTTCCAAGATAGCCTAGCAAGAAGTCAATTAACTTGAATTTTACCTTTTTTTCAAAATTTAGGAAATGTATTTGTATATCTGTTTCTCCTTTATTATTTGCATTATTTCTAATCTTGTGGTACCCTAACCCTGTGTTTGTTTACTTGTCCAATGGGATTTTTACTAATCGAGGTTTAACCCCTAAAAGATAGCAACAAATACTTGTCTGGCCACGTTAGGACTCGAAAGGGATTCACCCTCAATGGAATACAGTACTAACCAGTTGGACTATGAAGGTCATGATATGATGATGCCTATTGCACGCAAGGAGAACACCCTGTTTGCGCATACTAGAATGATAAAATAAATTGTGTTTTCCCATATGGTTGCAATGATTGACAGGCAGAGGGTAGAATCGATTAGTGAAATTTGGTTTACATTTGGTATGCACCTGTTTGTTAAATGATGCTGTGTTATCAGATAATACTGCGGGTTGCTCTCAGCACATTTTTTTAATAATAGGGTCTTTAACTGTATTGGAACTTGAATTTGCTATCAGAGATGAAATAGAAGCGAGAGTATCATTATGGCTAGAATATGGTACGCCTGCATACATGACCAAAAGTCTTTTCTTTTCCTCTTCACTACACTGCATTTAGCACATAAATTAGAGGCACTCTTGAACGACAAAAACTATAATTGGAAACGTTGATTGCATATTTTCTTCGATGCTCAACAATTAACATCATTACTTGGCGTTCATTAAAAAGCGAAATTTTTTTGTTTAATCAATAATTCTTGTATCTTTTAATGGAGCTTTACAGGGTTTGAGAGATTCTGCAGTCCAATTCCATGTGAACTCAATGGCTAATACACGGCACCTATATACACGGCAATATCCCACAGATGGTATTTTTCGGGCATTTTTAATGCAAAAATGTTCGTATACACAAGAATTGATAGTTTAAACTTAAAAAAAAAAAAATCTTATTAGGGTTTTTTCTGATGACTCCTAGCAATTTAAGCCGGCGTGGAACAATACCACTCCCAATGACATCCTCTGAGGGACCCATTATCATACCTATCACAACTAAGGATTTTTCAACATTTTTCTGTAAAAAAAAAACTTATAAACAAAGAAAATACTATTGTTTTTATTTGAACAGCGGAAACTGGCCATTTCATTGCTAGATGGCGATATTCTATGGAAATTCGCAGCCTGTGATACCGAATGGCTGACACACAGCACCTCACAGAAATAGGCTTACACAAGGGCTTATCGCACAAATAGCATTTTTTGGGAATTTTCCTGTAAAAATATTCGTTTACATTAGAATTGATCGTTAAAACTTAATAAAAAATCTCCCTTAGCGTTTCTTCTGATGAGTCCTACCAATTGAGACCATCTTGGCACAATGTACCAGCCCTGATGACACCCACGAGGGGCAAATTATCACGGCTAAGGATTTTCAACAGGTTTGTCTCAAAATAAATTTAAAAACTACAAAATAACCAATGTTTTTATTTGAACAGCTGAAACTTGCCATTTTATTGCTAAATTGCAATGTTCCATAGGAATTCCCAGCCTGTGACACTGAACGGCTGACACTCAAAATAAATTTAAAAACCAAAAAATGACCATTATTTTTATTTGAACAGCTGAAACTTGCCATTTTATTGCTAGATTGCGATGTTCCATGGTAATTCCCAGCCTGTGACACTGCTTTGCAACCCCCCCACCCAATTAGTTACGCGCCATTGTAGTTGTGTCCCTGTGTCCTACCTGTGAATATAGATAGATTTATATATGTGTTTCAAACTACGTAAAAATTGCGAATATACAACATTCTTGGCTTTCCCATTGTCTGTCCATATACAAAGCCGTATGTACTAATAATGACGTCATATGCAAACGTAACCTAGGGTCGCTAAAGAGAAATAATAGTAACTAAAAAAGGTGTCGACAGAAATTTCATAGATTGAGTCAATATTTACAAGTAACGTCCTGCATTCTGGAAAATAACAAGTGAAAATTTACTATTATTCTTCTATGTATTTACTATTATTGGGCAAAATGCAAAGTGCTATATAAGAAGCTAAAGGAAATTAATAGCAATAATGGTCGAATTCAGTGTAATAAATTCTAATCTACGTAGTGCCTCAGAATATGTTTAATATAGACTAGTTCTCCGTCTACATTTTCTATATACGACTAAGCGCAATTCCAAAGCAAAAACAAACCACAGTTCCTACATTTGAATTCGTTTCAATTCAGCCTTTACGTGTAATGCCTAGACATTTCAGTCATTCCGCCTAATGACTGAGTAAATTAGTCATTCTGCGTTGTGACTGAAAATTGTAGGTTTTACTCGTAATGCCTGATTTCACTAAATGCCTGTAACATAGCTGATCGGAAATTGACTGGGTCTAGTCATGTGACTAGCCGGGAGCCACTCCCTAATATTATCTTTTAGGAATTGTACGAGTAGAATTTAGTCAAAGTTCGGTTTTAATGTATAGAGTTGGATTAAAGAGTTTCAGAGTTCGGATTTTGAGTACAGAATTAAGAGTACAGACGATCGTTATTTGATCAAAGGTTTTAGAGTAGTTATCATTTTTCATTGGAGTTGAAATATATTGAGTACAGGAAACTTGGCCTATTTTCTGAGTGTAGTTGACCAGTAGTTTCACATTCTTAATCATATGCAGTCTAACTAATTAGTGGCCCTTACATCTATGAAACAATGCTGGAAAACAGGCAAGGCTGGCGAGTCAGTAAATCAGTTAAAGTAGTAACAGGTATATATACAACATACCGGGAGTTGGGGCCTGAAAAGGCCAGAACCCCACTATATGTATTTCCGTAAGGTATCTTGTGGTCCTTTTAGAAGTCAAAACTGGACATTTTGAAGTAATTGACAAAGGTTTAACAGCAATACCAATAGCAGTCTCTCAATCAAAGACCCCTGATGAGCAGTGGGCCCGACATTGAAACTACCCTAAATAAACAGAAAAACCACCAAACAGGCTAACTAATAAATAAAGGGCAGATGGGGCGTCCATGGGCAACGCCCCTCAATTTAGGCTACCGGGCAGAGAAGCAAGCCATGAAGAAGGCTCAACTGCCCAGTAGGACCGCCTCTCGCGGATTATGGAAAGCATCTGTCATCAATGAAAACAGCACCCCAAATTGTCAAGAGCACCCAAGATATAAAGTTTTTTACTCTATTGCTCAGCGCTATGCCTCTCCAACAACTTACGGCCAACTTTGGGTAAGGTATATACAGGCCCTTCGCCATGGGCGGGCATGAGGGCACAACGCCCCACAAAAGTTTCTTGAAATTTGTTCTTATTTGTGAATGAATACGGTTGAATAGAAACGCCAACAGGAAAAGAAGTATATTGCACGCAATAGCGAAAACACAAAACAAAAGCCATTCAGGCAGTCCACTTTCTGATTGGCTCCTTCAAAATACAGTTGGGTATACTCTTTCACATATTCCATTTCGGTCATTCAGACGTTAGTACTCTGAGGAGTGTCAGACGAAAAAAGCTTTTCAGTACACAATGTTTTCGCTATTTCGTGCAATATTCGAAAGATTTAAGGGAAATGGGAACTTCTTTGAAGTGTGAGGCTTTGAATAGATTTGAACGGCGGAGGAGGAGTGTGCATAACTATGTTGACCTCAGTCAGGTCAGTGGTGCAGTGAGTGGACCACTGTCAGTGACCACTGTCAGTGGTCAGCAGTAATAGTGGTAGTATAAAACACTATTAAGAATATTATTTTGGGGAATTTTCTCTTTGAGGCTAATTTTCTAAAATGATGAAGTTAATACTAATGCACTGAATCTGTTCTGAAATTTATCAGGCCATTGAAAGATGAACTAACAGAATAAATAGTTTAGCATTCATTTTGCAAGTGACTAGTTTGTCATTGTGCCTTAGTAAACAAAACTAAACGTTTGGAATTAAGTGACTAAATTTAAAAGGAGTTGAACCCGAGAGGAATCGCCAGCAATTATAAGTAGCCCTTCCAGACACGTACAAAAGGAGAAGGAGCATTAAACCCCAATAACTCCCCCCAAGCATTACACAATTGAGCAATTCATCCTGTAAGTCCTTGTGTCCTTCATATATTTAGTTTATTTTTTGGTGTTTAGTCTAACTGGCCTCTATTCTGAAAGAAATATCAATGTTTATGCCAAATAGGCGCTGATGCTTTGGTTATCTTTTCAAATCTGAAGCTGCCTTAGTGGCAGCTCAATGAAGAACGTCACTTAAGAAACCAGAAAAGCAAAGAGAAAACAAAATCAAAGAAAGATGATAGACAATAATTTACTACTACTACTACTTTTAATTTCAAACAGTATCATGTTGCTTGCAATAAAATAATAATATGTGTACCATTGGCTCCTGCAGGGGCAGCAATCAGATATAGAAGACAAACAATATATAAAAATTCCAAAATAGTTTATTATTCTGAAGGAATAGCACTTCTCTGACATAAAGAACAACTTTTTAAAAACCTTTTTCTCCTCTCCCCCTCTTAAATATGTCTATTGGCTTACCCCTTCCTTCCAAACAAATTTATATGAGAAACCACAAGCTGCATCATAAAGAAATATTATTAACCAATGTAGCCCTTAAATTGAAAGGAAGGGCTTGACAATCTTTTCTGTTTTGGCATTAATTTCCAGTTTAAATGTATATTTTATTATCTTTGATCTATATTTGTTCGGTTCAGAAGCTATATAGTTAGCTCCATATAGCAGAGGATTGGGAAAACTTTCATGTGCTAATTTATATTAACATATGCCATTCATCTCATGGTAAAACTTTATTTGGATTGTTTTGCATTTGCACTATTTTTACGGTCACTACGATTGCGTGAGCGATTACGACCACGACTGGTCCGTTTTGTTCGTTCTGGTTTTTCCAGTTGGGGAGAATCGGTTTTTTCTTTTACGGCGATTTGCTCAGAGCCATTTTCACTGTCTTCGTAAGTTGGTTTAAACCAGCTGAAGAATTTATCGAGAAGTGAGGATTCTCTAAGTTTTTCCTCGCTAATGGGTGCGGGATACATGGGTGTAATGCCTTGAACTACAGCTTTGGGCGGTTCTTGTCTAGATTTTCTCTCAGTTAATTCCGGGACTAGATCGTCAGTAACTTTTGCATCAACCATTTTATAACTGACTTGTGCATCAGATTGTTTGACATCTTCATGACGCAAGCGAGTTATTTTGTACTTTGGTGTCTCGAGATGCATATTGGGAACTACAGTTCGTTACCACGAACTGTTTGACAACACTTGCCCATTGTTTAGGTATAGTATTTGTTGTTGGGGATGGGCTTCCAAGGGGATTAATTTTCTCGTGAGGGGAAATTTCTGGGATGAACTTTCCAAGAAAAATTTGGGGATATTCGACAGAATTCCTCCACAAAATTCTATTTATTTGTCTTACTCTGTCTTTGCCTATTTACTTTGCATGTGGAGATGTTCTGAAGGAATTACCCGAGGGAAATTTTCGACGTGTTTGGATTTTCAGAAAATAATTTCCACGATAGGGGAATTTCTGGAGTGATCGGAAAAACGATTAGAACTTTAAGTTGTTTTTCATAAGAGAATATGCTAAGGAAGAGTTTTCAGGCAGAATCTTCTGCAAGAAATTTAACGGAGGGGGGGGCGGGTCAGCGAAGATGGAATTGTCTGGTAGAAACTTTACGGGGAGGGGATGTATTTTGCGTGGGAGAACTTTCCGAGGAGGAGTCTCCCATGAGAGGAGGGAATTTTTCATGGAAGGTGAGCCAGATTTACCGATATTATTTGAAAAATATCCGAAATTAAATTAAAAACAAGTTTTTTCAACTCAAAGTAAGAAGCAAGATTAAAACTCAAAATAAACAGAAATTATTCCATATATGAAGGGGTTGCCCCCTCCTCAATGCGACTTCTGCAACACAAGGGCCGTTTAATCTGAATAGGAATCTTTTTTAAAAGTGCTAAAAACTTTAGCGTGAAGAGCAGCCCTATTAAAGGGGGGAGGCAATTTCCACGGTAGCTGCTATCATATTTAAAAAGCTGGCTGAATGGAATCATTCCTGTGTTGTTTTTATAGCTTTTACTTCTTAAAAGCAATCCTTATGCAGGATTACGAACACCGATATATAGATATGAAGAGTGATGATTAACTTTATCTTAATGAATTCTAATTTTATGGATGAGAACTTATATTTTAAATATGAATTTTATTTTTAATTAAAACCATGAAATTTGTACCTTTAATTGATGTAATGTGACTATCATATTGCCCTTCATTTTTTACAGCAAGAGTCCTATGTGATGGGGCCAGTGTTGCAAATCTGAATTCCGCATACCAGGAATCATTCGAAGAATGCCGTCGGCCAGAAGAAATCCCAGAAGATGGCCAAGTATTGTCGGATTGTCTCATAATTCCAGCCAGTTTTTCCGGAGAAGGAGGTACAATATTTGACAGAACTTTTCTTTTAATTGGGGTTATCTGGGCAGAAAAGGGAGACTGGTTGTCGCCGCTTGAAGGTATGCGTCCGTAATCAAACGATCTATAAGAGCTAACAGAGGATGAAGAGCTGGAATTTGGTGTAGGTGAAAGAATTATGCTTTCTACTGAGCTCGGAATTGACATATTACTTTCTACTGAAGTTTGAGACCTAGTGATGGAGGTATCGGGATGATTTGAACTTCCAATTTCAATAGATCTCCTAACACGCCACGGCACAACATTATCCTCATGTCTGTTACCTGATTTTCGCCATGGGGTGCTATTGCTTGATTCGTCACTAGATTCACTTGTATAATCATGTGATCGAAAAGAATGATACTTGTGTAGGGCAAAATCAGGTTGGTTAATGGCAATCTGTGAACTTGTGCTAGAGGCTATTCTAGCTCCCAGATCTTTTAGCCTAGCACAATTGGTAGTTTCGCTTTGAGGGTTCGGCGGGTCAGAGTTTTGCCGCCTGGTCCATGCCGGGGATGGAGTTTGAGCTGATTGGCGATGCCAACGACTACGTTGGTAAGGGAATGAACGGCGGTCTGGTGGTGATCAAACCGCATCAGGCGCAGGATCTTTCTGCACGGCGCGCGACCATAGTGGGTAACACCTGCTTGTACGGCGCCACCGGCGGCGAGTTGTTCGCGGCAGGTCAGGCGGGCGAGCGTTTTGGCGTTCGCAATTCAGGCGCGGTCGCGGTGGTCGAGGGCGTGGGCCACCATGGTTGTGAGTACATGACGGGTGGTACCGTGGTGGTATTGGGCGACGCCGGGCCCAACTTTGCGGCCGGCATGACAGGAGGCCGCGCTTACGTCCTTGATCAGCAAGACCGCCTGGGTCACAACCTGAACGATGAGTTTGTTGACATTCAGGGCTTGGACGGTGCCGGCAATGAGGCATTCCGTGAGGAGTTGAAGGCCCTGCTGCAACGTCATGTGCATCACACCCAGAGCGCCTGGGGCCGTCGCGTGTTGCAGCACTTTGACCAGTTTCTCCTGGCCTTCCGGGTGATTGAGCCGCGCCCCCAGCGTGAGGCGCCTGCCGTTAACAAGGGCGTACCCGTGCGATTGGTGAAAGGATGAGCGACAAACATTTCAAATTTCTGAACGTCAGCCGCGGTGGTCCAGACGTGCTGCCGGTGAAAATTCGCCAAAGCGAGTTCCGGGAAATCTATGAGCCTTTTGATCCGGCTGCCGCGGCCACCCAGTCGCAGCGCTGCCTTGACTGCGGCAACCCCTATTGTGAGTGGAAGTGCCCGGTACACAACTACATACCCGATTGGCTGGCGCTGGTGGAGCAGGGTCGCATCGAAGAGGCGGCAGAACTTGCGCATGAGACCAACAGCCTGCCCGAGATGTGTGGCCGCATCTGCCCACAAGATCGGTTGTGCGAGGGAGCCTGCACGCTGAACACAGGTTTCGGCGCCGTCACCATCGGCGCGGTGGAGAAGTATCTGGTCGACACGGCATTTGAGCGTGGTTGGCGCCCGGACCTGTCCCATGTGCGGCCAACGGGGCGCAGCGTCGGCATTATTGGCGCCGGTCCGGCAGGGCTGGCCTGCGCTGATGTGCTGGTGCGCAACGGCGTCGCAGCAACCGTTTATGACCGTTACCCTGAGATTGGCGGCCTGCTCAGTTTTGGCATACCGGAATTTAAGCTGGAGCTGGGCGTGGTTCGACGCCGGCGCGAAGTGTTTGAGGGTATGGGCATCGAATTTGAGCTCAACACCGAGGTGGGCGAAGACATCAAAGCTGAGGAGCTGGCGCGTCGTCATAATGCGCAGTTCCTGGGCATGGGCACCTACCGCGCGGTGGCCGCCGAAATGCCGGGCATCGATGCCCAGGGTGTCTACGCAGCGCTGGACTACCTGATTGGCCAGACCAACCAGCTCCACAATCTGCAGATGACCCGTTATCCGCAGATCAATCTCGCCGGGCAGCGGGTCGTGGTGCTGGGCGGCGGTGACACGGCCATGGACTGCGTGCGCACGGCCGTTCGCCAGGGCGCAGCGTCGGTAACCTGCGTTTACCGCCGGGACCGCGGCAACATGCCCGGTTCGCAGCGCGAGGTGGATCTTGCGATGAGCGAGGGTGTGGAATTTCGCTTCTTTCTCGTCTTGCCTTTCGGAAAAGCAGTCAATGTTTGGACCAGCCGCATGTTCAAAAGCGAGGATCGACGCCGGGAAATGCGATTGGACGATTTAATGGATGAAGCGGAGAAAGGCAAGAACGGCCTGGTTTTCATCAAGCGCGGCCCCCGCTTCCTCCAACCCAGGACTTATTACTACCACGGCTTTTTTGGCAAAATCGGGCAGATTGCAGAATAGCAACAAAAACGCATTTTCTTTGTGCCGACCTCTGTGTTCCTTACCCGGATGCGGAAGAAGAACACGAAAAGAACACTTTCCGATATTTTCTTCGGTACCTACGACATTCCCGGCAGGACCCGCAAGATCTACCAACTCCTGCTCAATTACCGCAAAGGCGGAACGGTTTTCTCCCGCCATATCGATCTCAACCTGGAACTGGAGAAACAACCGGGCCTGAGCGAAGCACGGATCGAAAAACGGTTGCGCTGGACCCTCCTCTTTCACCTCAACAATGAGGATCGCGCCTACCGAGGTCCCAATAAGCGCAGCAAGGAACGCAAGGTCCGGAAAATTCTCAAGGAACGGCGCCTCAACGAAGAACTCAAAAAAGTGGCCGAACGCCAGAACCGCCCCTTCGAAAGCGTGTTTAAAGAAGCTTCGAAGAACCTGCACGAAATGGCTTCCGACACCAGCGAACGGGTCATCAATTTGTTGCGCATGATCTTCGATTTCGTCTGGGCCAGAACGTTGGAAGGCATCGACATCAAATCCGAAGACTTGGCAAAAATTCGAGAACTCAGCAAAGCAGGGCCGGTCGTATTCCTACCTTGCCACCGCAGTCACGTGGATTATTTGGTGGTCGCCTACCTGTTCGAAAAGCACGGCTTGAATTTTCCCAGAATTGCAGCTGGCGACAACCTCTCCCGCTGGCCTTTGGGGCCCATTTTGCGGCGGGCTGGTGCCTTT
>JAAAKM020073195.1:37120719-37253928 GCA_010016025.2 Alatinidae sp. Z8VKAUB7J3 | reverse complement strand
TTGTGGAGGGCATTTGAGAATCGAAACATATCTTCGAGAAACCACGCACTGCTGGTGTTACCAAGCGTTTCGACATTGCCCAAGGTTTCCGAGACGCGCCAAGCTGCCGCGCCGCCGCCTCCGGATTCCTGGGCGATGGTGAGGGCGATTCGTTCATCGAGGGCTCCCGCGAACAAGGCCATTTTTCCGGCAAAGGAACACCCGGTCACGGCGAGTCGTTGGGTATCGATCTTGACGGTCTCCGAGACGGACTCCAAGCCATCGATGATGCGACTGATCCCCCAGGACCAAGCACTGTAGGCACCGATGTGAGTGAGTTCTGGGTACAGGGTGTTGATCGGTTCTTCGCCACGGGTTTGGGTGTGGGACATAACTTGGCGAAAATCGAAAGCGACCTGGGCGATGTGCCGATCGGTAAAGATTTCACTCGGAAGGCTGCCGGATCCACGTCCGATGCCGATGACCGCCGGCAAGGGGCCGTCGCCCTCGGGCAGCGTGATTCGAGAGGTCAATTGGAGCGTGGCTTCGTTGACTCGAATGTTCACGGTGAGCGTCCCGTCAGCGTAGCTAGCGGTCATATCCTCGGGACGTGGGGGCTTTGTGCCGATCCCGTAGTGCTCGATTTCGGCTTTGATTTCCGATCTCCTGCGACTCCAGTCCGAGAAGCGGGTGGAGCGCCCGCTGCCGTCGCTCCAGGCGAAGGGATCGGGAAGCGGGCGCGTGCTGGGTAGCTTATCCAAGTCCGGTAAGACCGGATTGGTGAGTTGAGGTCCGGAGTGTTCGACTTGGTAGACGTGCGGAATCTCCTGACAATGGCCTGGGCCCATTGATAGGATGAGGCCGACCAACAGTCGTGCCAAGAAAGAGGTGGTGATGAACTTCATCAATTGGTGGCTTTCTGATTTGCGAGTCATCTCGGTTTTGGGATTGGACGGCGCACTCGATTCTATGAGGGCTTGCACTGGATGAATCGATCAGTCCGGCCTACGCAAAATCATGAGCTGAGCAAAATTGGTTACGTCTGAGACCTTGTAAAGGCGTCGGGGGTTACATTTGCTCACCGGGAGACCGATCGTTGTCGTTTGGTGAATCTGCGTAGGGGAAAATGACCACTCATGGTTGTAAGCCTGGCCAATGATGGTCCTGCATCCTGGTTTTCCCGACTTTTCGGCTTTTTCGGAGCTCCGGTCAGTCCGAAAAGCGCGTCGATGCCGAGTTGCGCGCTCGTCGCAAGCACATCCACCGTGCCACTGAGGATGAAGCCGGCGCCGGGATCCGCGAAGATGGCTGAGGCCACATCTCGTGTGACGGTATTGAAAAGGTCCTTGAGCGAATCTTCCGCGAAGGCATCGGTCACCGAATTCGCGTAACTGAACCAGAAAGATGAGGCGTTCGGATCATCACCGTCATCATAATTCAAATAGAAGATGTCGGCCCCGGGGCCGCCAACCAGCAAGTCGGCATTGCCATCGCCGCGAGGGCCACCGTCCAGTTGGTCATTGCCCGGGCCGCCAAACAGCTGATCGGCGCCATCGCCACCCAGCAGAAGGTCGTCACCTGACACCGACGGATCCTCTTCAGAGGGAAACTGGAGTTTCCAGAAGGCAATCTGTCTTTGATCGAAGTCGTATAGGTAATCCGGAACATTCGCGTAGTCGCCATACAGACGGTCATCCGAATCTCCGCCCTCAATCGTATCGTTGCCATCTCCGCCGACGATCAGGTCGGGCCCGCCGTTGCCCAGCACGATATCGTCGCCCTGCGCGACGTAAATGTTCTCGCCACCGCGACCACCGTTCAGGAGATCGTCGGAATCGACAACCACCAGGAGGGGACCGCTGACATTCACGGCATCATCGAGGCTGATGTCGGGATTGATGAGGCGTGGGTCCAACGCAACCTGGGTTCGCTGATCACTCGGGTCGCCACCCAGATCAAAGCCATCGAACTCGTCTGAGAAACTGTCCCAGTCACGTCCGTAATAGATGTAGGTATTGTTGCCGCTGGAATTGCCCGTGGGTGCCAGGGATATGACCAATGCATTGCTGAATCTGACTGGCTTCAGTGTCATGGTTTGCCCCTGTGTGATTTCGTCGGGAACTCGAAACCGGAATCCCTCAATGGTTGAGCGTCGCGCATATCCGTGGAAGTGACAAGGGGCAGGGTTTCACAATCAAGACGCATTGATGCTGCAAGGCGGGAGGACAGATGTTTTACGCGGAGCGGCATTGCGGGTGGGCCAATTGGCTATTTTTTGGAGCGTAGATCGCCGTGAAACCTTCGGAATTGGAAATTGAGCCTACTGGAGAATCCGGGGGGTATTGCGATTGCTGCGGAAATCACTCCAAGACGGTCTGGGGCTTTGTTCACCGCCGCCAGGCTGAGACGGTCGCCGCTTACTTCGTTCAATGGACTGTCGGAGGTTCGCTCGCCGATCATCCCGCGAATATCGATCTGGTTTACGGTCGTTGGGGTGAAGGCGCTTCGCCCAAGGACCGTTGTGCGATTTCTCTCCTTCACTTCGAAGACGATGGCATACCAGGGATAATGGTCATTGATGCCAAAAATCGTGCCGTCGCAACAAGCGACCTCGCTGGTAAGGCAATGACGCGTGACGATGTGGTGGGAACCGAATTGGCGACAAACGTATTTGCTCTTGTTGACGCCATCCTGATTCAAGACAAGCGTTTGCATTAAGCCGGCCTTGTCAGCTTTGCGTTGCTCGCTGTCGGCAGCAATCGAACCTAGCGAAAACTGTCTCGAACCTTTGCCGAGTACGGTCTCAGCCTCCTGCCATCGCGCAGTCGAGAAACCAGGTCGTGATTGGCGAGAAAGATCTTGTGACCGGTGCAACCTTGGAAACAATGCGAAGCGCAGGATCGCAACTGACGATTGAAAGTCATGGAAATATCGCCATTACTGGAACTGTGAGCAATTTGACTGTTGCTGGTGCCCTGAACGGAATTTTGAGCTATACGACAACGACAGGATCCATTACAGGGATTTCTTCAAGTCAAGCCAACCAAACCAAACTAGATGCTGCAACTGGGATCGGAACAGGAGGACAAGATCTTCAGATCAATACTCCCCAGCTGGTTTTCACGACGGCAAATGATGCGTTAATTGAGCTAAGTGGTGCAGCAACTGTGGCAGGAGATAGCACATCTGGTGCAATAGATATTGAGACGTCTGGAGCTGGAAACCTGTCAATTGGATCGCTCACGATCGATGGCTTGTCTAGAATAGGGCTTACCTCTGCAGGTGTAAGCGGCGTTCAAGTGACCGCATCTGGTGGTGACATTTTAGTGAATCAAGGTGTGACAGGGAACAATGGTTCCATCCAGCTAACTGCAAGTGGAGCCGTGACCCATGCAGCAAGCGGAGATCTCACAACAACAGGGGTTAATGCGATTAATGTCACCGCGACAAGCGGAGCCATTACCATGGATCCCAATACAGTCTATATGACAGGTAATGGGTTCGCTTCACTCAATGCTCATACCAACATCAACGTAGCTCAAATCAATGTTGGGACTGCGGACATTTTCCTCAACTCCACAACTGGGGGAGTTGTAAGAGTGACCGGCCCTCCCACCAATCTAATTGGTGGAAGAGGATATGCGTTAGCCTCATCAGCCATTGGGGCCAGCGGCAACATCTTACAAACAAACCTGAGTGAGTTCCAAGGAAGAGTGGCTTTAGCTGGAGATATTTATCTCTCGGACATTGCGAGTGGACTACAGCTCACTGATTGGAACATCAGTCCAGGAACAGGGTTTAGCGTTCAAACAAATAACGGAAGCATTGATATCCAAACAGCTGCTGGAGACTTGACAGTGGTTAGGCCTGTAGAAGCTGGTGGCGCAGGAACAATCAACCTCGACGCGAATATAGACTCCGTGGCTCTGAATCAAACTGTGATATCGAACACAGGTAGTATCACCATTACTGGAAATACGAATGTAGCCCATGGATCTGCTGGGAATGTCACAGTTTCTAGTGGCGTTGGGGGGACAGTTACAGAGACGGCGACGAGCAGTGCGATCACCATGGATCCAGCATCGATGATTGTGACGCAAGGAGGCGATACTACTCTAACAGCAGGAACAAATGTTGCTGTCTCGAGTGTCAATGTGGTGACCGGAGATATTTTTGTTACGGGGACAGGTGGGGCGATTACTCGCGCCGGAGCTGGCCCCAACCTAGTCGGGGGAAGAGCCTATTGCAGCTCTGCAACAGGAATTGGAATTCTTGCCACACCGATTCGTAGCACGCTCACCGAGTTTCAAGCAATGACCACAGGATTAGGTCCCATCGCTTTACAGGAAACAAATACAATCAACTTAAATGCTTGGAATATCCCAGGAAACAGCGTTGAAACGACAAATGGTGCGATCCAAATCGAAACGCAAATAGGAAATGTAACGGTGACGAATCCTGTAGTTGCAGGAGCGAGCTCTAATTTAGCTATGACTGCTACGACTGGCTCAATTGTGAATAATTCAGGAGCAAATAGTCCTCGATGGGGGGCTTTCTCTCAGCATGTGAGCCTGGAGACTTTCCATGACAATTTTAGCGATTCTCATTTTGAAATATGGAGGATTGCATAGAGATATCAAATAGGCAATGTCATATTTAGATTTAACCCTTATAAATTTACAAACTAAAGCAATCACTCACGAGCTCAGTAGGGCAACCAGCGCTTATTATTTTGTCGGTAACGCGGCGTGATCCCACTCAGCATAGCATGAAATATTTTTAATGTGGCTTAGACTGAAGGTCATAACCTTTACTCTGAGCTTGAAATGAAAGGCACTTTTTCTGTGCGACTATTCATCAAACTTTGTTCTATTTGTATGAGCTTATTGCGTATTTCCGTGGTACTAGGGTTGTTTTGGAAACTTTAGAAAGTTTTTAACAGAGTAGGGGTTTTGAGATTACTTTGTGGAATAATATATTCGTTCTAAATGTTTCTCCAGCTTTATTTTACTCCTCAAGAAAACATGTTGTAATTATCACTTTACTAATTATGCAAGCGAAACATGCATTTTTTGGCTCATGACCATCAAACGTTCGGTCTCCTCGTGAAAGGCCCTCGCTTCGCTTGGGTGGTAAATTCTTAGTTTATGTGGTTGGAAACTCGTGCCTTCGGTACAAAGCTGTTCCTAGGGCTGAGGGGACTCGGGGAAAAATTAATTATAACACCCTCTCCCGACTCAAATATAAGCAAAACGGCCGAATAAAAATAGGATTTCTGATTACAGTGGGAAACCCCCCAGCCAGGGTTCCACACAAACTTTGGCGCCCGGAATAGCTATTCCTGTTGCCCTCGCCCTTGAACGGCTCTGCTTGGGTTAGGCAATTTTGACAATTGTGTTACTTTGACGTTCTTGTCAAACTTAGTGATTTAAACTCAAATTTTCTAAAACATTATCCAGCAGCACATTAAACAGGGCTTCTTAAACCTACAAAATCAACACGGTTTTACCCATCGATATGTTTAATTCACCTTTTTCTGTGGTATTTTACATTATAATTTGCATCTATTGTTTGAAGTGAGGCATTTTAGCAAACATGTTTTTACTCATCATTCCTAATTTTTCAACACCTCTCACTATTACCTTTATTGCCATTCCTGCTCCCCAGTCCTGTTTTTAAAACATAAAAAGATCAACACCCAGGAATCTTCATTCAATTTTTACGTTCCTCGGAAATACTTCGCGAAATACACGGTAAATAAAACTTGTAGATGTGGATATATAGCCCGAACTAGGGGTTGGTTTTTTTCATGTTTCCCCTAGCATCCCTCCCTACTTTCCCAAGCAAACCTTGAAATATTATAAGGCTAAAAAAAGGTCAAGTTTGGCTTAGAGTAGGCTTAGCGTCTGGTTCACCCGTACAGTGGGTATTGTCAAGGTATTTTTTTTAAGATTTGAGATGCTTTTGTTTTGAGATGCAATGTGTTTTTTTTTTAACAAATACGTGCATTCTACTCCTTCAGAAGATTTATCGAAGCTCTTTTTTGAAAGAGCGGAGCCTTCAAGTTGACTCGTCAAAGCAGATGCCAGCAGGACTATCTTGACCAGGGTATATCCTGTCAGAAATTCCAAAAATGAGCCTTGCCTGACTATCTGTTGCCACCTGTAATAGCCTCTCCGTAGAGTTAATCGCTGAAAATGTCTTGTTTCAATCATTCAAGCAGAATTGAAGGGCCAGGTCGCCGCCGCGCTGGCCAAGGTCGAGACGACCGTCGGCGCCAGGTTCGGCGACACCGATAACCCGCTGCTGGTTTCGGTGCGTTCCGGCGCGCGCGCCTCGATGCCAGGCATGATGGACACGGTGCTGAACCTTGGTCTCAACGACGTGACCGTCGAAGGGCTCGCCAAGCGTTCCGGCGACGCCCGTTTCGCCTATGACAGCTATCGCCGGTTTATCCAAATGTACTCCGACGTGGTGCTTGGCGTTGATCACTACCAGTTCGAGGAATTGCTGGAGACCCTGAAGGAAGAGAAGGGTGTCGAGCTGGATACCGAGCTCGACGCCGATGACCTGAAGCGTCTGGTCGTCGGATACAAGGCCGCCGTCAGGGACGAGCTCGGCGAGGATTTCCCGCAAGACCCGGAGACCCAGCTATGGGGCGCGGTCGGCGCGGTGTTCGGCTCCTGGATGAACCAGCGCGCGATCACCTATCGGCGTCTGCACGACATTCCCGCGAGTTGGGGGACCGCGGTGAATGTCCAGGCCATGGTTTTCGGCAACATGGGCGAGGACTGCGCCACGGGTGTCGCCTTCACCCGCAATCCCTCGACCGGCGAGAACCGCTTTTATGGCGAGTTCCTGATCAATGCCCAGGGCGAGGATGTTGTCGCCGGCATCCGCACGCCGCAGCAGCTTACGCTCGCAGGCAAGGCCGAACAGCATTCGGACCTCCCGGCGATGGAAGAGGTCATGCCCGAGGTCTTCGGCCAGCTTGTCGAGGTGCGCGACCGGCTCGAGACACACTATCGAGACATGCAGGATATCGAGTTCACGGTTCAGACCGGCACGCTCTACATGCTGCAGACCCGCTCGGGCAAGCGGACCACCTCGGCGGCCATGCGGATCGCGGTCGAGATGGCCGAGTCCGGCATGATAAGTCAGGAAGAGGCGGTCCTGAGGGTCGAGCCGAACGCGCTTGATCAGCTTTTGCACCCCACCTTGGACCCGGCGGCGGAGCGCAATGTCATCGCAACCGGCCTGCCCGCCTCGCCGGGCGCTGCCAGCGGCACCGTCGTCTTCACCGCCGACGAGGCAGAGCGACGGGCGAACAACGACGAAAAGGTGATCCTGGTGCGCCAGGAAACCAGCCCCGAGGATATCCATGGCATGCACGCCGCCCAGGGCATCCTGACCACCCGCGGCGGAATGACCAGCCATGCGGCGGTTGTCGCGCGCGGCATGGGGCGCCCCTGTGTTTCGGGCGCCGGGCGAATCCGTGTCGACACCGAGTCCGGTTGTTTCTTCGTCGGCCCGGTGACGGTCAATGCCGGGGACTGGATCACCATCGACGGCTCCAGCGGCGAGGTGATGCTCGGGCAGGTCGCCACCGTCGAGCCTGAACTCTCCGGCGATTTCGGCACGTTGATGGGTTGGGCCGACAAGGCCCGGCGTTTGGGGATTCGCGCCAACGCGGAAACTCCGGATGACGCCCGTGTCGCCCGCGGTTTCGGGGCCGAGGGTATCGGCCTCTGCCGGACCGAGCATATGTTCTTCGACGCCGAGCGGATCGTCGCCGTTCGCGAGATGATCCTGGCTGATCGCGAGGACGCGCGCCGCGCGGCGTTGGCCAAGATCCTCCCCATGCAGCGCGCCGACTTCGTCGAGCTGTTTCGGATCATGACCGATCTGTTTGTCTGGTGTTTGGGGTCTGTTTTGTCAGTTTAGTCTGTCTGGTTCATCTATCGTTCTGCTCTTTTTGTCTGACTGGTCTGTTTGTCTGTGTGGTCCATCTGTATCTCTTATTTCTCTATCTGTTTGTCTGTCTGTCTTTTCTGTCCGTGTGTTTTTTTGTCGGTCTGTCTAGTCTGTTTTGTCTCTTTTTCTGTCTGTCTGGTCTGTCTCTCTTTCCAGACTGTCTGTATGTCTCTCTGTCTGTCTGTCTGGTCTGTTTGGCCTATCTTTCTGTCTGTCTCTCTGTCTGTGTGGTCTGTGTTTGTGTTCCTCTGTCTATCTGGTCTTTCTGGTCTGTCTTTCTCTCTGTCTGTCTGTACGTTTGTCTATCTGGTCTATCTGTTTGTTTAGTCTGTTTTTCTGTCTCGTCTATCTGTATGTCTGATCTGTCTGTTTGTCAGGTCTGTCTGGGGTGACTGTCTTTCTAGGTTGTCTATGTGTCTGGTTTTCTGTCTGATCTGTGGTCCTGTCTGGGTTGTCGGTCTGTCTGGCCTGTCTTTCAGTTTATCCTTCTGTCTGTCTATCTCTCTGCTCTGTTTGTGTTTCTGGTCTGTTTATTTTTCTTGTCTATCTGGTCTCTCTATATGTCTGGTCCATCTATCCGTCTGGTTTATCCAGAACTATCTTTCTGTCTAGTCTTTCTGGTTCTTCTATCTGTCTGTTCTGCTTTTCAGTCTGGCCTGTTTTTCAGTCTGTTCTGTCTGTCTGTTTGTCTATATACTCTGTCTGTCTGTCTGTCTCTCACTCCTGCCTGTCTGTCTGGTCTGTCCACTGGTCCTGTCAATCTGCCTGTCTGGTTGTTTGTCTGTCTTTCTGTCTGGTCTGTCTGTCTGCCTGTCTGTTAGTCTATCTATCTTATCAGTCTGTCTGTCTGTCTGTCTACTCTGTCTGTCTGTCTATTCTGTATGGTCCTACTGTCTGGTTTGTTTGTCGGTCTCGTTTGTCTGTCTGGTCCCTCTTTCAGTCTGGTCAATCCGTCTGTCTGGTCTGTTTGTGTATTTTGTGTGTCTGTCTGTCTGGTTTTCTGTCTGTCTGTCTGGTCTGTCTGTCTGTTTTGTCTGTCTGTGTTTCTTGTCTGTCTGTGTGGCCTTTCTGGTCTTCCTTGTCTATCTGGTTGGTCTTCCTGTCTTTCTGTATGTCTGTCTGGTCTCTCAGTCTGTCTGTCTGTCCTTTGTGGCTGTCTAGTTTGTCTTTCTGTCTGGTTTTCCCGTCTATCCGGTTGGTCTGTCGGTCTGACCTGTCTTTCTTTCTAGTCTGTCTTGTCCGTCTGTCTGTATGTCTTTCTGTCTTTGTGTTAGTCCGGTCCGTCCGTCTGCCCAGTCTGTGTGTCTATCTGCTCTGTCTGTCTGTCTAGTCTGTCTGTCTGTCTGTCTGGCTTGATTGTCTATCTGGTCTTTCCGTCTGTTTTATCTCTCTGTGTGTCTTGTCTGTCGGTCTTGTCTGTCTGTCTGTCTGGTCTTTCTATCTGTCTTCTCTTTCTGTCTGCCTTTCTGGTCTCTCTAGTCTGTCTAATCCTTCTGGTCTCTCTGGTTTTTTCGTCTTGTGTGTCTGTCTATCCACTCTTCCTGTCAGTCCAGTCTGTCTATCTGTCTTTCTGGTCTGCCTGTCTGTCTAGTTTTTCTATTTCTCTTGGACTTAAAAATAAATAAAATATGAAATTAATACTTTTATATAACTCAGATATTTCAGAAGCGATGTGCAATGGAACCGGTATTAATATTACGGAATTATGTAGCAACATAATTAAGCTCAATAGAGTTGCTGGGAAAATCAGGAAGCAAAGATTAAATTTTTTGACTTACGCTTGACTCTAGTAAAGGTCAATTCAAATAAACCATTTGGCGTTAATAATTTTTACGTTCAACCGCACATGCCATAACTACGCATATGTCACAAAGCCAAACTTTTGAATCTGTTAGTGTCAATATCTGTACTCCTGCTTTTAATTATGGTAATTGTATGGGGTGTTTTCTCAAGTAAAAAGACAGAG
Organism: Alatinidae sp. Z8VKAUB7J3; assembly: GCA_010016025.2. Classification (NCBI taxonomy): domain Eukaryota; kingdom Metazoa; phylum Cnidaria; class Cubozoa; order Carybdeida; family Alatinidae; species Alatinidae sp. Z8VKAUB7J3. The sequence goes on along the minus strand of JAAAKM020073195.1, from coordinate 37,244,009 downwards.
TAGCTTTGAAATCCTACTAACATCTAAAAATAAACGACAAACACATAATGATGCGCAGAAGTAAGCCCTAAAAATTGCAAATAAAATATCTTAATGTCATAACTATATTTCTTTTTTAAATTAATTAAATTATTAATAGTTGTGCATATTTGTGTCTTTAACTTTTTCCCAGAAATTGGATGTATATTTATTAAATCTTAAAGCTGGGGTATTGACATTGCTGCCCACAAGAATGATCTAAGTTGGTGATAATTTTAAGAAGGATTTCTAATTTTTACCAGGGTGGTTGTATCGAAACTAGGGTGACGTCGTGATATCAAACAGAAAATCACATTGTGTGCAGTTAGAAGACAAGTGACAATGAGAATCAATATATATAAGCCTGCCTGGTAGCCGTGCCGAAGACCTATGAGAATTAGCCTGTCTATCTATCTATTAATGTATAAATATTTTCTTGAAAACAGTTCAGTATTTTCTTTTTTCTTTTTTTTTTTATCTAAAATTGGCATTCTGGGATTTTCTGGCCTGACAAATAATCTTGATTGGTCACGAGTTTGAAAAATTCGTTTAAAGTCATGTTTTTTCAAAAAAAAACTTGTTATAAACGTCACATTTATCAAAAATTAAAGGGCATAAATTATTTCCGGAGGGTATTTCTCTTATCGCTTTTGATTTTCATGACGCAGGCTAAAATATATAAAATGACAAACTACTAAGAGTGGCAAAAGAAAGTAGCATCGAACAAGATGCAGAAAAACCACACAGAAGTGCGAACAATCCACAGCAAAATTTGTAGTTAGAACACAAAGAAAATTTATAATGGAACGAAGAAAAGTGTTTGCATAGCCTGCTTGAGTCTGAAAGGGATAAACAGGAAAGATAAAATTGAAGTTAAGCCAGAATTACTTAAATCAGCTGAAACTGCTGGTTTTTCATCCTAGAATGAAGAAAGATGACATTCTAGTGTTTACAAAGAGGCACAAAAAAGAAAAAGGAATTCCCACATACATTTATCAACTACCCTGGAATGAAACGAAGTTAGTTTTGTATCTGTGTGGAATAAAATGGAAGAGGAATTAAATTCTTAGCAAAGAAACTATTATGTGAGTCACTTTACATTTGCGTACATTCAAATAGCAAAAATTACATAATTTATCCCTGGTGTGGTTGGATCTCTTTAGTATTTATGACACATTTAAAATTGCAAACGATGACATACAGTATTTGGCAACAGCTTTGCATCTAGAAGACAAAGTAACATTTCAATGGAACGAAGGCTTAGGTTCATCCGAAGAATCTAAACTGAATGGAACGAAGTTACACCCGACCGACATGGCCTGGTCGTCGACCGCCTGGCGGCCCGTGAAGATCAAGTCGAACTCGCCCTCGGCCTTGATCGCTGCGGCCAGGGCCTTGGCGACCGCGAGGGGGTCGCGATTCTCGTACGACTCGTCGGGGATCAGGATCCCGCGGTCGGCGCCGAGCGCGAGGACGTCCTTGATCCGCTTGCGGACCTCGCTCTCGCCCTTCTTGGGGTTTCCGGCCGCGATCGCGATCACCTCGGCGCCCAGCGCGGCGAGCTGCTTGGCGGCTGCCAAGCCGATGCCGGAGGTGCCGCCGCATACGACCGCTTTCTTGCCCCTTACGTCCATGTGCCAGACCCTTCTGTTTTCCGTTTCTCGTGTTCCGGCCGACAGTACCGATCGGGGACGATCGAGTAAATCGGCCCTTGTGTCCAAGGACCTGTTCAACCCGGGCCGATCGTAGTCAATGCTCCCTTCGCCAGCTCCCTCGCGGATCGGCGGGCTTCGGCATTTCCTAATCAAGGCTATGGAATCCACTCCTTTACCCAAAGCAGAGAGGCGAACAGATTTCGGAAACACAGGCCCAGGCGCCAAGCGGGCGCGGCGCGCTCGGCAAAGGCCAAAGAGGGACCCAGAGATGGCAATCGAAGACGTAGATACGCTAGTTGTCGGTGGCGGCCAGGCCGGCTTGGCCATGAGCGAGCACTTGAGCAACTGCGGCGTGCCGCACCTTGTTTTGGAGCGCCGCCGAATCGCCGAACGCTGGCGCTCGGAACGCTGGGACTCCTTGGTTGCCAATGGTCCGGCCTGGCACGATCGTTTTCCGGGCCTGGAGTTTACCGGTACGGATCCCGATGGCTTTGTCCCGAAGGAGCAGGTCGCGGATTACCTCGTCGCTTACGCGGACCGGATAGCCGCCCCGGTCCGCTGCGGCATCGAGGTGAAAGAGGTGCGAAGGAACCTCGGCAGGCCCGGCTTCCGTGTGGAAACATCCGATGGCGTGATCGAGGCCAACAACGTGGTCTCCGCCACCGGACCCTTTCAACGCCCTATCATTCCGGCCGTTGTCCCTGAGGACGCGGGCGTCGCACAGCTCCATTCCAGCGGCTACCGCAATCCCGATCAGTTGCCGGAAGGGGCAGTCCTGGTGGTCGGAGCCGGGTCTTCCGGCGTGCAAATCGCCGACGAGCTCTTGCGGTCGGGACGGCGTGTTTTCCTCTCGGTGGGACCGCACGATCGACCGCCGCGGAGCTATCGCGGGCGCGACTTCTGCTGGTGGCTGGGGGTCCTGGGCAAGTGGGACGCCGCGGCCGTTGAGCCGGGCATGGCCCACGTCACGATCTCGGTAAGCGGTGCCCACGGGGGCCATACGGTGGACTTCCGGCGTCTCGCCCAACAAGGGATGACGCTCGTCGGAATGACGCAGACCTTCGATGATGGCGTGATGCGCTTTGCGCCGGATCTTGCGGAGAACCTTGCCCTGGGGGATGCCAACTATCTGTCCATGCTGGACGAAGCGGATGCCTACGTTGCCCGCAATGGTCTGGACCTGCCGGAAGAGCCCGAGGCCCGCCGGACTCTCCCGGACCCGGACTGCGTGACCGATCCAGTACTGGAGTTGGACCTGAAGGCGGCCGGTGTCACCTCGATCATCTGGGCGACGGGCTTCGCACTCGATTTCAGCTGGCTGAAAGTCGAAACGGCTTGTCGATGGGCACGTCCATCGCGCCATGGGCTGGGCGTTGCGTCATCACCTGCGGTTGGGTCGCTTCACTCAACCCCGTCGTGAACTGACTGCGGAATTCCGGTAAGACATTCCCCGACAGATCGGTCACGCCATTCGTGATCACCACTTCAATCGTGCTGGATTCGGGGAAGGTTCTGGTGAGGGTCACTGTGCGATTGTCTGCCGAGCGAGTCGGATTCCCAATCGAGAGCTGTGTCCCATTGGCAAACAAAAAGAAGGTCTCGTTCGTAATGGTGCTGGCGTTGAGCGATTCGGAGAACGTCAGCACCACAGGGATTCGTACTGGTACATCCGTCGCTCCATTACTCGGCGTGATCAGCGTCACGGCGGGCGGCGTCACATCGGCGGTGGCGGCCGTGGTGAAGGTGGTACTAATACCATTCCCCGAATTTCCGGCCAAATCGCGCACCAGCCCGCCGCCTTGTGGGCGCACCGTCACCCCGCCCGGCAACGGCGTCAAGGGCGTAAAGATGACCGTCTCGCCACTGACGGCATAGCTGCCGGCCACATTGCCACTCAACCCATCGAGGCGCACGGGCAAACTCGTCTCATTGACACTCGTCGGATCGAGGACTTCATCAAAGGTATAAGTAATCGTCGTATCCACCGGCACATTCGTCGCGTCATTAGCAGGGATGATCGTCAGGAGCGAGGGCCGGGTGGTATCCGCCGTCGCACTGCCACTGGTCGTAAAGCTACTGTTAACCGGCACCAGCGCATTGCCCGCGTGATCCACCAGACCACTGACTTGAATCGTGTAGGGCGTCGACACGGCCATGGGCGCATCGGGGGTAAAGGTCAGCAGTTGCCGATCCGTGCTGATGCTGAGACTGCCAGGTACCACCCCACCGTTACTCACTTGAATGACGGTTGTCGGTAGTTGCGCGACGGCAATCGGCTCACTCAACTGCACGACAACTTGCCCATTGACGGGCACACCCGTGGCCCCATTCGGCGGACTCAGACTCACCACCGTTGGATTCGTGGAATCCGGCCCGGCGCCCGTGGTAAAGGACTGCTGGGTAAATAAGAGGGCTTGGCCACTGAAGTCGGTGATCGTATGACTGCCATTGACCGTGAAGCCATAGCCAGTGTGCGGGGCCAACGGCGCATCGGGGGTATAGGTGGCACTGCGTAAATCGGGGGCCACCGCGACTGTGCCGGGTACAGTAGTGACAAAGAAGCTCCCCATCAAGGAAGTTGGAGTTACCGTCGCCGGATTGATCCGCTCGTCAAAGCTCACACGAATGATCACATTCGTCGGCACGTCGGTTGCGTTACTGCGCGGATCAATGTCTGTGATCCGTGGCCTCACGACATCGCCGGCATCACTCGTTGTGAAGGAAAGACTAGGTAGACTTCCTAAAGAATTGCCGGCAAGATCCGTAAGATCATCTGCGATAGTGATGGTATGAACCGTATTGGATTCAAAGGCAGAGGCGGACGTAAACGTTAATTTCCGATTGCCATCGGAAATCGCAATCATCCCTGGAACTGGTTGCCCATCCACTTCCACAGTGAGGCCTGTTAACAGTGGAATGATGTTCATAGGTTCGTCGAACCGTACTTCGACAAGTGCGTTGAGCGGTACGGTATCCGTTCCATTCGGCGGACTGACTGCAACGACAGTAGCCCGAACGGTTCGGCTAACAAATCCAACGGGCCGGATCGTTCCAGCCGAGTTCAGGAACTGGTCGACCGGGCCCAGCGCAGCCGTGAACGGGCGATGCTGGAAGCCAGTCTTGCCGAACCCGAAGCACCCGACAGCCCCGTCCGATCGGCCACCGCACCGCAGATCGTCGATCCGCCGTTAGACGTCGTCCCCGATCAGCCGGCCAAATCCGGCCCCCGGCGGGCCGCGACGCTGCCGCCGGCGCTGATGGACATCAAAGAAAAGGTCCATTCCCAGCTTTTGGAGCGGATGGACGCCGCCGCAGCGGCGAAACTTTCGGCCGTAGACCTGACACCCGAGGTCAATTCGATGGTGCGGGAGATCCTGAACGAGATCTCCATGCCGCTCAACGGCGGCGAGTTGGCCATGTTGGTCCAGGCCATTGTCGACGACATGCTTGCCCTGGGTCCGTTGGAACCGCTGCTCGAAGACGACGACATCAACGACATCATGGTCAACGGCGCCGGCCGGGTTTTCGTCGAGCGGCGCGGCAAGGTCGAGCTGTCGCCCGTAACCTTCCGCGACAATGCCCACGTGTTACATATTGCAACCCGGATCGTTTCCCGCATCGGACGCCGGATCGACGAGACCAGCCCTTACGTCGATGCCCGTCTTGAGGATGGCAGCCGCGTCAATATCGTCATTCCGCCGCTGGCCATCGACGGCCCGGCCATCTCGATCCGTAAATTCGCCAAAAGCCGAATAACCCTGAAAAAGATGGCGGATCAGGAGAACCTGTCCGAGCAGATCAAGACGGTTCTGGAAGTGGCCTCCGCCTGCCGGTTGAACATCTTCATCTCCGGCGGCACCGGTTCCGGTAAGACGACCTTGTTGAATGCCCTAAGCCAGTTGATCGACAATGGCGAGCGTATCGTCACCATCGAGGACGCTGCAGAACTGCAGCTCGACCAGATCAATCTGGTCCGCCTGGAAACCCGCTCGGCCAATCTGGAAGGCAAGGGCGAAGTGTCAATGCGCGATTTGGTCAAAAACGCCCTGCGTATGCGCCCCGACCGCATCATCCTGGGTGAAACGCGTGGCGCCGAGGCGGTCGATGTGCTGCAGGCCATGAACACCGGCCATGACGGATCGATGAGCACGGTTCACGCCAACCGGCCCCGCGAAGCGTTGACCAGGCTGGAAAACATGGTCGCCATGGCGGGGTTCAACTTGCCGGCCAAGGCCGTGCGAACGCAGATCGCACAAGCCGTCGACATGATCGTTCAGATCCAGCGCATGCGTGACGGAAAACGGCGGATTACCAGCGTCACAGAAGTTGTCGGCATGGAGGGCGAAGTCATCGTCACCCAGGAGCTGTTCAATTTCAAATACATCGAGGACACCGACGATGGAGACATCATCGGCGAGTTCGTGTCCTTGGGCGTGCGTCCGCATTTGAGCGAGAAGGCCCGCCAATTCGGCCTGCAAGAAAAACTCATGAGCGCCATGTAGCGGGGTTTGCCCACAACGGTTTGCGAGCCCTGCCTTTGGACGCCGACGATAGTTGTCCATGGCTAGCGGCTGGATTAGCTAGCGTTCGTCGAAACTGGCCCGCCCCGGTCCTTCTGCCTGTCAGCCATCGGCATTCATTCAGATCGCTGTAACGAAACCCGTCGTCATGGGCGATTGAGTGGCTGGAATGCTCTTGAGCACATGCTGTCGATTCCAGACAATTCTTCCATCGGCTTTGATTTAACATATGATAATTTGCAGAGACTAATGGTTGATGCTATCTTAACCGTGGTCATTGCCATGCTGTGATAACAAACCAAAAGGAATTCTTATGGTGGTTAAAGGTGCTTTACATCAAAACATTGCGCATCAGGGTCTTTGATTCAAACCATTTGTGCACAAAGGGAATAAGAAAAGTTCAGATATCGCGAGATTCTGAACCACGTAATCACTTGAAGTAATATATCATGATAGAGGCTCGGTTGTTACACCAGGATCTTGAATGTACGGCAGTATCGTATACATAACCGAGTACAAAGCCGGCCAAAATTTCGGGGGGTGGGGGGATGAGATCGGCCCGACACTAGATCCTGTACATGTCCGAATAAGGCTGCACATTTATGAAGCAAAGACCTAAAAACTGCAAATTGGTTTAGAAAAACACAGCCACAACCACACTTTAAAATGGAGGGGAGGGCACGGTGAGCAGACGTACGGTAGCAAATCCACTGCTCGTCAGTGTCCTTCCCCTTGGTTTCTTGCTCAATATAATGTCTAAGGAACACCAATTTCCCCGTTTTTTAACCTCACGAGATATGTCAGGTGCAACTACTGTGAAATCAAACATGAACCGTGGTTACTCCGCATAGAGTCGAACCTTACGTAAAGTTGCACCCTGCGTATAGTTTCATGCAACTATAAATGAAATAAATTTCCCAATGACGAACAGTGAAATCCCGACGTTTTGGAATCAAGTAACATGGATTAACTCCAAATTGATCAGTTGAAACAATGTACTTATTACCATGTATTTCTTACAATTTGGCAATTTTTAGTTTACAACTTTATTTATAGTTGTGTATTCGCCTTTTCTTAGAAACTGCAGGATAGCTAAATTATTGATTTGATTGAAACTTTATCGAAAGTCGATGAACGAATATTACATTCTGCCTCGCTGAAAACACCTAGGTGTTTTAGGCTGTCAATCTTTATTCAAACTATGAGGATTCTTTTCAAAGTCTTTTGAAACTTTTATAGTTGTATGCAACTATAAACGGGGAGAAAAATTTATTTTTAAGAATTCCTGAAAAGCGAGAAATCTGCTGATAGTTGCATGCAACTTTATGGGGTTAATACGGTATTTGCGACAACTCAGGCCCATAGCTAATCACGATTATCAGAGAGACGACGAGGCATGCGCGTAGGGGATGAGGGTGCGAGCTTTGATCGACTACTAAAGAAAACTAACAAACAAAGAAATAATGTGCACTTGGACATTTAGGGGGAGGCAGGGCAAACGTATTAGTTTAGAGCCAATGTGTCCTTCGCTTTGTCCTCCTTTATTTCTGATGCGGCACTCCTGGTTGACTGGCGCTGTTTTTTTTCCGTTTCGAGCCCCGGTGTTGAGCATTGAGTGCGGATAACAATAATTCCTTTGGCTTTCCTCTTTACACAATACAATATATTTGGCGGACGGATATGGAATTTCTGCAGGAAAACTGAACCTGGTCAATAACAGTGTGTGATCTGCTAATTTATATGATCACTCACTGACAAAGCCATTTTGTTTCAGTGGGATGTAGCAACTTTCTTGGATTTAACACAACTTTTACCTTGTGCGTTTATGTGATCGGCGCCACGCGGGGAGCTTTTTTAGTCATTCTGTAATATATTTTTATTAATATTTTACTTTTTAGATTTTTGAATATTCGATATTAGTATTTATATCTTCAGATCGCTTTTAAAAACTCCTAGATACCATTAGATATTGGTTGAATCTTTTTTTCTCATTCACATAAATAGTTGCGAAAAGATTTGATATATAAAAATTATGTTGTATGTTAGATGCGTAATTTCTTTTTTTTTTACGAACAGCTACTTTTTAATAGCATACAAAGTCAAGATTTTCTTTTAGTTTTTTGGTTTCCTTCAAAATGTATGTCGTGTAACACAACAACTTCCAAGTTCCTCCAGCTTCACTGTCAGTTAACCAACAATATTTATTCTGCAGTAGAGGTAATAAGACACAAAAGTGTAACTGTGTCAAAATTCCAAAACCTAGTGATCTAGTGGAAGCTCACAAAGCCATTTTTACATTCTTATGTCACAAAAATAAGGGCGGGCATATCAACTCTAGGTGTAATTTTTCTCAGGGTATATTTTCATTAAAATTGCTTCTTTGCATTTTCAAACTTAACAATTTTTCAATTGGAACTCATTCAAACGTAAACTTAAAGCTCTTTTTTAAGTGACCATACAGATTGGGCAAGGGAAAAGTATTGTTTTCTGCCATTTTACCCAAACTACACCTTTACCTCAAAGAGGACAAATTTGCAATCCATTTGAAATTCTGGGAAGATGTTTGATTTAACAGTGTCAATAACTATATTTTAGGCTCCCCAGATGCAAAAGATGTAATGCCACACGGTGGCAGCACTAGATCCAACCAAGTTGATTCACTTTACTTTTAATAAAATTAGGCTACGTTCATCTGTATTGTGTATCAGCTATAATGATGGGGAGGGCGAGTCATCGTTTTGGTGGGAGTAGGGTAGATTCATAAAAAACCCATTTTAATGGACAAACTACTTACTCTTCATGAGGCTTCGAAAAAATATTGAAAGAGGTAGGGTCTCATATTTACCACCACAGAGGTCCTTGGATATTTACTCTTGACTTTGCAGTTTGACTTTTGCCAGTTTTTTAAGACAATTTGCAATTGGAAATTCTTTTTTTTCAAAGCACTAAAAAGTTTTGTTAAATGAGCAAGGTTTTGTGAAGGGGGGAATCCCCCTTATATACAGAATAGTTTCAACTTGATTTGAGTTTTAAATTTGCTCTTTACTCTAGTTAAAAATAAACTTTTCAGTTTGTTTAAGGCCGTGATTAAGGCCGTGATTAAGTGAACTGATTGAACACGAAGATAAAATTAAAAATTTATATTTAAAAAGTACTCAAGTATTCATTGGTGGAAGATACCGCTTTTAATATCAGGCCATAGCTTCTTGAAGATGCTACAAAATGTTTGCTAGGATTTTGCTTTATTTCCTCTAATTGCTTAGAAATCTTAGAAAATGTCTACCTATTCTTCGATTTAATGTTATCAATGGCTGTGCTCTTAGACTTTCTTTTTTGACAAGGATCTTTCTTTGTTTATCCTTTATTACTATGAAGAATATGATTTTTTTTACTGCTCCAAGCAAATAATATAGAATAATTTTTGTAGAAAACTGGAAATGGTTACTAAGTCACAAGTTAGAGCTTATATTTTCCTTATTAAGGGTCAAAATGTCTTGTTAGACAGCCAACAATGTGGCAAGACAAATTTCTCATTTCTCGTGGCACGAAAGTCTCGTTTTTCCTCATCGCTCATTCGATGCTTAGATTCACCGTAGCGCATCCATGCTTCAGATTTGTTTGTTTCAACGAGCCTTCCGACGTAAGGAAGGTAGATTAGAACAAGAAAATCCTCTCTGTCTCCAATCGTTACTGGTATACGCTTAACTTCCGGCTTTGCTTGCCTGCACATTTGAATATGGAAAGATTCAAGCCGATTGAGCTGATCCTGTGAAAGATTTCCACAGCCCACAATTGTTCCATCATTTGCGACACCGTAACAAAGCACGCCTCCATCTGGCGTATTGGAAAAGGCGCTGTAGTACCGGGCGGCATCGTCCCAATGGATATTCGGGGTCACCTTGTATTCTACGCGCCTATCTTCCAGAAAGTACCCAGCCATGCGTTGAGTAAAACGCACCCAAATGTCTCTTGGTGTCCACAACTCCGGTGCATCCGTCGCTGAGAACGGCTCATCAAATGGCAAGTTTAGCTGCTCATCAATCAATATCTGGTGTGTCGAGCTTAGCTCGACACCCTCTTTTAGTATCGCCCGGTGTGTCGAGCCTAACTCGAAACACGCGTTCGTTCTCTGTTTCAACTCGCTGCTAGATCAGAGGAGCCTAGAATTCAGCCAGTCAAACTACTCCGGCCCGGATTGTGGCGTCAATAACATTCACAGAGGAGTCTCTTTTGTTGCAGATTGCCTTGCAGCAAACAAAAACCGCAAAGTTTACAAATGACTTCCGCAATTCCTCGGCATGAAAATTGATGCCGACCGAAACCTCGCCAGAAATGGCCGCACTCGCTCAGACTAAGGTTGGCAAGGGGTTGGATGAAGGCCTTTCGTACGGAGCATCCAGACTTCGCGTTTTTGCCGGACGGATTGGTTGTTGGGTACGAAAAGGGATGCCCCTTTCTTGACCCAGCAGATGAGAAACAGACCTGCTTCCCGTCAAGAGCTTCAGCAACCCAATTGTCCCCCAGAGCGCTAGTCTTGGCCAAATTTCGCCGGTCAAGCTTTACGCACAAACCATTGAATAGTCTTGCACTCTGATCTTGTTGCAAGCGGCATCTGCGATGTAGCTTGCATGAGTGTAATGAAAGATTTCTTATGAACGGCTATTTCAGAGCCCGACGTGTACGGAACATTGTTTTCTCGCTCGCATTGGCCGTCTTGGCGGTTGTCCTGACGTTTATGGGATCCCTAGGCCTGGAAGTTGCGATGGCCTTTGTGTTCTTCCTTTTTGTCACGATGATGATCGGTGCGATGGTTGGCCCGGACGGCAAAGATCCATCGGACGAGGTGCCGCAATCGTTGCTCTACCTAGCTGATTTGGCTGCCTTTGGAGCTGTCCTCGTCGCGATATGGCTATGCACGCGCCAACCCAATCTTGAGCCACTGTTCTTCATTGTGGCAGTTGTTGCATCACTTGCATTTTGGTTTGCTCATCACACTGTCATCGCCAAGTTCGACACAGAAATTGCGGCGGAAATTGAGGAACGGCGACAAAAAGCCCTTCAGGACAAAAAGAAGCTCCAGGAAGAAACACAGCAACAGCAAGAAGGTCTATTGGCATATAACGAGACCAATGAGGCTCCTTTTCAGGATGCGGGTTCTGTAGATGATTTCCTTAAGTTCACTGACAACGACATAACGCCTGATAATGTATCATAACAAGTCCTTACAGTTCAGACAAGCAGGTTCTTTACATTCTTGGTTTTATGTAACTTATGCTACTTTATGCTAGGGAGCCCAACCATATACACGTTAAAAGGTTCAGATTTAGCTCCTCCACTCTAGTCCAATTCCTCTGCTCGGCTGCTGACCTTACCAAAAGACTTAAATAAGAATTGTGAAACTAAATCTTGATTAGGTAATATATAAGCTACTTGGAGTTGATCTGTCGAAGAATTAAATGGTAAGAATAGCAAAAAGTGCTTTGAAAATGTAAACAGGGAACTCTTTTCTATGAATGAATAAAAGTCTATTGCCCAAAGCATTCTTTCACAGAAGAAAATAGCAGAATTTCATGATGAAAAACCTGGGCAGGCTATTTTAATACAGCTTGTCTAAATTTGCAAACAAGTACTTGCTAAGCTACCACAGCTTTACATTTCGGATTGTTAGGCAATCAAAAAGGAGTGCCTCAGGTTGGAAGAATGGCCAGATTCATCAATTTTTGCCAAAATTCACCATTTGGTTTGGATGACGAAAAATGGAGCATCAAAGTAGTAAGGTTACTAGACAGGGGTAAATATATTTTATTTTCAAGTTAACCTTGGCTGATTAGATACTAGTTTGTCCATAAACTTATACAAGATCATTACAGTGTATTTCACTGAACACTATTAAAATGTTTGACTTGTCTCTTGTGTAGATCAGGCTATTTCAATTTTGCCTGACCAAACAGCATGGAACAAAGGCTACTACTACCTCCATCAGACAATCGTATGGCTAAGTCAGCTTGAATCTATGACATTGGTCAGGCTAATGTGGGAGAGCCTGAGCCTTCTCAAAAGCAAAGAAAACACTAAACATTTTAGGCCTTTCAAGGATTTTCACTGGCACATTTCAAATTGCGAATGGAACTTCCTGTAGGAAGCCCGTTTTACCACACTAATAAGTTGAGAAACAAAGCCCCTCCCTAATAGACAAAATCTCTGGGGATGCCACAGTTATGATCTTTTGCACCCTCTAGAACTACCTCCCATGGCCATAAGACCATTACACATTGCCTTGACAAAAGACTCTTTTGATTTCTTAAAAGCCACTTCTAGGTACCCATTAACAACGCCAACATACGCAAATTGTTTTCCACCAGAGGTTTTCAATGTCCTACCAATTGCGTATCTCCCCAATCATGAAATAATTGCTGTTTTTATAAGAATGAATGTCCTTTTTATGTTTCTTATAAAATAACAACTTTGTATTTAAACTTTCATTTTAGGCCATAAACTAAATATCCAGTAAACAACTATTTTATGAGCAATGCCACTAGTTAAATATGTGAAACAAAAACAAAACTTTGAACAAAAGAGTTTTGAAACTGGCCCCTGTGACTGTTTGTTTACTGATATTTTAATATGAGAAACTGTCTTTGACAGGGTAAGTCGAAGATCACCCTCAACTGACTGTATAGCATGACAGTTTGTTGTAATGGTGAGTAATGCTAAAATACATTTTCATAGAGCTATAACATGGGGAATATCAGTAAATGCTGTACATGCCTTTGAACAACAATGGGAGTATTTGTAGGCCATTTTCAAAAGAAACAAACAAGGGAACACTTCAAGTCAGTCTCTTTGCAATTAAGTTGACAAGGAGTAAAATTAAATACTATTCAACATCTTATTTACCACTTTAATTCTACGTCTAAAATTTGGATCTTTGGCTTGGGTGACAGAGTACTCTCCAGTTTTCTTGCTGATATTAGCTTCAAAAGTAATGAAAAAGTGATATCGTTCTAAAATGTGAGGGCATGTTGCAAGGAATGGGTTGCTGCTGACATCTCTCCAGCATTGGTGTTGAGTAAGGGTGACTTCCTAGTATATCAGTTCCATTTCCTTCTTTTCGCATACTTTGGAATGAACATTATCTAGAACAAAGCCATCAATAGCTTTCTAGATATGTATCGCATCATACTTATATATTAAAGTTAAATTGTGGAACTCTAGGTGATCTGCAAAGACTAGAGATATGGTTTTGCTTATCTGTTAATCAAATGTACCTTCAGACTCTGGGCAGCTGAAAACTAGAAATGAACCCAGAGCCTCATAAGTCCAACATGGATGGTAACAAAATGATGTGTCATACAATTTGCAGGGGAAAAAATTAAAATCTTGATAAATAAAGTTGTTAGCTGTATTCATTTCTTAAACCTAAAAAAGTTTAACTTAGCAACAAAATATCATTATAATAGAATATTTACAAAATGGTACCTGTTGCAACAACATTGTGGCTACTTTTGATTGTATGGCTACATATAGATAATGCCACCATTTTCCTAACTCTTACCTGGCTACGAATTTCACTCATGTGATGAAACTAAGACTGCATGTTAAAATGTGCCTGTAGCACAGAACTCCGAGCCACCCCAGCCCAGTAGTATGGGCAACACCTCTGGTGCTGGGGTATTGAGATGGCCCAACAGTGCACACTATCACTCCCAGGCTGGTGGTGTGAATGCAAATCAGGAGAGCTCCCAATTCTCTCAAACTGGTGGGCGGTGATTTAGTGGAAGAAATAGTATGCCGGGCAACTTTTGAAAGTCTTCAAAAGTTGGGACAAAGAAGAAATCCATGGAGGTTGTTGAGACCACAGAGACAAGAAGGATAGATGTGTGCTGTCTGCAGGAGACCCTGTCTGTCAGTGGTAGCACAAGAGTGCTTCAAGACAGCTAAATACAAGTATCAATGGTCTGGAAATGACAAAGGGCAAGGTGAATTCTTACATCAGAGAAGCTTCAATTGTTGAGGTCAGGCGTCCATCTGACCAGATAATCCACGAGGCTAAACCTTGGGAATTTGATCGTCTCAATCATTTCAATATATGCTCCGCAAGTTGGCCACCCAGACTCAGAAAAAGATGTTTTCTATGACAAACGTCTTGCTGCAATATCAATGATTCCACCTCTAGAATCCATGTTCATTTGTGGCAATTACAATGGGCATATTGGGGAAGCAGAAGATGGCTATGAGGGCATTCACGGTGGCTATGGCTTTTCATCACACAATTCTGAGGGTGAGCACATTCTGGAATTTGCAACTGTTGCTGAACTGGTGGTAATGAATTCGTGTTTTCCAAAATGCGAAAGCCACTTGATCACTTATATGTCTGGGGCATTGAAAAGCCAGATTGATTACATCCTTGTGAGGAAATATGATTGTAAAATGGTAAAGGACATTGTTGTGTCCTGACTATCTGCTGGAAAGCGTAGCATGCGAGTAATCCACAAACAGACGACACAAGTAAGTAGTTAATCGAACTGGTTCTTACTAACACCAAAGCTGTACATCATCTGTTTAATTAAAATGCTCGTCCCAGATCAGAATGGCAAGAAACAAAAAAGTCCGGGCAGAATGGTTCAAAGGTAAAGGTTCTGGTTACTTTTAGAAATTTTCCTGTTGAATGGCTAGGTTACAACGTTACTAGGGGTACACAAATCTACAAATACGATGCGTGCGAATGACACGCTCGTGTTTTCCTTAATATGAGCCACGCTGAAGCCTAGTGATAACATAATCTATTCCTTAATCGCTACACGAGCTCTTAATAATCCACCGGTGCACATCCAGTTCTACCCAGTTTGTAGACCAGCCCCTCTGCACCATGTAATTTACAGGTAGGGCTGCCCTCCGGTCAATTAATCTGTTCAAATTCCATTGAAAGTCATATGTTACTACAGAAAGGATTTGAAAAATTTTGGAAAAGATATTAAGAAAATAAATAATGAATAAATACCAAAATTTGAAAGCAGACTACTCGCAAAGCGTCCTCAACGAATTTAGTTACTTTAAACCCTGATGATAACCTACTTAATCTGACGAGTCTCCACAACAATTTAATATTTGTATTAGCTGATAAAAAGGTATGTGTCTCCTAGACTATAAACTTAGGTATCAAGGTAAGCTTCTCAGTCATTTGCAAATAAATGACCAGGCTAATCTTGTTTACAACCCCTTGAAACCTTTAAAAGCGAAAAGTATTCCTCTCACCTTGATAATATGCGCACAGGATGAATTCGGAATATTCCACACTCGTACGGTTGCATCAGTTGAGGCTGAAAATGCTATTTCCTATGCACGAAAAGAAATGATGTACGAAATTTGATCAAATAATGAACAAAATTATTACTCTATCAACAACAAAAGACGTTTGGATGGTCGGTCGATCAAGAAACTTTTATCAAAATCGTTACATATTGCATATTTTTTCTGTCATTATTCGAGGCTTCTAATCAGTGCTATATTTTGAAAGCTTCCCAGTGCGACTTCCATTTTTTCGCTGCACTGGAAGTTCTGCTTATAAGGTTTTCATAGTATTCTTAGGTAACATAGAGGAGCTACCATTGCTTATTGATGCATTCCCAAGAAAAGATTGGCATAACTATTTTCAGTAACTTTCTTTGTTTACGTAAACATCACCAACAAAGCGAACTTCTCCTGTACTGTACGCAAAACTGTGGTAAACAGCTTCAAACTATGCAATTTTAAATCTCGTGGAGTTAGGAAGCAACTGGTTTCATTCGCAGAGAACGTTGAATACTTTGTCACCTTTCGCTTACGCACGTTTAGCTGCAATTCGTTCAAGTTTCTTAATGATGTGCGTCCATCAGAGAGTTTTCAAAACATGGTGAAAGACAACCCTGTCGTTAGATAAAGTTTACCATTTGCACACGACCATTCGGGACTCGTAGTTGTTATTTCAAGTGAAATAAAGTAATTGAAAGCAATGTTTATTTATATACAGGTAATGTAAAATGTATATCATGAAAGTGAAAACTGAATCTATACAAATTGTAAAACGCTACTACAACACTGTAAGCTATATACATGGTTATTAAAACTATCTGAAACGGGTTACAGTTGTGGGAATGTTGAAGGGGAGGGACGGATGCTTAAAACTTAATTCATTATGCATCGTGTAAAATCAAAACTGAAATGGGTATGTACAATACAATGAGCAACAGTAAAAAGGAGTAGAAGGCATTGACTGACTGACTGACTCACTCACTCACTCACTCACTCACTCACTCACTCACTCACTCACTCACTCACTCACTCACTTACTGACTGACTGACTGACTCACTGACTCACTCACTCACTCACTCACTCACTCACTCACTCACTCACACACACACACACACACACACACAAAGAGTTGTGACCTTCTAATGCTTATTTTTCAAATTATAACTATTACGCTGATAAAATGATGGAAATTTTTGCATTGATATAATGCCAAAGTCTGTCCACTGGGTAGCTTAGATTTAAGTTCTTAGAAAGATGCTTAATCTGCCTTTATGGGAGACAGTAAAAGACGCTTAGGTATTAAGGGCAATAACAGAACGCAAATCGATTAGAATTAAACACCTAAGATTGTCACGTTTCTTTGATGGTATGTAGAGATATTTTAACGTATTCTATGTCGAACAGAATTTAAAAGTCAATTGGAGAAGAAGACACTAATTTTTTTCTAAATCATGCGGCAAATTACATATGTCGAGATGTCAACCCTTTATAAAAATTAAAAAATGAAATGCTTGCGATTCTTGTGAGTGAGCTTGACAATGCAAGTGAATACTAACATGCTACGTAGAATAAAACATTCGAAAACCTGTATACATGCTACTTCTTAGTATGAAATATAACAAGAAGTTAGAAAATGCCAAATGCATTACAACAGCATTTTCGAATGATGTTTCTGTCGCCATAAAATGGGGTTACGTAACTGCTTTCACAACTCATGGATGAAGCACTGACCTGGCCTTAAATAATAACCTTAAAATATAGTTGGAATATGCCTCTCCACATTGTTAATTTTCTATTAAGTGGAGCCCTATGGCAAAACGTCTCATAGAGTGTTTTGCGCCCTCTCCGTTGTTGCATAAGTGGCATCGCATCTGCATTTAACTACATATATAACATCAATGGTTTGTCAAACGAGTAGGTCTTTGAGTGCTGTAAGGTCTGTGTAGAGATATATACCAACTATTATTTAGAGCATGCACGATTGAAGGAAGGAAGCCAAAGGAAGGTAAAAAACAGAATAGTTGTACACGTTCTCTGCTATGCAAAGCATTTTCATAATAGAAATGCACTCCGTACCAAACAGCGAGAAAGCCAGAGGGTCCTCAAGCATCACCCTCGTCAGACTCTGATATGACATTACAGCTGAACAGAACATCTCACTATATACAAAATACCCGGCAGCAACACCTTAGTCTGGCTCTTTGTAATTTCCTATTATGCTGAAAGTGTTGTTTTTGCTACATGACAATTGAAGTTGGGCGCACGATTTCTATTACCTTGTCTGTTTTATGTGTTCAATCATATTTGACTTACACACGATCACTCAGACGTAAGAGGTCGAACGCAAACTGACTTTAATAAGAGAGTGCAGCTCTAATAAGTAACTTTAATACTCAATCACGAAGGACAGGACAGTACTACCCTGAACAGGGATTTAGCAGACAAGATTTAAAATTCAGTAACATTATTTTCACTGATCTGAGGAAACTATGCAGTTGTACCCTACGCTGAAAAATCCCAAGCAAAATAACAGTTAGTCAATTTAAATTCTCCATGGATCTTTGTAAACATTGTTGTGTTTATATTTCCTTCATTCCATTTTAATTGCTTTTACAATTATACATACAGTACTGTTACTTTCTGTACTACTATGACAGTCATGTGCTTCCATTGAGTTTGTAAGTCGCTCTTAGCTTTGAAAGATTCTGAATTAAGTGTTAAAGTCCAGCCTTAGACAGCTTTGTCTGCTCGTTTCTTATGTCGAGTTCTTTAACGCTTACCACAATTTCCGCCATTCTTCAGCGGCGTGGGACAGTGTTCGATACATTGAGGGAGGAGGGAGGGGGAGGTAGAATTGAAAGCTTAAATTTCTACCTAGTTTTGGAATTGGTACAGTGAAAGCTACCCACATTTGTTCACTTCCAAATGGCTTGGTTGCTTGAGAAGCAATCTTTTACTTTATTTTGATAGTTAAAATTATTATTTTAATGTAGGAAAGGGGCGAGACTGGTAAACAATTGCCTGGATAGATTTTCCGGAAGATTTTATCTCCCTCGATTCTGCAATCTATATATGTTTCAGCCTAGATTTCTAAAGGATGTAAACTTGTTTCCGGGGAATGTTAAGTTCGCTTTAAATTGTAGTATTTTCTCCTAAGGAAATTAAGCAGTTCATTAGTATTGGAGACCCAATCTACTTGCGTCTTACTCATTTTAACAAAGCAGAGTTCGCATCCGCCCTCTATAGCTATCGTCTTTATGGCAAAAACATAATATCCTCAATTGTCTTTGTTGAGTTTAGTCTTAGGTTCGTCCTGGTCATTTGGCTTTCCAGGTGACAGGTTGGATCACCTCATCAAGATATAATTGGTCTGCCAGGTGCTCTTCATTATTGCTTTGCTACCTATCTGGTCATTCTGACTGTCCATCTGTCTACTTTTAAGGAATAGAAGACCTTGAAGAAAGCACAGAGCTCAGTAATATTATTTCCCTTTGCTGTAGGGGTTTCGAAAAGTAAAGATCATGACATTACATAACTAAAGAAAATGACAAAGAACATAACAAAAGAAAGTTACAAAAGAACACGACAAAAGAAAATTATAAAATAGCATAACAAAAGATCATAACAAAAGAACATTACCAAAGAACATAACAAAAGAACATAACGAAACATAATAATAAATGAACATTTCCAAAGAACATAACAAAAGAACATATGAAAAGAACATAGCAAAAGAACATAACAAAAGAACATAACGAAAGATCATCATGAAAGAACATAATGGAAGAACATAACAAAAGAATTTAACAAAGAAAATAAAGAAGAACAGCAAAACAAGACGAGAACATTTTCTACTATCTACAACTATTAGATGTTCAATAGATGGCAAAAATGGACAATTAGGAATTTAATTTGATTCTCATAATTTATCCGACCCTTCACTTTCTTGCCATTCCAGAAAATAAATGGTCCTATGAATACTTATGCCTTTTCTTAATTCGAACATAGAAGAGAAAAAATTTAGCAAATGATCCGAAGCAAAGGAAAGCAACCATCATGAAGTGGATAGTTCATATGACCCTCAATCTATAAAGTAAGAGTTTAACCCCATTGGGCGTCATATCTAAATTTTTTTGAAAGATGCTACAGAAACAGAATTTTTGCCTCACCAGGCATTCATTACCCGTGATCTAAAACAGAGATAAGCAAACTCCGAATCTAAAATACTCCACATCTCTCGCCGCCAAACTAGTCCCCAATCATCCATCGATGGACATCGACATCCAGCTCTACGAAATTTGGAGACCAACCTCTCGGCGAGCGGCCGAAAGCGATACCGCAGTTTGGCAAAACAGACTATGTTACCTGCTGTCAATCCATATTCAAAGAAACCTCATTTAAATCTGTAAGTGGCTCTGAGCTCTTATTACGGGATTTCCTAATTACCGTATGTTCTTAGTATTACAAACGAATCTTCTATCAGACTATTTGCTATTGTTACCTTTTTCGACAGGGCCTCACTGAAAACCACCACTGAGTGATGTGGGCACCCTGTTTAAAGATTGCTAATAATAATGATTCGTTTTTAAAACTTCATTGCCTTTTATTCTTTCTGTAAAATTACAGCTACAGTATCAACGTTTACAAGATATAAAATTCTCACTGTTTTCACCCAGCATAATGGGGACAGTGAGATTTATAGAAGTTGATAATAACAATAATAACAAGATCGATTGTGGCGATAACCAAAGACGCAAAGTCAATACAAGTTAAAAAAAAAGATAATTTCCTAATTTAATGATAATTTAAATTTTCTGGGCTTGTCCAATGTTTCTTTCTTCGACAAAAAGGTAACAAGAAGAGCACAATGCTACTTCTGCAAGTAATAATAATAATAATAATAATAATAATAATTGATGAGAGACCGACAGTTAATTTTTCAAACACAGCGTCCTTTGTCCATTCTAAACGTATTGTATTTTTTCTCTTCCCCTACATGAACGTAGAATAACTTTCTCGCGTACTTTTGTTCATTAAAAACGTCTTGTGCTTATGCTCTTTTAAAAATTTGTTCAGATTTACTGCTGTCTAAGATTTACAAATAGGCGCACGGCCACAGGGGCTAAGGGGGGGCTGCAGCTCCCTTAGTTTGTTAAAATGTTATATTTTTTAAGGCCAAAACATTTTTTGGCCCTTTTATAATTCCTTAATAAGAAATGAAAATGAAATATTTTAAAGTCTTACCAGCCCTCTGAATTAGCGTTGGCATTCGTGCCGAACCGAAGTGCTTTTAGTTTATACATGTCCAAATAATTTTCTGGCAAAGTTATGGTTTTTTTATGAAAATAATCCACAGACCCCCCAGAATTTTCTGTCCGTTGCGCCTATGGATTTACGCTTTTTGTCGTCCCTCTATCCTGTATGCGCTTATGAAAGTTTTGTATCAGTCATTAGAAATTAAAGGTTTTTGTTAGAATTTCTTTCGCTCCCAATCTACTGCATATTTTTCAAAAATAATTTTTAAGATCATTATAAAGCGTTTTTGACTAGAACATTTGTAATTAATATCCTGCAGCTGCGTAGGGTAGATTTTCAAAAGAGATTACAAAGTAAGAAAAAATCAAGAAGCCCTTAATGATCTGAAAGCACGATAAGTGTTGACCACTTCCAAAGAAAGAAAGTCGAAATTTTTATTGCAAATCTATCCTAAGTTTTATGGTGCAGCAATTGTCAGTACGTAAAATATATGAAGCATATGACCTGAGGAATGGCTTAACATTATTGCTCTGAAAAGACGACTCGTCGTTATTGGGTTGAAAAGCTTTTTTCGTATGACTCTCATCAGAACCCTCATAATTATAAGCGAAGAAACGAAAAAAGGGATCTTTGCATCAAGCACCTTTTGGCTGAACTTTGCCGCCAAAAAGATTTTGTTTATGATATTTCTGTGTTTAAGTAGTGTTGTCCGTTACGTCCGTAGTTTTCCGTCTATTCAATTCCTCTAATTCTATCTCATTGCCATTCTTTATGTGAAAGAATATGTTTTAATAGTGGATTTGGTTGACCTTTTCATTTCGTGTCCTTTTTTATGAACTTTGTCTTGCTCGAGTCGTCTTTGCATTGACTGCCTGTGTCCAGAAAGGTCAAATATTTCTCAGGAAAAGAAGCGGTAAGATGATAAGGTATTCATTCAGATACGGTAGCGTGTAAGGAGAGTGGTTTTGTTGAATACCCTAGAACCATAGACCGTATTTAGAACACCTGTGTAATGCATCCACGTATCTGCCCACTAGAATGGTATGCAGATTAGACAAGATACTTCGATACAAGCATGATTAACAATGTTAAAAAACTATTGTAAATTGTATCAAGACTCTGAAACTGGATACGATGCTCTTTAATAGTTTAAGCCCAGTGCACATCTGGTGGGAAAAGACCGGGAAGGAGGACACTGATGGCAATCACTGCGGCTGCGCCATCCAATTCAAAATATTTCATCTATGATAGACTCTTCACTACGCATTCCAATCTTTTTATTTGAAACGTTGTATACCATGACTCTGCCACTTGCCTCCGAAGGAAATATGAAGATGTTGAGAAAACAGCAAACCTTGAGACAGCCAATTGTGAGGGAATACGAATTGGGGGGGGCATGGTGGGTTTTCTGTTTATTTAGGGTCCTTATAAATGCGAGCATGAAAGGGCTTTTCCTTTTTTTCCATATTGACAAAACGATATAAATTTAGAGGGATATCTCCATTGATGTTTGCTTTTGTAAGATGGTTGGCCCCAGACGTATGTTAGGTTTCGCAAAAGTTGGAAAGGATTCATGTAAGTAGGATTCTTATTGCATACAAACATAAGCAGCTAAAGGGGATACCTATCAAACTTAAAGCAACTTTGTGTCTCCAAATAGTAGCCTCCCCAGGTTACCCGCTTCTAGGCCTTTTGGCAAGGAATGGATGTAGTATCTGTTCTCATTGATGACAGATGCTTTTCATAATCCGCAAGAGGCGGTCCTACTTGGCAGTAGAGCCTGCTTCATTGCTTGCTTCTCTGCCCGGTAGCACAAATTGAGGGGCGTCGCCCTTGGACGCCCCAGCTGCCTTTTATTAATTAGTCAGCCTGTTTGGTGGTTTTCTGTTTATTTAGGGTAGTTTAAATATCGGACCCACCTCATCAGGGGTCTTTGATTGAAAGATTGCCTACCGAGGTAAATCTAAGCTGAAAACTGAAGTTTCCTGCTGAAAAGGCATGTTTAGGTTACTTTCGGACAATTTGCACATCTTACCTTCAAAACTTTTGTCATAAAAATCCGCCAATCCAATTTATTATGATACCTTAAGGGGTCATGGGCCAATACCTCCTGCGTACCCAACGGCTTCTTAAAGAAAGAACATATGCAGCGATTTGATGAGGAGAGAGATCAGTTGATAACTACCAAGAAAATTTGTACCTTTGTCTATTTTGACTCCTCCACCAATGTTAATTCCCGTACAACTTCCTTCGCCCACTAGGACTGCTCTATCCTCTACAATACCAATTTAAACATGCCTATATATACCTTTTTATATACAAATGTTTGAACCCTCAGTTCTAACCTATATACATGTCTACATTTCTGTATAAACCCGAATCTTTCTAAATCATCTTTATAAATATATATAGATTTATTTATATAAGCCCTGTGGGTTTGCTTATTATGTCATTTCCGTCAATCCTAACTACTGTGCTCAACCTGTGAGAAACCACTCGGTGCTGACAAAGTACTTGATCACTGTCATCATGCAGGTTGATATAGAGGTGCTGCTCCCAGTGACAGCAATTTGAAATGTAGGATGGACCCTAAACGTCTTACGATCACCGTCATATTACATAATTTACGTTGGTATAACAGCCATTTTATTCTTCACGGTTACCTAAACTGTATGTATGTTACAGCTGATAACATTCCAAGACGTATATCATTTGAAATATGGGTGGGGTGGGGGTAGAATTTCTTGGTTCTGTGCAATTTATCTTGGCATCATCAGATAATCTTGTCAGCAATTTATCTGAAATCAGTTTCATAACGAAGATCTGGAGCAATTGTGACCATTTTCCTCTACTGATATGTTAAGGGATACACCCCTATGAGTTTAGGAACCATTGGTAACGATTTAAAGAAACTGCTTTATCTGATCAAGTCTATTTTAGCAGTTAGCTCAATCACACTTTCATATCTAATCAGATTATTTCCATGCGCAGAACATATGGTCAACATCACAAAAGGAAACGCTTGGGCGGTATAACGATCTTGATCTCCGAACTGCCGCACTTTCATTGGCAGATGTTTACAGGAACTTTCATACAACGGTATATCCGATTACCAGTTGGATTCCAGTCATTCGTTTACATGACCAGGGCCCTGCTAGCAAGCTGCCCTGAAACCTGCTCATTAGATCTCCTCACAGACCCAGACATGTATACCTTTATAGAGAAGGGTTTACATGGTGGATAGTCAATGATTTCACATCGTTTTCCCTCAGCTAAAAACCCTTTAGTTTTCGATTTTGATGACTTGACACCAATTGAATATCTAGTATGTTCAGATACTAACAATCCATACATTGTATTTATCCTCGGTAATGTTGTTGGTTTGATTTCTTACTCGTTTATTTATACTATATCAATGCCAAGATATCTTCCTATGCTCTCTCCATTGTAGTCGGATCATGGTGTACAACTCTTCAATGATGAAACAGAGGTCAACTGCTACTTTGAGTAGGTATGATCGCAATCAATATACATATCTATCTTTAGTAAACGTTACTTTCTTTAGTTCTATCTTGGCATAAAAGTAGACAATTTCTTTCTAAAGCTAATACTCAAAATATCTCTACTTTCTTCAACAGTTCACGATCTAGACATTGTTAATTTCTATTATCTTTGTGAATAGATCTAATACTTAACTGATTTATGCATACCTTTTCTCCATTTCAGGTGTTGACCTTAACAACTATAAGAGTGTTTCTTTCAAGAAAAGAAATCAAGTGTTACACATAATATCATACAGTCACCAAGTAAGCACCATCAAAAAATACAAAACATCACTATCATCCTATGACGTTAAAAGGTATATATTAGAAGACGGCGTCCACCCCCTGCCATATGGACATTATCAAGTAAAGTGAGGGACTTTTTGGTACTTTGTAACTAAATATAGATAATAAGTACACGTCCTTTTTATATATATATATATATATATATATATATATAAGTATAAATATATATATTTTTGATATAAGCAACACTTAATAAGCAAAAAGGGGCCTGACATCTAATGAACAATAAAGCAATTATTAAGAAACAAATGACTTGAGATTGCGCTTATAGAGAAATGATCTTCTTTCCATTAATTACTTTTTAGTATCCAAGCAGAGACTGAATAATACTTTCGTTACTTCAATTTACATCCAAAGTTTTTACTTCTTTTTGAGTGTCATACGTTCTTGTTGAGTATCATACATTCTTGTTTAGTGTCATACATTGTTGTTGAGTGTCATACATTCTTGTTGAGTGTCATACATTGTTATTGAGTGTCATACATTGTTGTTGAGTGTCATATATTGTTGTTGAGTGTCATACATTCTTGTTGAGTGTCATACATTCTTGTTGAGTATCATACATTCTTGTTTAGTGTCATACATTGTTGTTGAGTGTCATACATTGTTGTTGAGTGTCATACATTCTTGTTGAGTGTCATATATTGTTGTTGAGTGTCATACATTCTTGTTGAGTGTCATACATTCTTGTTGAGTATCATACATTCTTGTTTAGTGTCATACATTCTTGTTGAGTATCATACATTCTTGTTTAGTGTCATACATTCTTGTTGAGTGTCATACATTCTTACTGAGTGTCATACATCATTGTTGAGTGTCATGTATTGTTGTTGAGTGTCATCCATTGTTGTTGAGTGTCATACATTGTTGTTGAATGTCATACATTATTGTTGTGTGTCATACATTGTTGTTGAGTGTCATGTATTGTTGTTGAGTGTCATACATTGTTGTTGAGTGTCATATATTGTTGTTGAGTGTCATACATTGTTGTTGCGTGTCATACATTCTTGTTGAGTGTCATATATTGTTGTTGAGTGTCATACATTGTTGTTGAGTGTCATATATTGTTGTTGAGTGTCATATATTGTTGTTGAGTGTCATATATTGTTGTTGAGTGTCATACATTGTTGTTGAGTGTCATACATTGTTGTTGCGTGTCATACATTGTTGTTGAGTGTCATATATTGTTGTTGAGTGTCATACATTGTTGTTGAGTGTCATACATTCTTGTTGAGTGTCATATATTGTTGTTGAGTGTCATACATTCTTGTTGATGGTCATATATTGTTGTTGCGTGTCATACATTCTTGTTGAGTGTCATACATTCTTGTTGAGTGTCATATATTGTTGTTGAGTGTCATACATTGTTGTTGAGTGTCATACATTCTGGTTTAGTCTGTGGCAAAATCGTGTCTACAAATATTGAACTTGATAGAAATGCAGGTGAAGGTTCGCCTCTTCATCATTACTGTAGTTCACATTGAAGAGATTTTTGTACACATGTCAAATGTAGGAATTTGAGACTACGAGAATGACTACCAGACCTATTGCTGTACTCTGGAGTACCGAATAAAAGGGGGAGGTGTCAGAATAAACGGGGGGTCATCATTACGGTCTAAAGTTAATAAACGAGGAGGTCCAAATAAACGTGGGGTCTGAACTCCAGTCTCAATTTCGTGAAAGTTTTATATAAGAATGACACACATGAGGACAAAAATCATACTAATTGACTAGTTAGCAACTGTTTCAGGGTCAAATGTTGCATGGGAAGTTATTCAAGAGTTTCAGACATCATTTACATTTTGAGTTCTGGGAAAATTCCTTGAATTTAATAAACGGGGGGTCCTAATAGGGAGCGGGGGGTTATATATTTCAAAAAATTTATAAGCGGAGGGTACGATTATTTGGCACTCGAGAGTACGAGTTGCCTGTATAATGATGGTAATGATGGTGGTGATGATAATGATAATGATGATAATTGTGGTGATTATGATAATGATGATGATGATGGTAATGATGATGATGATGATGATGATGATGATGATGATGATGATGATGATGATGATGATATAGAAACTGAATTTAAATGAGCTGTGGTAGGTGTTCTCTAATTTAACAAACACGTCCATTGTAGTAGGGTGGCTCTAAAGGCCGCATCCGACAATGTTTTAGCACTAGATATGATTTTGTAAGGCAAAAGAGCATTGGTGAAGGATCTGCTGAGGCCAGATTGGCACAGAAACTATGGTTTGGATCAACCCTAAAGTTCTGTATGCAACTTTGGAAACTTTTCTTTACTCGGTTGCTGTGACCAGTTTCTGGTAAAAAAAGAAGGAATCATACATCCGTTCCTCGACGCGATTTTAAAACTTTGTACCACAGACCAACATCCTAAATCTATAAACAATTTTTGTTCATATAGGTGGAAGGACGCATTTTAAAATCGGAGGACACAGCGGCTATTCTAGAGGTACTTGTTCTTACTTATTGCTAAAAACAATGTAGTAATTGTTTATTGAATGATCATGTATGGCCACCTCGCTTACGGGAAACCACTGAAAAGTATTGTAGCCAGGATTTTGTTGTTGTTGATGATAATGTGATTTAACGTTGTTCCTTTTGGCTACCAAAGATAATGCGATCTAGTACAAGCTGACAACATTTCCCAAATGTGATAATTTTTGTTATTGACGACCTTAGGGTTGATTGGGTGTTTTGAGGCAAGAAGCTGCGTTGAATGGAAAGGGACACTGAATATAGGAGTGAGTTAAAATACTTCTCTTAAGAGTTCACAGTATCCTACCCTAGAACTGACTCGCACAAAGAGAGGTGGTTACAGAAAGTTAATTGTTTTTTATGAGACATTTTTATCATTAGAAGGAAAATATATATATTTTGTTGAAACAGCTTGACATATCTTATCGTAGTGTTGAAAACATGTCGCTCCCCGTGAAGTTACAGAAGGCGTGAAAGAGCAGGGGGTGTAAATTAATAGAGGTGTATAAACGTTCAATGGCGTTTATGAAGGGGCGTTTAAAAGAGCAGGGGCCTTTATTAGAGGAGCGTGAAAAAGAGGGGGTGTTTAAAAGAGCAGGGTTTTTAATGCAAGGCGCTCATTAAAATTAGCAAGGACGTAACTTAGGTGGGTGTTTAAAATAGTAGGGGGTCAATAAGAGAGGGCGATTCAAGGAGCAGCTGTATTAGGGCATTTTACTGTACTAAGAACAGTTTTAGTGAAGAATGCGACGATAATCTCCGTCCACTGATGGATTAAGTACCCTGTTTACATGAGTACGGATCCAAACTGGTACGTATTTAATTGGAATCAAAGGCCACTAGAAACCTTAAAATAGGGTTGTTTACACGGGATCAAACCCTTTTGGATGCCTAGCTCAGTATGCGATTCTCTCTATTCTTTTGTAAGACACTGTTTTGTTGTGCAAATGACTGAAATCGAACGTGTGAAGGAGTATACCCAACTGTATTTTGATTGGCTCTTTCAAAAATACAGTTGAGTATACTCGTTTACATGTTTCATTTCCAATATTCTGACGATTGTACTCTGAGGATTATCAGACAAAAAAGGCTTTTAAGTACATAATATTCTCGCTATTTTCCCATGGGGGGACCTAAAATTATGGGGGGACCTAGAATTTATGGGGGGACCTGGAAAGCTGGATGAAACCATGTTCCTCAGACACAACTTGTTAGCTGCATGTTATATGACTGTTTTGGAATTAACTTAACTTATATGTAGATCATCTTTCTGTGTAATAGCATAATTGCCACACAAATTAACCTAATAACACTTCCATGTTAACACTGACATCAAGAAAAAGAGATAACTATACATACAATAATTTCTGTATATAGATATAATAGAGACAATTTAGAATTAAAATAGCATACCCTGTTATAGTTACATGCCCATTGGATTGTCCAACTGCAACCACATTTTCTGCATCTGGTTTTAAGCACCAGGAGACTGCCTGGCAAAGAAAACAAGCACAACAGATGTAAGTATGAGACTACATACTGAATGAACAAATTGCTGTTGAATGGATGGATGGATGTATATATTTTGCCATTTATAAAAAGTCAATAATAGAATCTAAGAAATAAAAACTACATTTATATATACAACAAAAAATGCAAGAGTTAAATAGATACATTTAAGGATAAATAAAACAAAAACAAAGTACCTAAAATGGTCCCTTTATAGAGGTGTTAACAAACATTGTTCTCACAACAAAAGGAAGAACCAAAGTCAAGAATAACTTTTTAAAAATACAAAAATTAATTTAACATGCACCTTTTCACACCGTGTCATTATGAAAGACACTGAACATTTTGTTGCAAATAATAAAACCTTATTGTAGTACATTAACCTTAAATCTATAGCACATGTTTTATTGAAGAAAGTTTCATAATATCCCTGTAGTAGATACAGTATTCAATCTGATGAAGATAACATTGAACGTTAAAGATAATGTGTATTTTTTTAGCTTTATATATATATATATATATATATATATATTTATATATCAAAAAGAAGGTTACCAGTCAATATGGAGTTAGAACCAACAATCAATTAAATGTTCAAATTCAAACAAGAGTGTTAAAAGCTGATATGGAACATAATAGAAAGTGATGTTTGGTAGCGTTTGAGTTATTCACTAAGAGGGGCAGTTTCTTGAATCTTAAAATAGGCTTAGAATTAAAAATTCGATATGACTTCTATTTAAGAGAATGTTTATTTCAAGGAATGTGCTTTTGATATATAATATGGAAGGTACATTAACTTCAAATAGTTAGGTTTTACACTAACTTTAAGCCCACAAAACACATTTTCAAGACATTTTCAAAATACACCACTGGAGCTACCAAAATATACACAGGTTACCTTTATAGATGATATCTCAGAATTCACTGCAATAACTGAAGCATAAGCATCATCCCCAAGTTTAGCCGCTATAAAACAAGATATATAAAAAGTATCATTGTATTGTGGTCATGGCCAACAATGTCATTACTTACCTTTTATCAATGGTAAAGTATATATATATATCAGAAAATCAGTGAAAAAAAGCACAAATTAGAAGAACTGCATAAATTCTGACTAATAAATAAGTAAGAAATAACTAATGGTTAACACTGTAAAAAGTACATACATAACTGATATAATCATCATTGTCATCATCATCATTGACATCATCATTACATATATATATATATATATATATATATATATATTCTCAGCAGACACATTGCAATTGTATATAATTCTCAAAGAAGCCTCTGCGCCATGTGACTTGACCAAGGAAGGACTGCCGTCCGGCCCGTCATACTGTCCAAAGCCCATTGAAAGTAGAAAGTATCATCGAGAAGAGACGTCAACCTCGGAGGTCAGCTAGCTCAATTGGTAGAGCGCACGCCGCGAAAGCTTAGGTCACGAGTTCGATCCCTCGTGATGACATATTTTCTATTTTCTAGTGCTATTTTCACAACTGGCATTTCAAATCCTCTCTTCTCGATAGATTTATTTGTTGAGTAGTGTGAACCCAAGAAATTCTTTAACATTTACCATGTCCCCCTAAACCAACGTCTAAGCATTCACCATGTCTCTGTTTACAAGCATTTAGTAGAAGAAATAAAGATGCGTGCAAAAGGGAGACTCATATTGATATGAGGTAACCAGAAAACAGGTATTGTGGAAATCTAGATGTACAAATATACTAAAGAGGGTCATCCTTTGCAAGCAGCAGATAAATTTAGAAAAGTCTTTGTCTTAGGTAAACTTTTATCAAACAACTCTCTGAGACACATTTCAAAAAGAAGACAGGCGATACTCCAACTCCAAGGGTGTCTCCTTTAACGCCCAACTCTGTAGAATTGCTCAATTTGAATATTAATTCTACTACAAATTGTATTGTTAAATAGAATGTCACTATACTGCTTGAGAATGATGTTAGAGAATAAAGCACCAAAAACGTTGCAATACAATTGCTCGTCTCTCTTTCAAAATAAAGTATTTTAGCAGAACCGGATCAAGCTCTTGTGGACCTGTGATGTATGTTAACAAAGGTCTGTAAATGTGAAAAACCAAAAAATTTCATATATCAAAACGCTGAATATTTGAACATTCTCACTGCTGAATCGTTTGAGTTTCAGAACCCTCGTTATAAATATCGTAGGCCAAAAAGCCCTAAAAAACTACAACTAATTCAAGAAGCATGCCAAGACCCACAGCAACACCACGTTTCCGTCATTATCTATTTATACACATCAAGGATATTGTTACAATGTGCACACGCAAGGGCTTCAGCAATTTTTGTTTGCTGTCTAAATGAATAAACTGGAGGCAATGATTTAGGTTATACAGAACTATCCAAAATATTGTGAAGGATTGATTGAGGCTCAACTATACGTTTACATTACGAATTACAAAACTTAAGCTCTAAATCTCAACTCCCACAAAAAATACCTTGTGTTCCAAAATATTCAAGCCATGGCTGATCCTGACTTTTCAGCAATTACATTTAAGATCAATATAGATGAATGCTTTCGAGAAATTTGCCACGAAAAGTATACATAAAGTTCAATCAGTATATGCCATTTTTTGAAGCATTTATTTTGCTAGAAAGGTTATCCCGTTGGGATGTTGGGATGTTGGGATGTTGGAATCTTATTCTAACTGCCATTTATCTTGCGATAGAAATCTATTTCCCTTTAAATAATCATTTCCAAGGATAATCCAATCACATGTGATTACGTGAAAGATTATATGCAACTTTTGCAATTTAGTAAAGGAGAAGATTTTGGGTGCATGTAACATGTCTGAGTCATTCAGCACAGTGGAGGTATCATTCAAATTTTAAGAAATTATTGTTTAGCATCTTCAAAATACAAACTGCGTCTGCAGTCTGTCAACCACTTAAAAGATATGACAGTGAAGAAGTTGAGAATTAAGAGTATAAAGTTGGCAGGTATAGCATTAAAAAGGTTCAGAAGACCTTGGTTCCATAATGGTCTCTTGGTACAGAAAAGGGGTGTGTCCTGCAAAAGGTTTCAAATGCAATAACTGTGGAAAGCTTAACCACTGGGCTAAACTTTGTCATTCAGGTGCCACACCACGACAATTTACTGTCAAAAATCAGCCAGCAAAGGTGACAAATGTACATGAGACTAAGGCTTCAAGCAACTTTGGTTATTAGTGATACATAATACCATGGAGCGAAAAAGACTCAAAAAATTAGGAAATAACCTTCCTCGATCTCCGCGGCAACATATGCTATCGACAAGAGGAGGAAACTCTTAACCGCCCTTTAAATATCAGGCCATGGCAAAGAGTAATTGTTTTGTCTTGTATACATTGGATAGATGTTCAAATTTCGATGGTAGTGACAAAGGGATAATGAAATCAAAGCACTTATCAACAAAAGCGTGTTAATAATACGATGCGTAAAATACAGAACGGATTCCATATCACCCTCTTACAGAGTCGGGATTCTAACACTGGTGCATAGTTATTACTGCTATAACTAGCTTCAGATTTGGATAAAGAATAAAAAAACCCAGGAAATGACATGTAACCTGAGAGACATATCGGTACATTTTTCTTACATTTTACAATTTCTCCGTAGATGATGCAAGTTAGCATCGAAAGCTAAGAAAAATATATACCGATATGTCTCTCAGATTACGTGTCATTTCCTGGGTTTTTATATTCCTTATCCGAATACGATTTTCACCCGGGGTATCAACTGCAGCTTTAGATTTCTTTAAGCGTTTCCTTGATATGAGCACATATTTTCTTTTCATGAAGTTTATCTTGCACTTTCCGCAAACTCTCGTGGACTCTCAGGGAAAACGAAGCCGGCGCAAGGACTTGGCATTTTTAAAACACTCAAAAGGAATGAATTTTGAAGTCATGAATCGTGTTTTCACTTATAAGTTTAATGAGTACTGTAATTAGTTTAAGAAACAGATATTGACCAAACAAAACTTTAAGTTCTTCCCATACATGTTGTAAGTTAAAAATGCGGCCTGCTTGTACAATAATGCTCCCGCATTCCTCACCGTCAGCTGCTAACATCTGTAACCTTTTTATTTTTCTAAATATCAGGGAAACGCAGAGATGCTGATTATAAAGAAGAGACCTCTGCATTTCACAAGTTCCAGGAAAGGTATTGGGAAGACTTAATCAACGAACGACTACGTGGAGTTGAAGCAAGGAACAAATTTAGAGGTATCCACGTAATAAATTTTTAAATGCCCATCGAAACGATTAGATAAATTGCTCCTCACTGC
The DNA here is from genome assembly GCA_010016025.2 of Alatinidae sp. Z8VKAUB7J3. Classification (NCBI taxonomy): domain Eukaryota; kingdom Metazoa; phylum Cnidaria; class Cubozoa; order Carybdeida; family Alatinidae; species Alatinidae sp. Z8VKAUB7J3. Next base: position 37,211,110 of record JAAAKM020073195.1, on the reverse strand, counting down.
ACAAATGTGAAAAAATTAAATAAGGTGACGGCGTTCCCGTACTCTGCCCCAGAGGGTAGGGAATGGCACACAGAGGAGCATCACCTATTCTAAGCCATAAGGTTGTGTTGCCAGCTCCTTTCCTCGCCACCCTTATCTTAGGTCAGCTAATGACAGGTACTGATTTTCGTGTTAGGTTTGCAGTAGGAGCTTTCAGATTGACGAAAGATCGTTGTGGCCAGACCACCTCTCTACTGGGTTCCCGGACACATCCCATCCCGGACATATCCCATCCCGGACACATCCCATCACCGGACATTTCCCATCCCGGACATTTCCCATCCCGGACACTTCCCATCCCATAGTGTATGTATTTATTTATGTGTTTATATGTGTGTGTGTGTGTGTGTGTGTGTGTGTGTGTGTGTGTGTGTGTGTGTGTGTGTGTATGTATCGTTTCCAACGCTCACTTGTGGCATGGCGCTCGTCTGACTATAACTATTTTTATGTAATTGTAAATGACTTTTTATTTATCCTAGTGATGAAAGAACTAAGGGTACTATTTGTTTTCTTGTTGTTTTTATTTATAGTGACCTAAGTCCTGGAGCATTCCCAACCAGCAGCTCGATAATGTCACAAGGTAAAGACCCACAAGGTATTTAAAACCTCCTTAACTTCATTTTAAATCCTCTATCCACGGTGATACTTTGCATCTTTAAATGGGCTTTAGAAAGGTGGGCGAGCGCCGATAACATTTCTTCGGTGGTGAAGTCACATAATCCTAATGAATTTTTTTCTAAGGAAGAAAGGGAGTGGCGTTTGCGAGTAGGAAGTGGAACATAATTTTTCGATTGCATTCCAATTTCATTGCTTTCCCTCTGTGTGTGAAGGTAGTAGTGAAGTAGAAAATATACGGCCACTCGATGTAATTTGGTTACTTTCAAAAGGCTTTGGGCAGTATGTCGCGCCGGATGGCAGCGCTTTCTTGGTCAAGTTAAATGGCGCAGAGAGGCTTCTTACTAAACTGCGTACAGCTGGATGTCGTTGCCTAACGATGGATGTTTGGCCGTTAATGTAGCGACTAGAGAGTAAAAATGTGTTAACGTTGGGTACGGTTCACCTATCTCAGCTAGTAGAGTACATGCCGCAAATGCGTTGGCCCTAAATTCGAATCCCTTTGATGACATATCTTCTATTTCTTTGGCGTTTTTCAAAGTAACTTTGTAAATGTACCAGGAATGCTCAACACTAAATGTGACTAATGCCTTATCCCTGGCCTGACAGATTGGATATACAGTTGCAAGCATTAAATCAATTAAACGTATTTGTCGCGGAGCATGATGATGGAACATAACGATAATGGGCTTCAGCGGAAGAAAATTCGTGAACGATCTGTTATGATTTGGGACTTCGCATGCTTTAGGCATTAGACTTAAACCGTGGCAACTGAATATATTTCTTTATCGGCACGTTTCTGCACCCTTTGTGCCCAACTCGTCTTTGCTTAACCTAAGACCGTAAATGTGGTGTAGGGATGGTAGATAAGAGCTGTGAAGTGTGAACCATCGTGTTTAACGCCATGTTCTGTTATGATAAAGGACTCTTTAGTCTTAGGGTCAGAAATTATGAGGTTTTTCTTCCATTTAATGTTTGCACATTGTTTTTTCCTTGCGGAACAATTGGGAATCGTAATAAGTGAACAGGCTCAAAAGGCAGGCGCACGGACGTACGCTAGAACGAAGCAGTCGTGCACGGCGATTTAAGCTGGAGCAGGACTACGTACGCCAAATCTGCCCGAAAAGAGACTAAAATAAGGAAAATTGTACTCGAAAGTGCTCATTTGATAGGCATGATAATTTTCCCCGCATACGAATAACATCTTGAGCCCAGGCGAGCCAGAATACGGAAAACGTCGAAATGTCACCCCAACTCCCCTCTCTTGCATCTAGATTCTGTTACATTCCTGTTTAACACGTTGAGTGCCAGACCTCATATGACGAGGTCTGCGCTGTTGCCATGGTCACGGCTCTGACTGATTTATGACGGTTGGTGGGGCTTAGGGGCGTTCGATCAACCCAGAAGCCTCTACGGGGGCGGCAGAGCTAAAAAGGTCGAGAACCTCTGCTCTAACTGATAACAAAGAATACGCCATTTGCAGCATTCTGTTTCCAAGAAAAGCTACCAAATATGTTCTCGACAATTAATTCAGTGGTCGACTATCAAATATCTTCTAAACATCTGATTCAGCAGTTGACTACCAAATTTGTATTCAACCACTGACTAAGTAGTCGACTACCAACTGTACAGTCCATTGCTGATTAAGTAGTCGACTACCAACTGTACAGTCAATCACTGATTAAGTAGTCGACTACCAACTGTACAGTCCATCGCTAATTAAGTAGTCGACTACCAACTGTACAGTCAATCACTGATTAAGTAGTCGACTACCAACTGTACAGTCCATTGCTGATTAAGTAGTCGACTACCAACTGTACAGTCAATCACTGACTAAGTAGTCGACTGCCAAATTTATAGATCACTAATCAAGTGGTCGACTAGTTGTTGACAGCACCGACTACGACATTGTGGAAACTGCGGGCTATAACCAATATACCTGAGACTCGTAGCAATGTCAAATATTTCTGACTCACATGAAATGATATTGGTAGTCCAGCAGGTTTCGAAATGGCTTCAGTACATGTTTTTGCAGTAAGAACATTTTATCTTTATCTTCGCTGTTCACTCTTTCTCTGCAACACGTAATGAGATCATTTAACAGTACTTGATAATAACATTTATTCTCAAATCCAGTCATACACATTTCATAATAATTCCAGTTACACTCATTGTGAGACTAATATCATTACATTGTTACAAACATTTTATAAAGAGGAGTTGTTAGCCGGAAGCAGCTCTTGACTTTCTTGAGGAATTGGCGATGCATATGTTTTTGAATGATAAGATACCGATATAGTAGATGATGGCCTTCATGCCACGACATTAAAATCAAAATAGTAAATCAGACTTTTTAATGGGTTGCAATAGCACGAGGAAGGGCATATCTATAGACAGTAGAAGTAAAGGTGCAAAGCAACATAGGCCTATGCAATCGAGGAAGAATGAATTAACCAAAGTGTGCAAGCAATGTCGTTGCACATAGGCTGTGAAATGTGGGAAGTATGCTATAGACATAAGCAAATATGTATACCCAAGAGCTATTCTCAATAAATTTGAGAAACTAATTGGAGGGGCTTACAAGAACAGATGGTGGAAATAATTTTACATTAAACCCTGAAAGTATCATCGAGAAGAGAGGATTTGAAATGTTAGTTTTGAACAGAACACTAGAAAAATAGAAAATATGGCATCGCTGGCGATCGAACCCACGCTTTCGCGGCGTGCGCTCTACCAACTGAGGTAGGTGACCTCCGATGTTAACATACTTTTATTTCTCTAGTCGCCACATTAGCTACCTATCATCCACCGGTGGACATCGACATCCAACTCGACGCAATTGGAGACCAGCCTCTCTGCGCCATGTGACTTGACCAAGGAAGAACTGCCCTTCGGACCGTCATCAATCCAAAGCCTATTAAAGATAGAAATTATCTTTTCAAAATTATACTATTTTCAATTATACTCTGAGCGGCTGCTGATTTGCTGATTTGCTGATCTGCTAATTTACTGATTTGCTTGTGAACTTAAACGATTTTAACTGGAAAACACCCTTGGGGAACACCACAGCTACGTCTGAATTTCTTCAAGAGTTCGTGTCTAACACTAGATGTTACAGAGCTTATTATTATTAGAGATAAGAAAAGTACTGCATTTAAAGCGAAACAGAAATAAAAATTTTCTCTCTTTTCAACAGGGTTCTTCAATAATTTTCACCGGCCTGTTAACAAGAATCTCAAAAACAAAAAAGGGACGCATTATCCAAGCTTCCCTGAAGATTTCGCATGGACTACGTACGGAACAAAGTATGGCTATCACTGCATTCCATTTCGTAACAAACTAGCAAAGCGAGGATGGAAGACAAACAGTCTTTGTTACCGATGGGGCACCAAAAACCCAGGGATCAAGTTCTCTTACAAAGGTAAGTGAGATTATCATCATCATCATCGTCATCATTGTCATCACAATCATTGTAATCATTATCGACGTTATTGTAATCATCATCATCATTATCAGCATCATTGTAACCGTCATCATTATCATCATCATCATCATCATCACCATCGTCACCACCACCACTACAACTATCATCATCGCCATCGTCATCATTACCATTGTCATCAGTATTATTGTTATCATCACCATTATTACAACACCACCACCAACATCATCATCATCATCATCATCATCATCATCATTGTCATCGACCTCGTCATCATCATCATAATGCCCCTGATTATCATTATCATCACCAATATCATCATTTTTACCTTTATCATCATTATTATCATCGTCATCATTATTATTATCATCGTCATCATTATTATTATCATCGTCATCATTATTATTATCATCAACACCATCGTCACCACCATCACTTATCATCATCGCCATCATTATCAGCCTCACCACCACCACCAACTTCATCATCATAACCATCACCAGATCACCTCCTTCATTATCATCATCATCATTATCATCATTATAATCATCACCATCAGCACCACTACAATAACTCCTACCAAAATCATAATCATCATCATTATCGTCGTTGTCATCATCATCATTATTATAATCATCAACCCAATCACTACCACCAACATCATCATTATCATCATCATCATCATCATCATCATCGTCATCATCGTGGTCGTCGTTGTGGTCATTGTTATCATCGTTGTTAAATCATGGTAACGACCATAATTTATATTTGTAACAGCATCTGAATCCTCTTTCTCCAAACTATTGATACGCGTACACAAAATACGCAAAAACGTATGAAGGGGAATTGCCTTTAAATATCATCAAATACAGTGTAACCTGCCCATAACGGTCACCCAAGGGACTGACCAATTTTGGCCGTTATAGAGAGCTTGCCTTTCTGTACAGGTTAGGTAAGAAAGGGGAAAATGTTCTCCCAGCTAAAAATTTGGAGCAATTCCTGTGCTGGCAACTCCCAACTCGTAGTCTCAGTCTCACAAGTCGCTATATCTTTCTCCGAGTCTACTACATCCTGGATTCGACATCCGAACAATGCTACTGCAGTCTCGTTTACCTCCTTATAACATCAGTATCCATGGCAGTTTCGGAATTACCGTTGAATTGTTCTTGTTTGTTTTCAAGCACGGGTAGACAATGCCTTCTGTGATTAATCTAGGAGCATCCTGAAGTTGCGTGGATTCAGTTGTTGTTTATTAAAGTGTGCTTTTGGATTTAATTCAACAATTGATACTATACTATACTATACTATACTATACTATTCTATACTATACTATACTATACTATACTATACTATACTATACTATATTATACTATACCATGCAATTGGGTTACCGTAAAAATTTAAAAATACCTATGAAGAGATAGATTAACCCCTCCCCCGGAATATAGTTAAAGATGAGGCAGAGTTTAATTCATGCCAATAATAATTACAGTCCTTACATTGTTAACTTTTATCAGAAGGTTTCGTTGCATATGAATCTCTTAACGGTTCTTTTTTTAACAATTTTTTCTCCATTCAGAATACTACAGTAAGGGATTTTTCATTCACACGAGTGGATCAAAATACACCATATATGTCTGCATGAATGACCGATTTGAAAAGTAAGTACGGTTGATCAGGTTTTTTTCTTACAGGTATCTCAAATACTCTTAGATATCAGGGAAGGTATTTTTTCCGGCGTAGGTAAAGACGGTGGGCCATAACAAAAACTTAATAAATTTTGCGCCAAATATGTAGAATATACATTCATACATTCATGTAGAATATACCCATTTACACTTTCTCGTGAATCATCATTTAGCAGCGATTTGTGTTTCTTTAAGACAGAAATGTTGGATTTTCCTATCGTAACTTGCAATTATTTTATAAGATACATAGCAAAACGTGCAGAGCAATGATAAGTCAATGTTAAAAATGTTTCAAATGTGTAGCTTGAAATAATAATTTTTGTTATGGTCCCCTGTCTTTACCTCCGCCTTTTTTCCAACCAATTTTGTAAGATTCGCAGAAGACGGTGATCAAATTGATCAGGGTTTCTCAACCCCAGACAGTAAATTACCCCCCTCGAGCTACCAAAATTTTCAAGTGCCCTCCCAGGTCCGGGGGAATTGGGGATTATTTTACATCATCAGTATCAAACAAGTACATCAACAGTCAATAAAAGAGCGGTAACGTATTTACTGGAATTTAACAAAGTTTGTGCAACAAAGGAGTCTGGTGTTTGACCATGGCTCCCTATGTACTATCATATTTGGGCATACTAGTGTCCAGACCCCAAGTGGTTTGACTTAGTTTTGCCTCGTAGTTGAAGTTGTTAGTAGAGATTCGACGTTAAGAGATTGAAGTTCCTATTTTGTTAATTATACGCCTTTCAGTATTCAGAGTCCTTGTATATGGGATTATGTGAGTAACATTGCACTGGATCACATGTTTCTTCTGTGATTAGCTTCTTGCTTGGCGCGTATACGACACTCTTGTTAACTTTGATTCGTTATACCTCTGTTACCCTAAGTAGCAACATGTTTGGACAGTATTTTCGTACGCAGGTGTGGATGTCATTTTGAACTACCGGTTATCTTCTAATGTAAATCCAGATAAAAGATTTACTGCTGACTGGTAGGGTGCAAAGGAAAAGAATAGGAGGGAAGCAAAGACATAAATACTTTGGAAACATTTCAAAATGACCGGGAAACAATTGGAACAGAGTTGCTGTACTAAGAACGGTTAGTGAGGAACATGTGGAGGGCAATCATTGCCAACGAGCAACACCTTCTAAAACGTTTGACATACTAAAAAGTTTCTCCCTGAGATCCAAATGGCTTAAGGTCAGAAGAATAATGCTTCGCCTAAAAAATACTCTATTTCAGTGGTACGCAGCCTTTCTCTTCAAGCAGATCCCCTCTCGTACTCGACTTGGCTCGACTTGGCTCGACTTGGCTCGACTTGGCTCGACTTGGCTCGACTTGGCTCGACTTGGCTCGACTATGTTGTACAAAGTTGAGTGAAGTCTACTGGAAAGTCGAGCCTGTTTGTTCTTTGGTTCAGGCTTAAGAGTTGCCTGTAATAAAGCACTCTGGACAACATCTCCTTGAAAATGGTGTGGGAAAAGAACATATTATAACACATATGTTTTGCTCTGTGTATTTTAAAGTGATGCATGCATAATCCTGTCAAGGTACCAACGCCTGATGTTATTTGCTTTAGCAGCTCTGGTAATTCATTTAATACCTGATGCTTGCGCACCACGTTTAAAATATTTGAGATTCTTCTTGGAAATTTATGTAATGGGATTATGCAGGTATTGCTGATCGTTTGGGAAAGAGCATTTCGAAGACAATGGATATCTTCGCTTGCACATGTACTACCATAAGCCATCAGCCTTTCCTTATTGCGCACCACTGGTGGCACATGGTACACACAAAGACAGTTTAATCACGTAACTGGCATCACATCTGCATTTAAATCCATAAAATATAATACAATCATTACAAAGTTATTTGATCGCTGGGTGGGTAGATGGTCCTTGAGGGCTTGTTTTTACATAGCTCGGACCTAAACAGTAAAATAGGTCTACTGGACGTATCGCCAACCAACGGCCTTCTTAAGTAATTTGTCTTTCACGGAAAAGAGTTTTCCTATCCATGGAAGGCGCTAATAGAGGGTAACATGGACTAGTGAGAGTTTCTGAGGGGATAGCTTTAACTGTAATAAAGATTGCAGCTTAATGAACCAGATAACCGTTACGCACAGGAATTCCTTTGTTTTTGTTGCAAACTGTATCTGAGTGGATGGTGAATTTTAGCCACCAGCACGACTTCTAAATAGCATTTTTGCGATATACTGAATCTGATTGGATGGGAAAATTTGGCGATAACTACATTTAAAGAATAACATTTTGATTGTTCTAAATATGAGTTGATATTTCCTTTATGTATTAAATTGAACCGTTAACATAAAACATCAGATGTGATGAAGAGGGCCTTGGATGTTGCCCGAATCCAGGCAACAGGTTTCGACTCATTTCTCAAGACCAAACTCGGACACTTTGCATTTATTAAGTTTGAAGGTTTTCTTGTTACGTATTTAGAATCTCATGTTGGGTAGATTAATTTGTTACGATAAAGAATAGTAGACTATCGATACGGTTGTTATACAATGCGTTAACCAGAAAGTAAAGAACACAACATAAACAAAGGAGGCGCTTTAAAGATGTGTTGAAAAGCAGGCTGATGGCTCTGAAGCTAAATATAGACAGTTGAGAAGCTCAGCTAAGGATTGCTAATCTTGGAGGGAGCTTGCAAGGATGTGGTGTAGTGAACACAAAAGTATCAAGCATGGTGGCCTGAAGTGTGTGCCACGAAAGAAAAATATGCAATGCGTCTCCATGTCCTCCAGAAAAAAGGCTTAGTAGGTAGCAGTTTGTATTTGTTAAGGTCTGCTTTACCGAGTAATCTTAAGGTGTAGTAGTTAGGACGAGATCAAAGGTACTAGAAGGATACATTGTCAATACAATGTTAGTTTACATTTGCCTTACTGTACTTGTCACTTATTTTGTGATTCAGTTTGACACTATCATAGCACAAAGACTATATATATGTTTTCTGGGCTGATTAAGGCACAAGGCTGAAACACAATAAGTATTGAGAATTAATAAATTTCCAAGTACCAACTGAGTGAAGAAGAAATCACACTGAGGTATACATATACTGATAATACACAATGCAATTATATATAATTCTCAAGGGGTGGAGCATAACTACATCAGTTTACAGCTTTAAGAAGCTCAAGCCATTTGATCCCATGATCACATCATGTAAAAACCCAAACTTTAACCACAGGGCCATGACATCCAATAACTGAGGTGAGAAATATTCAAGCCAGTCTTGTCTCCTCTACTCTGTGGATATGGGGAAATCAATACACTATAATTATATATTATACAACTATTTTTCAGTTTTGAGCCTACATATACATAAGTATAAGTATATACTCAGTAGACACAGCAATAATTATACATTTATCACCAGAAGAGCATTACCACAATAGCTTACCTTATTTCACTAAGGGAGCTAAGGGGATTCGAACCAATGACTCATTGGTTCCAACACAAAACTTGACCATTGGACCATGAAGTCCAATAATTAAGGTGAGAAATTTTCAAGTCAATCTTGTCATGTTTTCTCCTCCACTCAGTGGGTAAAGTGAAATTCATTAATTAAATTATTAATTGTTTGGGCTTTGAGCCTTCGTCAGTGCCAGAGATATATAAGTACTCAGCTGACACATATCATTTATTATATATCTATCACAAGTGGAGCATTACCACAATACCAAAATGCTAAAAATTGTGGTTAAAAGGCAATAAAACTATATAAAAACTAAAAAATGCCAAGAGGACAGCTGATAAGCTTTCAGTTTAAAGACCTTTTTCAAGTGTACAGTTCAAGGAACTGTACCATACTTACTTGTAAAACAAAAGAATATTTAAACAATTATTTGACTGAAAGTGAGAAGTGTATTTGAAAAGATAATTTAGGGATCTGGAGACCAATTACTAGTGAACTATGTAATATATGTATATATCTATAATTTTCAAACTAGGCTGTTTAGCATAAGCTTTTGGGATCTTTTGACCATCTTCTGGTCAGAAGCTGGAATAAAGATTCTGAAAGAACATGTTTAGCAGCTAATTTTTGTTTGTTTTATCTTCTTAACTTAAGGCTTTTGAGTGTAGGCCTATTACCTTTTTACAGAACAACATTAAAACAGGCCCATGTAGGGGGTATTTGGCAGAACCAATGTCAACAAAATAAAAGTAATGGAGTGAAGTGTGGAAGAAGGTCTCCCCATTAAATCATGTTGCTAATTTAACAATAAAATATCATATAAATAAAGACATACGTGTTCTGATGGGCCCTTTGGTAACAGTTGAAGACCTTGTCTTTGTCACTGTACATGGTAGGGTACTAGAATGGAAGAAAAAAGGATGATCCACCACAAAAACATTCATATCCATTTATAGCAATATAACAACCCTATATGTTCTTGGTGTGTGCCAACCACTTACTTCCTATAATTGACCATGTGTACTTTATCAATCATTGCCATCATCCACTAATTATAACATCAGCTATCAACCATGATCGCAGAGATGGTGGAACTGGTACACCAGATACAGCGCTTACCATACCAAACTTTTTAGCCATACATCGGCTTTTCATACATTGCGTCAGTTCTTGGAAAATTTGACTTGACTCATTTTCTATGCAAGTGGAAAGACTTCGGGTCTGTGCAAGTGGAAAGACTTCAGTTCTGAGCAAGTTTAAAGACTTCAGTTATGAGAAGTAGACAGACTTCGGATATGGGGAAGCGGAACGACTTCAGTTATGAGAAAGTAGAAAGACTTCAGTTGTGAGCAAGGGGAAGGATTTGAGTTCTGAGCAGGTAAAACGACTTCGGTTATGAGCAAGCGGAAGGAGTGCAGATGTGAGCAAGTGGAATGACTTCGGGTCTGTGCAAGTGGAAAGACTTCAGTTCTGAGCAAGTTTAAAGACTTCAGTTATGAGAAAGTAGACAGACTTCGGATATGAGGAAGCGGAAGGACTTCAGTTATGAGAAAGTAGAAAGACTGCAGTTGTGAGGAAGGGGAAAGATTTCAGTTCTGAGCATGTAAAACGACTTCGGTTATGAGCAAGCGGAAGGAGTGCAGTTGTAAGCAAGTGGAATGACTTCCGTTTTAAGCAAGTGGAAAGACTTCACGTCTGAGCAAGTGGAAAGACTTTAGTTCTGAGCAAGTTTAAAGACTTCAGTTATGAGAAAGTAGACAGACTTCGGATATGAGGAAGCGGAAGGAGTTCAGTTATAAGAAAGTAGAAAGACTTCAGTTGTGAGCAAGGGGAAAGATTTCAGTTCTGAGCATGTAAAACGACATGGGGTTATGAGCAAGCGGAAGGAGTGCAGTTGTGAGCAAGTGGAATGACTTCCGTCTTAAGCAAGTGGAAAGACTTAACGTCTAAGCAAGTGGAAAGACTTCACGTCTGAGCAAGTGGAAAGACTTCAGTTATGAGAAAGTAGAAAGACTTCAGTTGTGAGGAAGCGGAAAGATTTCAGTTCTGAACAAGTAGAAAGACTTCGGTTATGAGCAAGCGGAAGGACTTCTGTTCTGAGTAAGGAAAAAGACTTCAGTTATGTGCAAGTGGAAAGACTTCATTAATGAGCAAGTGGAAGGACTCCTCTTATCACTCGGGGTCAAACTAAATTAAGACTCTAAGGAGGGAAAAGAATAATAAAATACTAAGGTGACAGATTTTATTAGAATAAAAGAACATTAGCTCTGGTTTAGTTGATCATACTCGCGTATTCTTACTGAACAACAATGCTACTCCACTCTACAACCTTAATAACCGGCAGTCTCCAGGAAATCTGCAATTTAGCTCAAAGACATTCGTTCGCTTTCTCATGATCTAATTCTACTCAGGTTCTGTTCTCTTACCTTCCCTCATTTTTCAGTCCCCGTGTACTAAATGTTGTCTCATTTTTTAGACAAACGCTCTCGTACTAAAACAGTAGAAGACGTTCTGGCTCTAATACTTTATTACTAATACTGCACTTTGGTAGGTAAGAAGGTTTTCACGCACTAGGATAAGCAGGCAAAATGACAGTTTTAGTTTTGTCACAAACTAAAGGCTGTGTGCTGTTGGTAGCACGCTAAAATTGTAGTATTTGCATAAAGTAGTCAACACACGAAATACGTATTTTTATATTAATATATTGATAAATTACAGTGAAACATTTAATTTCATACTGAAATAGTTTTAAAGTAAATGGCAAATTAAATCTAAAACAACCGTTAGCAGTTGTTTTATCTTGTCTCCAGAACACACTACTATTTTCGGATGCGCAGTCATCGCTGTATTAATGTACATACCTATTATCATTAACACCTGCTATTCTTGCAAGAATATACTACAACCTGCACAATTAACATTTTTAAGTTCCTTACTCCTCAGTTACTTTGTGTCTCTCCCATTTTGAGTTTAGTCGGTTATAATGAAGAAGATTTCGTGTACTGAGAGCTATGACCTGTACTAATACAAGTTCAGCTGGCGCTGACATGAAATGAAGTAGTTTATTCGATCACTTTGACATTATGTTTACTCCGTATGCAGAATTTTAAGAAACACGTAGTGAAGCAGCTCCTGTGGATACATGTCACGAATAGTGAGAGGCAAGTGGGCAGGTTCCGTCACGTACTGTTGAAACAGATGAACAAGATTCACTGCAAAATTATCGGAGGCTGTTACTTGCTTGCGGTTCTGATACTTGACGTAAATTCGATGTCACGTAACATATTTTCTATGTCGTTTTGATTACCCGACATTTCCAAAATCTGTACGCAGTACTAGACTGTTGACGCTACGAAAACCCTTTTTGTGGAAATAATTTTATAACTGCATCAAAGTAGTAGTCCGACAACCACAAGCTCGTAAAATATCGCGGCCAAGGCTCGTCCCGACAGCTAGTAAGGACTTTTCAATCTGCAAAAGGACCTTAAGGAAATACTGTTAATTCCGATCAGTTCACGAAAGTATGAAGTAGGTTCCAATAACAAGATTTTAACAGGTACGATTTTATTTTTGAAAGAGCGTGGATCTACGATTGCTTGTGATGTCTTTCTAAAAAAATAAATCAAAACTAACAAATATCAAATCTACTTCAACGGCAAAAGTGCAATGAAATGCAAAAGCGAGCTTTTCGTTATTAATAACTTGTGACGTCACATGTAAGCACTATTTTCAAATCGAGACCTCTTCCTGTTACAAGTGTTGGAAAGTGCCAGGGCATGTAGGACGACGTCGCGAAAAGTTAAGCATAGTGTTAAGCATAAAGTTTAACTAGTAGAAACTTATCTGAAACTCATCGGAACACTCATCCGTTGAGCGACTGCTTGCGAGGCTTTGCCTGATTGAACATTTTGCTAGTGAAGCTAGTTTTCCCTGGTTGTTTTGTTTACATTGTAACTGATATAGCGAGGGCATAGATTAAGCTTAAATGCCTTTTTCCAACCGGAATTTCAACGTCATATTAACTTCGAATCGATGTCGGATTCACTTCGAATTGACATCACGTCTTTCGTTGAATCGACGATGCATGCCCCTTGTACATGAAAGTTAGTGCGACGTCGTTTTGGGACGACGACGTATTGACGCCAATCTAATGTAGGTAAGAGTAACGTTAAAATACCGAGATAGACGTAACATTGATCCAATGTCGGTATAACAATCAAAAGTAATATACTTTCCGAGGCACAGAAACTATGGGTTAGTAGAGGTAATTTGCTCAAATCGAGGTACGTCTTTTAGAAAGTGTGCTTAATCTAGAAAATAGTTTGCTCTTATTACAGTATCCCGCAGTTGGTATGGCCGTGCTGTATAGGCCCCTATTGCTGATTGCAAGTTGACCTGTAGCCGTACGTTAATGAACCCTAAGATATTTTGTCTTCAAATTTCTGAGTTGTCATCTTTCTTTACTAGTGTACAATCAATGCAGCTGTTTCATGATCTATATCGCTCTCTTTTATCTGCAATTCTACACCAACTGTAAAAGAAATTCAATTACTCATCTCCAAACAAACAATTGACCGCTTCTACTGTGATTTAGGTGAAGTTTATTCTGGATGTAAATCAAATGAAATTAACATAGTTGGCGACTGGAACGCAAAAATAGGACGTTGAAAAGAAGAAACAATAGTTGGACCATTTGAACTAGGTGAAAGAAACGATAGAGGTGATAAATTAGGAGACTGGTGCAGAAGTCAAGGTAAGATGATCGCAAATACGCGGTTTCAGACTCATGAAAGAAGGTGCATATCGATTAGTCGTGCAGACAGAACAAGAAATCAGATTGATTTTATCATGGTCAAGCAGCGTTTTAAAAACAAAGTGCAAAACCCCTTTTCCAGGGGCATATGCGAATTCATTTCATAATCCAGTCATAATGCAGTTTTTGCTCTCCCTCAAAAGAGTTAATAAACCAAAATCATAAACCAAATACACTCAAAAGCTTTAGATAACACAACAATTAAAGAAAATTTCGAAGTTCATTCTCGAAGGGTCACCAGTAGGATACAAAAACAGGGAACCTCACTGAACTAACCTCTGAACCCTCATTAGAGATGCAGCTAAATATCACTTCTCAAAACAGAGAATCGCGTAGCCAAAAAGTAGTCATGGATGGGTGAAGAAATGATAAACTTGTTTGAACACAGAGGGCTGGTGAAAAATACCTCAGTGCACTAGTCAATGATGAACTTAAGCAGAAAATGTATTAAAGCCAAAGAAGAATGGTTGGCACAGGAGTACGTAGAAATTGAGCGTACCAAAGGACCAAAAAATAACTGGTAACAATTTCCAATGATCATTGAAGTTCGAAAAGGACACTAACGGGATGGTCCTGTCGAAGCTGGAAGACGTGGCGAAAAGATGGCAGGAATGCATCCCAGAATTGTTCGATGATGATGAAGACCGAGGAAACGTTTCAGACGGTGAAAACAGAACCGATGATTATAAAAGACGAAGTTCGCTAGGGATTGAAAAAGATGAAAAAAGAGAAAGTAGTCAGACCAGGTGAAGTCCCAATAGAAATAGTTTTAGCCCTAAAATAAGAAGGGTAGACTTGATATGTGCTGTTGCAGATAAAATCTGTGAATTTGGTGCTCTCCTATTAGACATGTTAAGATCTATCTTTTTAACATTATTAAAAATTCCTGGAACTCTTGACTGCAGCAATCGTGGAACAATTAGTTTAATGAGCCGTGTTATTTATGCACTACTGAAAATTATGTTAAAAAGAGTCCGTCGAAAGATCATACCGGAATACCACGAGTATCAGTGCAGCTTTATGAAAGATAGAGGAACTAAAAGCGCCATTTTTAGTCGTCAAAATGGTTTGCGAGAGAGCTATACAGGTGCAGAACGACCTCTGTGTAACCTTTATCGATTATATAAAGCTTTTGATAAGGTTAAGCACAAAGAGCTTTTTCAAATGTTACAGACATGGGCAATGACGACAAAGATATGTGAGTTATAGGTAATTTGTAATCAGAACAAACAGCAGCATTTCGTCTTAGGGATGGGACACTAACCGATTGGGCCCGTACTTCACTAGGTGTGAGACAAGGTTGTGGAATGCGTCTACATTGCTTCAATCTTTAGGGTGAACTTACTCTTAGAGATCTTGAGGATGCTCTGCAGGGTATTTTTGTCAATGGAACAAAGACAAACAATATCCGATAGACAGATGACACGGATCGCGTGTTAAAAGTTAAGATGCAACCTCGAAGATTTTTATTGAGTTATACCAGTTCCTTTCAAAATTAGCTATGTGTTAGAAGTAATGTTCTATTCTTAATTAAACATTCTGAAAAAGCCTCATAAAAATCAGACTTGATGACTGGGTGTTTCTTTTGCTGCATAAATTGTTGATGATGTCGTGTGGAGTCGAGAGCATTTAGATGAAAAATTAACGAAACGATATAACTTTAGGGTCGTGGGGAAACAACTACTTAGGGGAGAAGGGTTGGCGTCACTAGTTTCAATGGCATAAAGAATAAACACAAAAAGATATGAAAAATTGTGTGTCTCCTTCACTTCATTCTGGCTTTCAGTAAATTGATACAAAGTGCTGGTAGTGAAGTGGAATTATTTTAACAGTTCATCACAGAGAACAAAAAAGGGGGGCTACAAAGAATGTATTTAATATTTAGATAATTAAACCCTTCACCTCTATGCTTATAAAAAGGGCGCCCAAGCCCATCAATGAGCAATGAGCCATCATTCTATTACCGTATAAAAAATTATTAATTTGTTATCCCCTTTCGAATATTGAGAAGTCCTATCCCGAAATATCCAAAGTTTTATCATGTCAAATCAAACAAACTTTAATCGTATCTCTTACGCCTTCAGAAACTCCCTGGTTATGAACCGCGGAGATAGACCTAGGAGATAGCCCTTCTAATTATTTTGAAAACAAAGCTTTCAAACAATTTAAGTTATGACCATGGTAATTTGTGAGTGCAAAGGGATGTTATACACAAGACGTAAAACCATTATAAGTAAAACGCCAAATGTGGAAACTTCATTGACAACGTTTCGTCTAACAGACTTCCTCAGGTCACTACTGAAAATTGGCTAAAGCTTTAGACAATATAATACAATAATAACTTGTCGGTGAACTATTCACCTTTCACATAAAACCATGTTCTAATGCAAAACGAAGAGCACAGCTGACGAAACAAGTCTACCAAGCAAAAGATATGCCAGAATCTGTTGCCTACAGCTCCATTAATATTTCAGCCAGTCCAAACCACGATGCCTTCCGCGGCCCCTGCTTATATCTATTCTCTACAATTTTGCCGTGCTTTTGGCGAAATTGTAGTGAAAAATCCATGAAATGACACTGTAGGAAGGCCGTGTTACCAAATTCAAGAGAAGCAAAATGTTTCCAATAATAACAGAATGTGTTTACAGTAAAAAATGCTGGATTAAATAACGACCCAACATCGATGAATGTAAGGTTATAGTTAACTATTAGTACCAGTATATGAGTCTCACACACACCTCAATACACGAATAGAAGTTTAAAAAGAGATATTGAATGCACAGATTTTAAATCCAACCATATACATACTGGGCTGATTTCATCAACACGTTCATGAAATCGAGCTTTAAACATCATGGCTTTTAACCTCTCTTTGAAGTCAGGAATGGAGGCCATCTAAGCGAAAAAGGGAAAGGAAAATTAGTAAGAATACACAATTATCGATAAACTTGATGGATGGATGGATCGATGGATCGATGGATCGATGGATAAATATATAGATACACACATACGTAGATACATATATACATATATACATATATACATGCATACATACATACATACATACATACATACATACATACATACATACATACATACATACATACAAGGTCGGAGATGGATGTAAGATAGGGATGTTGTTGCAAATGAAGGGAATCTTAAGGGATGGTTTAGGTCGGAGATGGGTGTAAGATAGGGATGTATTCTTTAGCAAAACTGGTTAGTGTTTTGCTCCAGTTCGTGATGGATGAACTAAATAGCTTAAATAAATCCCATCTCCAACATAACATGCCAATATATATAAAATACGCAAATGATACCACATTGATATAGTTGAGCTTTCAGAAGCTAAAGATGTCTTCTTGAAACAGCATGTTCAGGAATTTGAAACACCTTGTTCGAGTTGGAGGTGAAAAGAATGTGAATAACTGTAAAATCATGACATAAAAACTCGGAGCGAGGCTGTTGGGAAGGTGGATGAGTGATGTACGGATGTGCGATCGAGCCAAATTAATTTTAGAAGCAGTGGGGTAACTCTTGGTTCTTCAGCTTGTAGATAAAACATAATACTTGGTAGGTATTCTTTTGACAGACGTTTAAAACCTTAAGCAAATCAATTAAGGTTTCGTAGGTACAGTTCTTGTGGATTGGCAAACTTACCTTATTGCCCTTTTTTCGTAGCCTATCCATATTAAAGGTATGATAGTGGATGCGGCTAAGTGAAAAATGCTAAAATTTTAACCTTTAGGGCCTCCGACACCGGAGTGACCAGAGAGGCATTGCCCCCTTTGTGGCTGTACTACGTGAATCATTCAAATATGGTAGATGCTTAGTATTTGTTTCTTTACGACTTTCTAATGAACGGCAATGTTCCAAAATGATAGAAAAGGAAAGGCAATAGTGCCTTAATAAGACAGTGTTTATACTATGATGTTAGATTTGAAACTGTTGTGACTAAGAGGAGACAGGTTTAAGTGTGAACTACATTTCCGTATCCGAATCTCAGTTGAAGGGACACCATAACACCTCCTAAAATTCAATCTAAGGCTTTAGGTTTATTTGATTATAATGCTAATGGAGCTACTGTGAATGTTAGTACTTTAGATCAAACGAAGCTAATCAAATTTTCTACACCGATAACACTGTCATATAGCGCTTCAGGAGAGAGAAGATTAAAAAGAAAGGCAACGCAAACCAGTTAATGCACTTGAGAAAATATTACACCGGAAGTATTGTTAAGAAACTACATAGCAACAGGGAAAAATAGAGGATAAATGTATGCATACGGATTTCAACATTGAACCAGCAATAATTATGACCAACCATGTTGTCTCCAAAATCTTAAAGTCAATGAGGGAGAATTTATAGTTTTGTTATGATATTTTCAACAACATGAAATTGTCATTCTTTGTCAACTTGGTAGATTTCCAACTGAATGGAAGTAAGGACTCCTTGGATTTAACAAGATCGATAGTAAAGATGGCTTAAGCAACTATGACAGCAATTAGATATACACTTATAAGGATACCATTGTCTCTAGCCAATTGTAGATGTCAAAGATATGGGCGGACCTTAAAGGCACGGAGTACACTCGCTTTCGGTAAATTATAGAAATCAAACAAATGGCTATAAAAATATGATGATAAATTTAGTAAAATGACGTAAAATTAAGGAGTTGCATCAAAGATTTCAACTATAAATGAAGTATATATATCATCGAGAAGAGAGGATTTGAAATGTTAGTTTTGAATAGAACACTAGAGAAATAGAAAAGCATGTCACCACCGGTCTCTCTCTCTCTCTCTACCGCTTTTAAATTCAGGTCATCGCTGTTTTTATATGGCGTGAATCAGACATCCTAAACAAATACTCACAAAGGCGATCCAAAGCTACTTCATATAGGGCTCTTTTCTGGCCACGTCTTAGGACTTCCTTTAGTGACATGGTTTCTGTAGATCGTTTCTGATTTTACTCAGATATCTTTTATACAAAATAGTTAGTTTTCTTTTTACTTTTACAGTGTCTTGCCATGTTTCATTAACACAAAATACGGTTGATAACATTACATGCTCACATAGTCTAAACTTTACTTTGTTATTTATTCTTTTTGGAAAGCCATACCGTTTCATGCGCTTTACCACTTTTAGCTGCTTTCTCCATTCTGATGTGTACAATACCTTTGGTAGTACCACTCTTACAGATCGTGCTCCCTAGATAGGTAAACGCCTTTACGGCTTGCCCTAGTGCCAGTTGATCAAAACCAACCGTCATGGTCTATTTTTAATCATTTCCTGCAAAAGTCTACAACCACCAAGAAGAACACCGAGGGAGAAATCCTTGTCTTGACGCCAGTAACAATACTTAAGTATTCAGTAGTGCCGAATGTATTTCTCATGAAAAAGCTGGAATTTGTCAGATATTTTTAAAGATAGTAACCAATGATTATAGTATGCCATAGATCTCGGCAATCTTCCATAGTAATTCTTTGTATATATTGTGAAAAGTTTCTCCAAAATTGATAAAATTGATGATAATACATTCTTCTAGGGTGCTGCAGAAGGTAAATTTTTGCTCTATTGAAGATATACTTTTTCTAAATATTGCCTGCTTCTCTCTGAGTTCTTCATCGACGGCCTAGTTAGCCTTCTTATGAGAAGAATAGCTAACACCTCTCCAGGGTCTAATAATAGGGCAATCCTAAGCGAGTTGTTACAATTAGATGTATCTCCTTTCTCTGGCAGGGCCACAATAATACGCTTTTGCCATTCGTTTGGAACACTCTTGTCTTCCAGCAAGTGTTCAACAATTTCGTTACGTACCTTACTATGGCTGGAGCTCCACTTCATAGCATATCCCCGATTACCTCGTCACAACCTGTGTCCTTATAACTCGTAAGTATTGTTATTGCTTTTACCGCTTCCTTTGTTGTAATTTTGCCAACATTTACTGGAAGGTAGAAATGTTGCTTCATCGGAGAAGTCAAAAGGTGAAGATGGTTCCGGTTTATTCAATATTTTTAAAAGTACTCCACTAAGTACGCATTCTGTTCTTCTGTCAAAAGTAATGTCTTCCCAGCTTGTTAATTCATTTGAGTTGCTTCAAGGACCAGTTAACTCTCTTACAATAATGTAGGGTGTCCTTGTGTCATTCCTGGACAGCTTCTCTATCTGCAGCTACCTTTCTTGGCGGCCATTGTTTCTTGTTTGTCCTGCAGCATCTCCTTACTTTAAGTTTAAGCTCTCTATACACCGCAAGTTTCACATTACACTTTGTAGTTGTTTTTGCTTGCTGTCTTCTGCCCTCTTTTACCTTTCTTCTACAAAATAAAACGCAGTTTTCTTACTTTATTCACTTCTCTTGCTGTGTTTCTCCCCTCCTAACCGTGCACTGTTTTACTTGCTTGTGTCACTCCTTGTTTGAAAGCCTCCCGCTAGTCTTCTGCATCGGTTCCAAGCACCTTCAACATTGATTCAGCAGGTGCATTCATGAGGCCAAAAGGTATGCGTACCCATTCATACAAGCCCCATGGAGTACAAAATGCTGTTGAATGAAAGCTTGATGATAAGCTGAGCCCTGATCCAGCAGAGAAAACCAAGACTGACCACCAAGAGCATCAAGACAATCCTGGACACGAGGGATAGGATGACAGCCAGGTACTGTCTTTTTATTGAGTTCACGAAAGTCGCAGCATAAATGCATCTCACCCGACTTCTTGCGGACAACAACAATGGGAGAGGAGAAGGATGACTGAGATTTAGTTATAAACTGCTTCTGAGGAAGATCTTGGATATGTGCCTTCACCTCAGGATACAGTGGCCTGTGAATGGCATTATAATGCCTCTGCACTGGTTTGTTATCAGTGAGGTTTATCCTCATCTGCACATCAGGTACACATCCAATATCGTCCTCAGAAACAGAGAAGACATCCTTTTCCTCTCGCAACATCTGCTCCACAAGAACTTGCTGGGTGGGGGTGAGATGGTTTAGATCAAGAGGGATAGAAGAAGGAGAAGAGTGAGAGGGTGATGAAGATTGGGCAAAAGTAGAATGAGTTTGAATGTTTGAAGTGGAGGATGGAGCAGCTTCAGGGATAGTTGGCAGATCACAATCCAAAGGTGAAACAGAGAAGATAAATTCCAGTGAGCCAAGAAAAGTCCGGGGTGGAAGGATAATGTCATGGCTGGTGAAATTAATGACTGGTACCCTTACATTAGTCAATTTGCCACGTTTACATGTTAAAACACCCTCAGGGACCTCTATCCGATCAGGCTAATATGATTCACCACTTGGCAAGAAAATAACAGGTTGTGACTCAGACAATTTTATGGAATTCACCTGGCACTTGACCATAACCTGTGACGAAGCAGGTAAACGAATTGCCCTGTTTACACTTTTGACTGAGACAAGGCACTCAAAAGTGCTAGTCAAAAGTGATACGAATGATTCAGGGTCTTGCAAACTTGGAATCGATGATGGTAGGTGATGTGAAAGGTCACCTGCATCTATACCATACTGAGATGGTGACTGCACGAGCTCAGCTATTACATTATAACCGACTATGGGTTGAGCAAGAGAGCCTGGTATAAAAATAAAAGGAACTTTGAGATATGATGATTTATTCCTGCTATGTAGTTGGAAATCGACTTCTACAAACCCTAGGTATGGGATCTCAGGCTGATTGGCTGCCAAAATTCTCAATGTGTTGTTGAGTAAGCCACTGATGGGCTGTACCTGCAACTGGAGAAAATGGTGTCTACGCCAAGAATCGGACATGAGGCATACCTGGGAACATGTGTCATAGGAACACACAGAATCGAAACCATTCAGAAAACATCTGACAGTACATTTGTCCCTAACAAGTTTTATTAGTTTTGCCTGAAAGTTTGGTGTCCAATACCTTTGATAAGACTGAGAATTGTCAATCAGAGGCTTAACTAACAAACAAACTGCATTGCATAATCTCTGATGATTAGTCTTATCCTTCTGTTGGCAGTGTTTGCTGCAATATGAAGCATTATGACACTTAGAGCAAGATATTACCCTCATAGAACTTGAGTGACAAGATTGACAGATTGGGGACAATAGATCAGATGAACCTGGGGTTACCGTTTGCCCCCTCTCGGCAACCCCTTGAAGTTTGACTTCATTGATTACTAAACCAACACCGCCATTAGGGCTCAAAAGCTAAGGCAAAGAATTTTAGTGTCAATATTTTGCAAATTCTCGCCCAGTCAGTGGGTATGGGGAAAGTAATTAATATTAATTGTGTTTCAGCTTTGAGCCTTCGTCAGTGCCAGACATATACATATTCTCAGCAGACATATTGCAATTATATATAATTCTCAAAGAGTGGAGCATTATCACAATAGCTTGCAATTTAACGACGCTGACCGGATTTGAACCCACAACCTCATGACTACTAAACCAACACCTCAACCATTGAGCCATTAAGGCTCAAAAGCTAAGGCGGAGAATTTTAGTGTCAATATTTTGCAAATTCTCGTCCAGTCAGTGGTTAAAACCTGGCTGCTTAAGATGACCTTTCGGAATCTTTATTCCTTCATCTGGTACCATACAATACTGCTCCCCTTAATTTATGGAAAAATATAAACAATAGAAATTTAAAAGCACTATATACAATACATTGTTAAAAAATTCTTTGCTCAAACCATTTAAACTGTTTAAAACTACAATACATTAAAAATTCTCACTATAAAATTCCTACCTACTATGTTAATTAAAAGTTGTACTTAAAATCTATTGTTAAAATACCAGTGTCAGTAAACCGAAGAAGATTGAAAAAAAAATTCTTAAAGGGTATTCAGGGAAGCCAAATTCCACTTCCTATTTCTAGAAACCGTTTTATGAGATGAGTGGAATTTTGTTTACACGGAATTACACCGGCCTCGTCTTGAGGATCCCACTGTCAATCTGGCTGCGTTGGGCCTTTTTTGGGGGAAAGAAGGAGCGCCTTTATGAGGACCCCACCTTGTGGGGAGGGTGATAGCGCCATCAAGGAACTACCCAACATGAACGTGAGAGACAGACGCCGCAAGGGTCACCCTGCATGACAAGTGCAGTCAGGCACACCTTCATCCCCGAAATAGCCGTCTTGAGGACCTGCACCCTGCCCACAGTGATTAGAAGCCAGCATAAAATTGTAGGTACATCTCGTTCGTTTAGGCCACTAGGCTTAAATGTGTCAAGCTTATATTGCCAAAATGCTCCTTTTTGCCGAAGACTAGTTTCTTGTCTTCTAATGATAGTTATGTTTTTGATTGAGGATAGCAACAGAAATCTTCAACACAGTGAATTTCAAAAAGTTGTGGTGTCACACATACAATATTAAAGTATCAATGGAAATTTGATACCCTGAAATTAAGAGGGAAAATTGTAATGAGTCAAATCTATGATATTTATTCTATAAAAACATTAAAAATATATTGGTAATTGGGTTGTATACGGGTTGTAACTGTACTGCATTTTCAGATATCATCATTTCTACCTTCATGACTGATTTACTTTGTCATCATGCAACCCATCTTCGCCATGGGAAACATGGTGACTTGAAATATAAAAAATTGTTTCTAGACACACAAATAAGCTTTTATAATCATGTGTGACTGTCTTATACAGAATTTACCTGGCAATCAAACTGTTATTTTTGTCTTAAAATATATTTTGCACTTTTACACAATTTTCAAATTTGGCACGAAAATTTTCCATTTCACAACTCATAACAGACATGTAGAGATTGCAGGGACATGCCGTGGTTAAGGCAGCTACGCATGCAACAGGGAAAATACACTAACAGGGCTTGCATAAGGTCCGGTCGAGCTATTGCGGAGCAATAACAAGCACTCCTCCTTGCCAGGTTAAGATCGGCATCTAGCGCGAGGCACTTTGAAGATTCGGACCTAACCCTGGAAGTGGAGCGTTGTCAGTACAGAGCCAATGTGGAAGTTTTATGTTCAGTTAATTTTTATCTCTCTAGTAATGGTTAACCTATTTAATCAATCAGTCTCTTCTGAGGCTGGAAAGCTTGAACTTATTTCCTGTAGTGCATCGGACTGAAATTGTTCGCCATTGACTTGAGTCAGCTGTAATTCTTCAATCCTCATCCAGGTTGCGCGGCTGTACTTTACAGTGTCCGTCAGTGTTCTTAGATAATCAGCAGAGATCAGCACTGAAGCTGTTCAGTTGATAACTGTTTTAGGTGTTTTGAGCGTTCTGATTGATGGAAAGACAAACCTGCTCCCGTGCCTTGATTGCTGCCATTACCTCAACCTGGATGGGTGGACCACTGCCAGTGTTCAGTTTGTGCAGATTCATTAGACTGCGATCGATTACGTGCAAATATGAAATGCTGTGGATCTTTTCCATGTGTTTAGTCAGTTTTCAAGGTTTATTTTTGACAGGCATGACCATTACCTGGTGCTTTTCTGAACACAAGATTGGCGATCTTGTACACCAACCTTAGTTTTCCACCTTACTGCAGTCTATTCTACTTTCTTAGCCATCTACAAAATTGCTTATTTGGCCTTCATCAGATTCTTTTACACTTGATTGTCTTTGTTCCCTCTGTTTGTTCAATTAATATTGGTACTTGTGCTAAGAGGTCATTTGTAACCCCTCTTTTTTCTTCAAAAGCCATATACACTTTCCCTGGTCGCTTCTGAGATAGTATGACTTGTCGCGTCTTTGCTATGGATAGTTGTTGTTTAAAGTCACCAAATTATAGCCAAGTACTTGAAATCTGTCAAAAGTAGTTTCTTGGGTCATCAAATTGCCTGTAAGTCTCAGGATCTTTAGAGAGTCACCAAATAAAATTCAAGGCTCCAGATTGTTATTAAGACAGGTGGTAACAAGGTGTACTGTTATTTGGAACTCCTAATCGCAAGCTGGTCTCCAGGTTCCATCTGAGGACCAAATTCCCGTCACTTGGTCGATTCAGGTACAGAACAGGTTGGGATTTGTTGAAACGTCTCAAGATGCAATTTGGAATCATTGTGCAATTTCATGGAAGTTGAAAAGCTAGGGACTAAGCCATATGTGTCCTCAATTTTATCAAGAGTCAAAAAGATTGCTATTCCAACTTTGAATCGTGTAAAGGCAAACTGGGTTAAACTTTCTTGTTATAGAAGGTATTCCCGTACATCTTGCTACGGTGTCGTTTACTTGAAAGCACTTTCGTATCAAAGCATCCAACGTCCTTGTATTTGTATTCGCTGCCTCCATAGTATTTGCCTTTGGCAATAAAGTGAAAGCCCTCTATTTGGGTACTCTAGTAATACCACATCTCCTTAAAATAGAACGAAAACGTTCTAGCGCTGAATTTTTTACTTCCAAAAGGAGCAAATTGTACAGTAGTATTTTCATAAAAGATTCAAACCTTAGCAGGAGCATACGCTCAGCTTACCTAGTATGTTATATGAGCCGTAATATTACGAGTCTGTAACGTGGAACAAGAAGAGCTCTGCTCATTTGACCATGTTTCTGTTCTTTTTAGCATTTGAAAGATACAATGTTTCGAACAATTCCTATTGTAGATAAGCGGTCACACAAAAGTGAGGTTGGAACGGCCTGTCGAATTTTCCCTTTTTATCACGTATCTTCCTTAAGTCTGTCCGATATACAACTTTTGTTCGAAAAGAAATATTGTAAAATCCGATTTGGTTCTACGCTGTTTTAACTTGAATGCATAAAAGAGGACGGGATAAATTTGTTTGAAAATCACTAGACTTCTTTGGAGTCTGCAGCAACGTCACTAAATGTCAAATGTCATCCCCAATTTCTCTGTCGCAATGAAATGTGACCACGATGTAACGGCTTGCAACAATAAAGGACGAGTTCGCTTTCTTGTTGTCGTACGTTTTCGCCATTGAGCTTTTCATCCAACTTTTTAGTCATTCAGGTGAAAGAGTGACCAAACATATGAACACGCTCCTCCGTTCACAGCGCTCCACATTGATTCAGCAATACACACACATACACACGCATGCACTCACTCTAAGTGTCCCTCGATACCAGCACCTAAACTTAACCCAGACTTTACTGGAGACGGATAAGCTAACAGACAATGCGTTGCAACGATGAAGGTCGTGGTTTGATTCATCGTGGTCCGAAGCTTTCACTATTGAGTTTTTCTCCATATGTCATCATACCACCACGTCAGGTCTATGGATGGTCTTCAGAGGCTTCTAGAAACCAAAAAAATACTTAAACAGAAGTGTGTACTGCCAGCACCATACTTTTATCCACAGTAGAGGTGGACAATTATAGAATCCTTGGGACGGCGGGCGAAGGCACATTATGTCTTCCTTTACAACAGCGGCTATGCGCAAAATCTTTTAAAGGAAGTTGTTGTATCATTATACGACGCCACTACCGCTCCGCACCTCACGGAGAATGATGTTTATAGGTGTCGGAATGTATGAAATAAGTAAATTTTTGAGCTCGAATTTAAATCGTGTGAATTCAGAACTGAGTGGAAAATGGCGCTACACGTATTTCAATACGCGTGAAATAGAAATAGACTGCATACCAGCGGATGAATTGTGCTTAAATGTAGACCTACTTATTTTTACATTGTCATATCTTTGTTTATATCACAAATCAGATTCATTTCTGTCTAAGTGCAAATAAGAAATAATATAGCAATAATTTAATACTATAACAGTACCATCCAAGCCAAGCCAATTTCATCTTTGTATTTTTAGATTGAGGAGAAAGGCATTGAGAAAACTTATCGCGCCACACTGGCCACATCCATTATCAGCCACGTCGCTTTTTATGTCTGTTGTACCATGTAACGGAAATAGTTACATCTTTTGCAGACTGGGGAAGGGGGTGGGGCGTAAGTAAGAATGAAAAAAGCAAAGGGGAACCGTCCTAGCGCCTCTGAAATCCAGTTTTGAGCTAGAGAGGTTACCGCTTTACTATTTGATCTTTTTGCTGCCAGGAAATGTCATTTCATGTCACATTTTCCTGCGCAGGTGTAAAAATTTTTTTCCTAGAAGTTATGTTGGTGCAAAGGTGGCAGGCCTTCTCGTTCTCCACTATAATATTTTCACAGGGAGCCAGAAGGATGTTCTAATATCAAGGCTGTTACTCACTCCCAATACCAGGTGATATTCTAGCTCCTGTTTACGAATGCGCGTCATTTACTATTCGAAATTAATGTTTGATAAGTGTCAGAATCCATGCCAAATTGTCAGACATTTAAACCGGTTTAGTGTCATAAGATTATAAAGTGTCAGAATCCATGCCAAATTGTCAGACATTTAAGTCAGTTTAGTATCATAAGATTATCAAGTGTCAGAATCCATGCCAAATTGTCAGACATTTAAACCGGTTTAGTGTCATAAGATTATAAAGTGTCAGAATCCATGCCAAATTGTCAGACATTTATACCAGTTTAGTATCATAAGATTATAAAGTGTCAGAATCCATGCCAAGTTGTCAGACATTTAAACCAGTTTAGTATCATAAGATTATCAAGTGTCAGAATCCATGCCAACTTGTCAGACATTTTAACCATTTTAGTATCATAAGATCAGGAAGTGTTTAAATCCATACCATATGACAGTGTTCTGAAGATATACCTCCATTCTTCAATCAGAAGTCAGACGTTTAAATCAGTTCAGTATAATATGATTATAAAGTGCTAAAATCCATGCAAAATGCAAAATGTTATGAAGTGGAAGTTTTCTTCTTCTTTTTCTGTGATAATGCATGCTCGTTCTTCTCACAGTAGTAGCCATTCAAGTTGGACGTAGAACCGCTCATACAAGTCTTACAAGCACCTTGTGCCTTATTCCAATATTTATTCCCATTACAACAGCCAGGCTTTTGCTGTAGACCAGCTCTTTTCGTTCCCTTGACAGCCCTGTCAAATATACACATCTTTATTTTCGCTTTGATATCAAGAGGCGTTTCAGGGTCGGGTGTTTGAGAGCTAGTGAAACCTTTAGCTTTTATTTTGAATCTGGCAAATGAAGTCGGGTACAACCATTTCTCATCATCAAAGCTAGGGACGTCACTCATGACGCATAATTTGGGGAGTTTCTTATCTTCACAGATCGTGTAAGGATTTCCAATCTCCTTACCACTGCACAGATTTGTCCCTACTTTATATACAGTCGTAAAGGAACTCTCACGTATCAAACTGTATTTAGTACCCTTATCCTCAAATCTGCTACCACCCATTGATTTTACCGAAACTTGTATGTTCTTGTCCTGGCTACTTATAGTTGGTAAGAACACCTCAAAGCTTCGAATATAAACTGCTTTGAAATCACTCTCCTGTCCAATCCAATTATTTTCCCTCATCCAGTTGTAACTAGGAATATCAAACGATACATCCTCTCCAGAGTACAATGTCTTAAGATTGACATGGCCTGGAGGTATTTTAATTTGAGAAGTAGTTGGAATAGATACGTAAGTGTTTAACGATCTGCATTTGTTGGGAATGTAGGACAACAAAGTTGGCACATCTATTGTTGATCCTTTACAGACTTCAAGAGTTTCTCCTCCTTCCTTGTATTCCAGAAAGTCACACAGACTCTGAATTGCATTTTGCTTCTGCATTTCGTAAGTGGTATGTGCCATGATGATATTGGCACGCAGTTCACTTCTCCTTTGGTCTGATTTATCATCTCGAGCCATGGGCTTCTCGGTTAGAGTGACCATCTGTTTAGAAGCCTGATAACCAGTAGCTGACCTTAGATAGCTTGCCATGTTTTCGATGAACTCAAACTGAAAGTCGTAAATCTCCTCAAAGATTGTTTGTAGACTGCTAGTGCTGGCCGCTGCTGTTTGGCAATACAGATTTTCTTTTACTAAAGTAACATATGTATTGGCAGCAGACATAGTTTGAATATAATACGGTTGTTGAGGACTGTTTTCTTTGCTCTGACGTGAAAGAAAACGAGCTTTGAATACTGGATTCAAAGCCTGATTGACCATTGTTAGCCCTAGTATATATAAATGTTGGTAGACTTTGTTTACTGGTTATGAAAGTATTTTCAGAAGTTTCGATATAAGTTGCAAACGGAGAGATTATTTCACGACTACTAGACTTTGAAGTATTTATGATTACAGTTTCAAAGGTATTAGTATTGAGTGCGCTTGGGTAGGCATTAACACCATAAGAAATTGCTGTTGATTTACTAACAATAAAAGTTAATCCTCCTGGGTCTGGGGGAATACTTAACTCGTTGCTTTTTGAACTGGACATAGTCTGTGTCGAATCAAATTCATTTTTATCACTCATACTGTACGGAACCATCGAGGATTGAGACATCTCATATTTGCTGTAAACAATAAGCGAGGTCATTTCAGCAGAATGTACTTCTGTAGAATTTATACTATACTGCACAAGCATCATCTTGCTAGTTAGTGTTGGGTTATGTGACTGCATAATAGAAGCTGAATTTCCATCTGAAAGTTCGTATGTATTTATAACGGTTGCAAATTTATTGGTTATTTGATTACTGCTAAGATAAAAATAAAAAAGCGTGTTAGTGGTAAGAGTATTGTAAGTTGAATCCAGATTTTCAGAATTTTGCATTAATACTGATGACTTGTAAACATCAGTTTGGGCAGAATAGCTACTAGTAAAAACATCCTGAGTTAACAGCTCTGTTATCAATGTAGATACAGGCACAGTATGCAAACTTGAATTTTCGTGATTACCAGCATTATCTGCTTCTACGTTATGCGAGTGAACAGAGCTATATAAAATATATTTTGTTGTCAAATATTCATAGGTTTGAGCCGATGAGTATTTCCAAGTAGCGATTCCTGATGTTTCGTGCATATTAAGCAAGGAGTTAGTAATTCCTTCCATTTGTGCTTGAATTTCAGAAATACTTAAACGTGCTGACAATGCAGAACTTGTTAGTGTTAATTGACTGTTGCTATCGATGTGGCGAATATCAATAAAGCTTGAAGGTAGAATCATGAGGCTTCTCAAGGTTGTCATATGACTGTTACCTGGTCCTTTAGTTGTTTCAACTGGAGGCGCTGTAGTAGGTTCGGTAGTTGATTTAGTAGCTTCCGTAGTCGGCGTCGGCGAGGATGAAGAAGCTGATACAGCTGTTGTTGTACTGCCAGTTGTTGAAGAAGTAGATGCTTTAAAAAATAAATACAGAGATTACATATAATTTATTAATCATGAAACAAATATAAACTGTTTGCTGGACAACAAAATACTGTAAAGATAGACAAAGAGCAACTAATTGTCATTAAAGCAGCTCCTGGATACAGTAAGGTTTCTAATTAACGTCCCTGTTTATCTCCCCCTATGCGACTGCATTAAAAACATTGAATAATTGAGGATTGAGATACCTCGCACTTGTTACTGTAAGTAATAAATGAGATAATTTCAGCAGAAAATACTCTTGGGTGCATAATAAGCGGAGGCTCCTAATAGTAGGGAGTGGGGAAAATTATAGAACTTTAATAAGCGGGGCGTCCAAATAAGCGGGGGTGGGTAGAAATACCAAATTTTCGTAAATTGCATGTTCGCCATATCGATATACCACCGTTGCAACATAAATATTTCAAGTGTGATTGATGCCCCATTCATATGTCATTGACATTGAAGGACTCAACTTCTAATTTCCGAGATTTGAGTTTCCGATCCTTTCACTTAAGATGTCTATGAGTTGAGGTCATTGATTTGTTGACGTCATCGACTAGTCGAGGTCATGGCCACTCAAGATCATGACTAGTCGACGTCGTCGACTAGTCGACTAGTCGGGGTCGTCGACTACCTATAAAGTCGTCGACTACAAAATAAGTAGTCGACTAGTCGTGGACAGCAATAGTAGGGGTAGGCAAATCATACGCTAGACTCCGTTGGTGCTGTTACTTGTGATGGTATATCTATCTCAGCTTGACAACTTACAGCTTTATATAGTATTGATGCCCGTGTTACATATCTCCTCTCTTGCAGGGTTGCCCGGTTTAGATACTTAATCATTGATGTTAAACTGGCTTCTCTTTCGTAATTTCTAGTGACCTTGCTGCCTTTCTTTGTACTTTCTCAGCTTGTAATATGGCCCTCTTTAGCTGTTGGTCCCACACAACATTGGTATACTCCAAGGTAGGTCTCACTAATGTTGAATATCCCATATTCTCTGTGTTCTATGAAGACTTGTGTATGTTCCTTCTGAGAAGATTTAGTAACATTGTAGCCTTGCTGGAAATTTTATTGATGTGAGGAAACCAGGAAAGATCTGATGCAATCTCCACTCCTAGATTTTTTTACTGCTTCACCTTTGTCACTACTGACATTGTGTAGGAATGTCCCGATACATTCCTCGTTTTGGTAAATGACAGCTCAAAACACTTAGAATTAAATGACCTTGCCATTTACGGGACGCCTTAACCACTATATCTAAATCCTTTTGTATGGGTAGTTGGTCTTTCTCTGTAATTCCTGGTACATGAGACAATAATCAGCAATGAGATTCATCTGCAATGTAACTTGATTATTTGTGTCATTAATATAAATTAATAATCGAAGAGTGCCTAATATGGTACCCTGTGGAGCTCCTAGTTTTACATGGACTTGCCCCGAGTAGTCACCATCTACACACACTGTTTGTGTACTTTTTGCAGGCCACCTCTCGCCCTTTTTAAAAGTGGATATCACATTTGCCTCAGTCCGATCTACTGGTACACACCCCTCTTCCAGCGTTTGTTTGAACAGATCTTTCAGTATTGGTGAAGTAAATCTGCATTATCCTTGTTGATAAGGCTTTTAAGGATTTAACCTTTTAAGTTGCTTTTAACACCTCCTGGTGATATCTTGATATCCTTCATGCTAACAGAAGGGCTACAACAGTGTGCTCTTCTCTGTTGTGAGTACGTTTTTGAACTGACTACACAGAGGCTCTGTACCAGATCTTACCAACTTTTCATTAAACTCTCATCAGTGACTTGATATATGCTCAGAATTCATTGTTGTTATTCTTTTGCTCTTCGTCAGACATAGTCGACAAATACTCACTATATGCCACTTTCAGATAACACTGGTCGACACTTTACCAGGTAATGGGCACATGTTTCTGGACTGTTTTTTACGCTGATTTTGAAAATCGGGTCTGTTTTTGCCTATCACGTCAGGTTTTGTCGCTACAGGTATACTCCTGTTTTCGTGAAAAAAGGCAGAATACCTCATTCCAGGGGAAAAATAATTGACATGTTACACTGACTAAGTGGTCCTTTTGAGTTGTTGATAGACTCTTGTAGTCCACTACCGTTGCCTATGAAATATAGAATGTCCTGGTAGAGGGTTGTAACGGAAATTGTGAGAAGTTGAAGAACTGAATATAAAAGGAACTGAATATAAAAGGACTGCCATGGCGAGAACTGGCGAGTCTTAGGTCATAGATCTTTTGGCTCATCTCGTGTTTTCCGTGTGGCTATAAGCACATCCGTGGTCGTTGAAATGTCGATAAATCTTTCAAATTTTAGATGATTACTTGTGAACTCCTCAATCTTCTCACTGATGGCTCTTGTTTGCATTTAAGTGAAAGAGATCATGCCCTTTTTTCAACATATTTGCGATTAAGATAGTCTCTTGACAGTAACAGGATTCTGTTGTTTCATTGTTAGACTTTCCTTTCGCCCTTCAAGTTAGGCTTCTGTGCATTTCTTGCCCGTGTAATAGACGGAATAAAGAAAGGATGAAATGGTCTATCTATTCTTCCTTGACATTCGGCAATCAATGATTTAGTACAGTAGATCAAAATAAACGGAATCAAATGAAAGAAGTTAAAGTGAGACCAAAATGAACGACCGAAAGAACAACATTAACGGCTCCCAATTTTAGTACATTGCGATAATTTTTTCACTTTTTTTCTGTTGCTTATACTCTAAACCAAATTTCAACCTCACAAAGTGATAGATAACACAGAAGAACTAGACTCTTATAGAGAACCAACCGCAAGCCTAAAAACCTATTCCATGATTTTACATAGACCATAAAAAGTCCTGTCTTGATAGGGTGAATACCTTGGCATCCTTTTATGCTGAGTTGTGCAGTAAAGAACTTTGACACGTACTGTATTATGATGTAATCAGCTATGATATTCATAGCGTCAGGTACTAATTTCTGAAAAATAAAGAGAAGCAATGTGATAGAAAGAATATGTAATCATTGTACGAGGATGAATTAATATGGATATTAATATTAATATGATACATGAGCTATCTATCTTTTTTTCATTCTTCGCCTTTTAATTCTACTGTCTTAATTTAGTAAAAGCACAATATCTACAACAAAGAGACTAACTCTTAATATAATGATACCGTTCGTATACGGTAGCTTTCAGGGGGTCCGACTGAGCTTTTTCTTTCCCATGTATATGTAAAGTTTTCATATAACCTTAAGAACATGCTGGTAACAGTATTAATGTAATTGGATCATCCAAAATGAAAATATTAAAGACTTTCGAAATTCCTATCAAGAAAATGCTGTAAACCATATTTTAATCTATACCCGAAGTGTTTTGATTCTGTCCATGCCGTATGCCCATTGTTGCTTGCCTTACATAGCTTAACAGTCTTCTCTTGACACCTCTCTGTTCCTCGACCCCTTGAATGCCAGGGGAGCAAAAAGGGATATATGGGCGTGGCTACAATATTTTAAAGCGATTGCCAAGATTTCTTTAAAAAGGTAGACAATTGAATATTGACATGTGATAGATATTCTGAGTGGCTCAATTGAAACAAAGCATTGAAAGATATTATTTGAAGAGTCAAATTCTATAATCAACTACAGCGACTTTGACAAAAACAAGGTCCAGATAAAAAGGCCCTAACCTTTTTTATCATTTTAACAGTACTAGTTGAAAACAAACAAGGAAAAAAGTCAGAAACGAGGTAGATAAATTTAGTACTCTGAGGAGTGTCAGACGAAAAAAGCTTTTAAGTACACAATGTTTTCGCTATTTCGTGCAATATTCTTATTTAGTAATTAGGGGTGATGAGTCCCAAAAGTGATAGTTTGGTGAATAGTAGTAGCTTAAAATAAAAGAGATCTTCTCTCATAAACAATAGATTAACCCAAATAGCTAGATTTTGGGCTTCATAATTCTTTGAGCACTCAGCAATAGCAGTCTGTTACGAGTACCCTTACTTAAATATACAAAGGTCTTAGAATAAACCGTTTGACGTTGGTCACGTCTAAGGTTGAATGCTTATCGCTCATGGTGGTCATCTTGCATATGTTTTTCTCAGATACTTTTCAATAATATCAGTAACACCATATCCCTATTTTAAATAGTGAGTATGGAAATCAATGAAATAGAAAAGATCTTCGTAGATAATATAAACACACGAACCTTGTCAGCTTTTTCAAAACGGAAATGTCAATTATAGGGGCTCCACAGACTAATTCTTCTAAGCGTGATGGAGTCATTAAACTCAAAACTGGCAATGGAATAATAGAACCCAGGCCTTCTCTGATCGCGTCTGACTGATACTTGGTCTCTTCTAGTCGATAGAGAATGGCCTTATCTGCATACTCATCTCTGTTGCTAAAAGTAAGCGGAATGCTATGGCCACCTGGCATCAGGGGAACAAATTTGCCATCAGATCCTTGTCCTTCGAAGGACTCGAGTGGTATGGTCTGTGGAATAAACGTAATTCAATAGAAAATTCAGAAACCACCAAATACAAAACAGATGGATGTCTAGCACAAAGTAGAAAGAGAGCTATGGCCAATTTGGCTCTGCAAAAACTTAGAAAATCAAGTAAAAGGGCGGATGAAAGCGCTTACTGGCGAATCTCATTGCGCTGCATGTTCCTTGCATCGTCGAAAAGGCTACCTACTGGAACCACTTGTTATTAGTTCGTCAGCTAACAAACGTCACAGTCTTTTAAACGTGTAGCTCACTGAAGTACATACTTGGAAATAGATGTCCACGCTAATGGTGTGGAAAATGTCCGAACTCGCTTATGGTAATCGGATCGGAACTTCATGTGTTCTAATCCCGCAACTTTCATTTATTTCCAATACTAGAATGTGCTGTTGGATGCAATCCATTAAAGTGTTGCACGTTTTACTAACCACTAGAAAAGTATTGAATAATCTGCAAACAAAGTTGCACGTTTCAAGAGTTCCCATAAAGATACTGGAAAGATTTCATAAAAGTGTTGCGCATTTTACGAGCCGCTAGAGAGCTACTCAGCATGGAAAAAAACCTTTCAGTCCTGGTCATCGTAACTGTTGATATGCGATCAACCAAGTAAATCAAGAAATTGTTGATCAGTACCAAACACTACAGCAGTAGATACACGATCCTATATGTAGTTCTTGAGTCATTTTGCCAGAGATGAGTGTCCTCACTCGCTCAGATAATTACTAAAACCAACTCAAAGGACATATATTATTAACTGACATTTTATAGCCAAGCTTGCAGACGAAGTTCATTAACTTACATCCGAGAATGAATGTTCATCCACTCCACTTTTTTCTATGTATCGGATTCCCCGAACGTTCTGTACAAACATCGTATCAACCTATGAAACAGAGAAACAAATCATATCACGATATATAGCTGGTAAACCAGACCAATGGACACTTGCATGATTACCAATGGACCAAATTCCATTGAACTATAATTTTGAACATCAAAAAGAGGCGGGAGTTATCAATTTTCCTTTAAACAAAACAAACTAAAGTAACACAGCAAATTAGTGGGGTAGTTTGGTCGCCTTTGAACATTTTTCAAGTGATCAAACGAAGAGGTCATATGGTCTTTAGTAGTGGAAGTAGAAAGTATTAGTGCATTTATGACTTTAGGAGTGCGTTTTATAAACGTTGATGGGCTAAAATGATCGATAACTCAAGAACAAAGTAAGGGAAGTGGTATCCCAATTTAGAAAGGAAGCACATAGCGTTTAACATTGATAACTTTGTTATTAGTGAGATTATTTAATTAATAGTTCGTTCTTGTCAGTTTTAGAAAAAATGACACCGCAACTGCTTACTTAAACCAAACTGCGACATCAACATCCAGTGGGTTTAAACAACTACGTTCTTCTATTTTCTATTCGAATAAATCTCTCCAATTTTTATTTTTTCCGTTAAGATTGACTGTATTTCACCGTCAAACGCTCTCATAGTGTGACTATGTTTACAACGGGTAACTCCCGCCTTGCTTTTTTACCACAAAAAGATTATGAAATTGGGATTCGGGAAGTGTCCATTAGGCCTATATATTTTGAAGAGTTCTGAGTTTATTTACAATGAAAATATTTCTAACATTTAGTCGCTTTATACGTTGTTTCTTATGATTTGCAAACAAGATTACGGCTAGTTTTACTGATCTATGAAAGAGATCACCTAATCAGAAATAATAGTATTCGTGGAGTATTCCCTTGAGGTACTCCCTTTGGGTACTCTGCAATTCATATTTACGGAGAAGTCATTTTCCTATGTAAATTCTTAGTTGCTTTCTGTTTTGAAAGTAGCTTTATGCCCTGTGTAATTTTCTATTCGCAATCCATATGGTTCTGATTTTGTAAAGAGAACTTTATAGTCAATGGTTTGAAAACCTTGTAACAAATCCAAAGTTCAAGTGTAAAGGTCCATTCCTGTAAAACCCTCATAACCTGGTCTATTGTGGCATTTAAAAATACCGTTAATGCGGAAATAGGATGACATTTTTTCATCAATGTTTTATTACCTCCTAATATCCTAGTGGTCCTGGCAGTCACTGATTGGTTTGGAATACGATTATTTTGTCCCATTAATTATCTGTGAGTTACCTCTACCTTAAATGCTTGTACCACATTTGATATGATAGTAACAATTCAAATAGCGTCTGTTATGGGCTTAGAATTGTATGATTTGATTACAAGAATCTCACAGTTTTTCTTTTAACCTCATGGTAAATCTCGACAAAACGCAGTCCAACACAGTGTGAAGGCATCAAAATATATAACCTTATGCATACTTTACCGTCGCTGCAAACCACTGCAGTAAGTTTTACTTTCGTTTAGACAGATTGTAAGAGATTCAACGGGAATGTACGTAAAATCACAGAATTTCTTTTAGACTCCAGAATATGCAATTTATCTAGATGAAAAGCTTCTTTTTGCGTACTAGTGGGCCCGAAAGTACGGTTAAGTTCCTAAACACTTTCACCGAGCCCCTTCGTCAATCAGACGGGAACACAGGGGTACTTCGCTCCCACTTTTGAAAGAGAGGGTACAATACCTTTTGTACACCCCCACCCCTAGCCCCCTTATACAGGAACCTTTAGGTTATCATCTGGTAACAGGGGCTGTAGAGGTCTCGCTAAAGCATGGTGTTCAGATTTTCTCGTACAGTTACAGCAAAAGGAATAACAAATGAAACGTAGCCTCTTGGTTCTATATTTTAAACAAAGCAGTTTTAAGGCGCATTTATTGTTCAAAAGGTTAGACCAAGCTGATGCAAATGGTAATAATGTTCTTATGGTTAGGAAACATGATCTTTTTACTTTCCACAACCACGTATAATTTTATATAGCTTAGAGTCGGTATCCTGTGACTCGTGGCAAATTACCTCTGATACAGAGACTATGTGACATCTGGTTTTATCTAGAACATGTGCAGCACATCTTAGATCACCTTGTAACAGTAGACATCTACCAGAGAAGTGTGATTAGCACGAGGATACTAAACTGGGATTAATAGTCGATCACATTACACAAATTTAGGGTTATTGCCACCTAATTTCCCTAAAGCCTCTTGAATTCTATTAACCATAATTACTGCCTTCAAAATAAAACACAAACGGAGAAAACGTGTCTTCTTTAAAATGTATTCCCGCAAACACCTCATAATGACAAACACCACAATGCACGCTCTATTTAAACTAGGTTTCTCTATAGTGAATGATATGATAACTCATCTCCCTCGGGGCGAACAAGTTCTTCTCTTTAATTAAGAAAGTATCTAGTAAGGTAGTACTCTGTAAACGTTTGCTTTCTCTAAATTGCGTAAGAGATTTACTTGAAGAAGTTTGAGTATCACTAAAAATGCATATTGGCGCTTTATGTGCGTTTGTAATGGTTAAATTTCTAATCTTACCAATAAAAGTCACACCTCAATTTATTATTCCAGTTAGTTCCAATTCAAACTTAAGGCCTATGCTAAGGTGATGGTACTAGAAAAACACAATCTGAGATTAAAACTAGTAATTGGGGCAAGCAAAGATTCGCTTTTCAAGCTGTAAAACAATAGAACAATCTGAGTGAGGACGCGAAGAATTACAAGGATATTTTAGTATTTAAAGAAAAGTTTGTTTATTTTTATTAACATGAAAACTTAGCTAAAACATTATATAGGTTAGTTCCAATCTCCGCTTATTTTTTGAATTTAATTTTTGTATCTGCTTTTTTACTGACTTTGTACGTTTTTAAATAGGACCTCTCTGAAGATCACTGAGGTGAGAAAGATTAAATATTGTCAAATTAATAATAAAGCAAAAGATATTATCTACCTGTTCCAATTTTTTAACCGCTAACTTATGATATCGCTGAACGCCAGCTGAGGACTTGAGAAAGTAGAATTGTGATACAAACCCCTTAGGTCACTATTTCTTTGTATTCTTTGATCGTAAGACCATGCTCAGTTTGTAGATGTTGTAAAAATATTGATGTTAATGAGAAACACATACTTCCGATCTTTTACTAAGAATCAAGGTAACAAATAACATGACGTCTTTCTAATTTTTAAATCTTCTCCTGCCCTCTATCTTTTCTCCTTGGAAACCAAACCCAATAGATAAGCATCTGAAATATTTTAAGGGTTTATTAGAAAACCAAGTCTTTGAGAGAACCATCCTGTTGCAAAATAGTGGGATTTTCTTCAGGATGTCCAACAATGAAAACTAACCTATATTTAAAGATAAATTCGACATTTTGAAAGAGCGTATACAACTCTGTTGGGTGCAGAAGGCCCCACACAACAATGAAATGTCAGTTGAAGTGGACCTCTCAACAAAACACCGTGCTTGTTGAAATTATTAACTCTTTGTGTCAGGTCCCCCCAGAATTGAGTGACATTAGTCAGGTCCTCCCAGAAGTTCAGGTCCCCCCATTTTTTCCAAAATCGTAGGTCCCCCCATAAAATAAGAGATTTCAAAAAGTTAGGTCCCCCCAGAATCATGGAGGGGGGGTGAAACCATGAATGTGCTCCATGGTCTGGATCTCAGCTCCACAGGA
Organism: Alatinidae sp. Z8VKAUB7J3; assembly: GCA_010016025.2. NCBI lineage: Eukaryota > Metazoa > Cnidaria > Cubozoa > Carybdeida > Alatinidae > Alatinidae sp. Z8VKAUB7J3. Next base: position 37,171,843 of record JAAAKM020073195.1, on the reverse strand, counting down.
GCATTCTGCAGGTGCTGAACAGCTCTATCTAAGCAAGTTATCGGCAGTTTTATCCACTTTAATTTTGCCCTTTTAAGGGTTACCCACTCGATACTTCTAGGCGCTTGCATTCCCATCGTGGCTTTGCTACAGTTTACGAAATGCGAGGATCAACCCCTTCATAGTACCAGCTGCAGATGTGGAGAGACAAAGATCTCCGGGCGTTGAATAACTCCTTACCTGACCCCACTGAAAGCCTCACACATGGCAACGGCACATGGAAGGATTTGGTTTAAGATACCACTTGTTATTGCAGCTAAAGAGGGTGTTCAATGCTAGTGGTGTGTCAAATCTGTGAACTCCAGCAAATGTTGGCTGGTCGTTTATACAAATGTTAAAGATATAAAAGTCAGCCCTACGACTGAACCTTCTCGCAGTGGGTTCTTCTGTGACCGCCACCGACTTTGTTTCTCGCCCAATTCGACAAAGAATTGCCGATGCTGAAGGAGTGATACTATACTTATCAATCTTATAACTTTTCAACGTCTGGCCAACTTTTAGAAGCAACGCTCGATCATTGGTGGTATCATAGACCGCGGTTAAGTTGATTAAGACAGTGCCAGTGACCTTCTACGAACTGTATCAAGTTCAAGACATGACCAGCGCAAGAGCGCAATTTTCTGTGGAGCCTGCCTGGTCTGCTATAAGTTGGCCTTCGACTTGTGGCAATATTCTTGCCAAGGTAAGACGTTCATATTATTTTATATAGGATGCAAAGGAGTAACGTCGGTCGAAACCTCGATGGAAGTGACGTATCCATTTTAAGTTTGAGCAGTGCTAAGACCTTTGCTTGTCTCCAGATTTTGCGAATGCGGCAGCTGGCAACGCGTCTGTTGAATGGTGATAGGCTCCAGTTGCGGGTTCTTGATCCAAAATGCTGGATCATCTCCGTTGCGATGCCGTCAAGGCCTGACGCTTTACTGACTTTCAGATGTTTGAGGTCCAACTCCTGGATCATTGTCGGCTTCAACTATGTAAAGCTTCTCCATTGTACAGAGCTGATAACTCCTTTGGGAGTGGTTACCGTGTAGGGTTGGTTAGATAAATGGTGATAGTTGTATCAAATTTTATTAAGCCTGAAGATTGCAGTAAGCGTGAAACTTTAAGTAGCTTAAAAAATCTTAGTCTCTCTTTTGACTCAAATCTATGTACGCTCTACATATGTATGTATAGAGCACTGTATTTCTAGTGTCAGCGACGTTTTGGCGTTACACTACAATATGTATGTATGTATGTATGTATGTATGTATGTATGTAGGTATGTATGTCTGTATGTATGTATGTATGTATGTATGTATGTATGTATGTATGTATGTATGTATGTATGCAGGAGTGCAAATAGAGGGGGAAGGAGGGGATAGATAGATAGATAGATAGATAGATAGATAGATAGATAGATAGATAGATAGATAGATAGATAGATAGATAGCAAAAACATTATGTACTTAAAAGTTTTTTCTCGGCTTTTGTCATCTGACACAAGTTCCTCAAACTACAGTCATCAGAGTGATGGAAGTGAAACGTGTGAAGGGTATAACCAACTGTATTTTTTAATCAGCCAGTCAGAAATAGGACTGCGTGAATGACTTGTGTTTTTGGACCAATCAGTGTCCTCTACAACTAGGCATAAAAAGCTTTTAAGTACATAGTGTTTGTTGCTATTTCATGCAATATTGTGGCACATATCTCTGCAAAGTAGTGAAAGTTTAGCTATTTGTTGTAATGACTAATAGTTTATAGTGGTCTGTCCATTTTTAGGGGCTCAAAAATGAAGCACAACAACGTGATACCAAATGGGCACTTCCATAAACATTGGCAAAACTATATTAAGACATGGTTTGACCAACCAGGAAGAAAGAAGAGACGTCGAGCTGCCCGCCAGAAAAAGGCTTTGAAAATTGCACCTCGTCCAGTTGCAGGACCTCTTAGGCCCATTGTAAGGTGCCCAACTTTCAAATATAATACCAAAGTAAGAGCTGGAAGAGGCTTCACCTTCGAAGAATTGAAGGTAAGATGAGGTTAATCCAAATATGCTCATATCGTAGGAAAGCATGAAGAAAGTAACATGTGAATATTAGTTATTGCCAGAAACTTCCTTTATATTACTTACTGACACACCTTTCTCTATGATTTAAGAAAATCCCTATTTAGGGGGCTTTAATACTCACCAATTAGACATTGATTTAAGGGAAAGGGCAAGCATGGAGCTTACACACCAAAGTGCCACGTTGCAAATGCCACACAAAACTGTGATCTCAGACTCAGGAGGTAAATGCCATGTTGCATGTTTAAAAAATACCTGCTCAGTAGCAAGATGTATTCCTTGGATGAAGACAATGTTGTTGCTCGTACAGTTCTCGTAGTTGATGGGGGGAAACGTAAAAGGTGGTGGTGGGTATTAGACAGGAAATGTTGATTTGCACAGTGCTTTTATAGTCTGAAAGAGCTTTAAACTACACCCAAAAGATGCCCTTGGCCATTTAGTGGTGATTGTCTAATTAGATAACTTTAGCCTGAGTCGATAACCTACTGCCTAACCAAACACTTGGACTTACCCATGGTTCCATGAAAGTGTTGGCAGTTGAGCACCCTTCCAAACAAAGAGAATCAGATAAGAGGGCCTTTACCCTGGTCCTCACATGCCAAGCTGGTCATATGATGTAAACAAAACATGGCATCCTCCAGGTTTGGTTCCCCCCATCTGACACCTATCGCCCCCATTTGGCCTTCTTCCCCCATCTTACTAAATCAAGGTCGTCACCCCCTATCTCAACCAAATTACTGATACATCCTACATATACAGTATATTCTTTCACACATTCCATTTTGGTCATTCTGACGTTAGTACTCTGAGGAGAGTGTCAGCTTTTCAGTACACAATGTTTTCGTTATTTCATGCAATATAGTATATATATATATGTATGTATATATATATCTATATATAAAATGCTAAAAACTGTGATTGTTAGGCAATAAAACTATATAAAAACTAAAAAATGCCTAGAGGCCAGCTCACAAGCTTTCGGTTTAAAAACCTCGCGAGGATCCCGCGCTTCTCAGCGTTGCTGAGCGCCGAGTCGTCGCCGTCGAGATACTTGTCGAGCCGCGACGTCGTCTTCAGCTTGCGCTCGAAGTTGCCGATCGCCTTGCCGACGTTCTTGGCGTTGATCGGCTTGTCGTCCTTGGGGAACGCCTTCTTGAACGACTCGACGTACTCCGGGATGCCCTCGAGGATCCCCACCAGCTCGGCCTCGTCCTTGATGCCGTGCTCGTGAGCCGTGAAGAGCGTCATCTTGGCCTGGTCTTCCACGGTCTTGGCGCGGAAGTCCCAGAACTGGTAGAGCTGCCGCGACGCGTTGAACACGGTCGGCGTGTTGCGCTTGCCCGGCGCGGAGAATCCCCCCGAAGTGCCCGTCATCGAGTCAGCTGCGGTCCAAGACATCGAAGGCAGCAGCTACGTGTTCGTGCCCGAGGCGGCGCGCGACACGATCACCCTGCTGACGGTCACCACCGTCGCCATCGCCCTGTCGGGCAGCCGTCGGGTCCGGGAGCTTCCGGGCACGGCCTCCAGCGGGGCCTACCTGATGCTGACCTTCTGCGTCGCGATGGGCTCGCTGACCGATCCGGAGGCGCTGGCCGACGCCGGGGGAGTACTGACCGCGTTCGTGGCGGTCGTGCTGATCGGCAGCGTCCTGTTACACGTCGGTATCGGCACGCTCGTGGGGCTCGATCGCGAGACCCTCGTCATCACCTCGACGGCCGCCGTGTTCGGTCCGGCCTTCATCGGGCCGGTAGCCCTGGCGCTCGGAGAGCGCGATTTGATCGCGCCGGGCGTCGCCACCGGGCTGCTCGGTCTGGCCGTCGGCAACTACATCGGGCTCGCAGTGGCCTGGTCACTCGCTTGAGCTCAGGAGGCGAATGAGCAGCATGGGAACGCGCGACGACTCGAGCCGGCCGACACGCCGGCGATGGGGGATCCTCGCCCTGGTGGTCCTCGGGGCGCTCGCCCTCGGCGGCTGGACGCTGCGGGACCACCCGCTGGCGCACTACCTCGGCTACCGCTGGAGCCCCGACTATCCGCGGGCCGGTTCGGGCACGATCCCGGCGCCGCCGCAGGTCGCCGGGGCGCGTATCCTGCTCGACGCCTTCGGCGTGCCGCACGTCGACGCTCCGAACGAGGAGTCGCTGATGTGGGCGGTGGGCTACATGCACGGACGCGACCGTTTCTTCCAGATGGACGTGCTGCGCCGCGTGGCGCGCGGACGGATGTCGGAGCTGGTCGGCGACCAGCCGTTTCTCGACTCCTCGACCGTGGAGTTCGACCGGACGATGCGCGGCTGGGGCTTCGAGCTCGCCTCCGAGCGCGACGCCGACATCCTCGGCGACGAGATGGCGGAGCGGATGCGCTGGTACGCCGCCGGGGTGAACGCCGCGGTGGAGCGTCACCGGCCGATCGAGCACCGCCTGCTCGGTGTCGAGCCGGCCCCGTGGTCGATCGCCGACAGCTTCGCGCTGGGTCGCCTGAACTCCTGGAGCATCAGTCACAACTGGGAGCAGGAGCTGTCGCGTCTGCTGCTCGCCCTGCACGGCGGCTACGAGCGGGCCGAGCAGATCTACCCGAACGTCGCCTGGCCGGGCGGAGTCAGCCATCCGGACGACGCTCCGACCGGCGAGCTGCCGCCGGCGCTCGCCCCCGAGCTCGCCGGCTGGTTCGAGCATTGGTATCAAATCTATGTCACCTCCGACCATAGCAATTGGAGCTGCTTCCGAGTGCAGCAAAGATGTGTGTATGACAAGAACTGCATCAGTAGAATTGCTCCAATTGGTGTCAAACCAGATGAAATGAATATGATAGTTTGAAAGGAGTTGGAAGTCGTAGATTTGGAAAGTTTAATTTTAAATAAAAAACGGCCAAGAGTAGTAGTTAGCAACCTTTTGAGCGAGTGAACAATTTTAAAACTCTTGGGAAGAAGCCCTATCTATTGGACTATATAATGGTTTACCTTTGGCTTTTATTAAAGTTATCTCTATTTTATGGCCGACACATCGAGCCCTGCTCCCCGGCGTCCAGTTTAGAAAATTATTTATTATGTAATTTGGTCAATACAAAAAAAGGCTCAGTGCCGCAAAAAAAATACCCGATTAACTCAAGGAAATTGTGAGTTACAGGAACAGTTCATTGTAAGATATGTCACTCTTTTCATCATCAGCAACAATAATAATGTTAAGCTGTGTACAACTGTCACGTATTCTCAAATCGTCCAAATATCACATGTTCAAGAGAAGCTTATAAATGCAAGCACTTCTGATCATCTGGAAAGGCAATGACTTATTACATCCAAATCTAGTTGGGTTCAGGATGGGTAGAGCCACAGAGCTGGCAACGCTGGTCGTTTTAAATCTAATCAAGGCACTTGACATAACAGATCAACGAGAATTATCTCCAGAATAGAATGCAGAAATTTCACCTAATTAGATTTTCCACAAGTAAAAATGCTGCTGATTCTGATATCCTCTTAAGTTCTGTATTGGGCATGGTCAGGATTACGTTTTAGCAGTGGGGGGGGGGCAATCGAACTAAGGAAAGGGTCTATTCTGTAAAGGATTATCCTTGCAGGTTCTCGCAATCGTTTTTGTACTTTTGGAGGTTTCATGAACCTCCTGTGCAGGCAGTGAGTATAGGAGCTAAGCCTTCTCTATGAATACTTAAATCAAAAATCGTTCAGTGCTGAAAAATTCAAAGAAAGTATTAAAACTGTATTTCCCAGAACAAAATATAAAATAGTTAGCAGAAACTATGAAGCGAGTTGGGCTTAATGACATTAAATGACGTAACTCTTAGAAATAATACAAACCTTACTTTCATTCTTACTATTAACCCGTCACTTCACTGATGGAGAAAAATTAAGGGTTTAGGGAGAACATCACTAGAAATCTTCTCTCCTTCTTGGAATGTGTAAAGTAACTTATTTTCTTGTGTAATTAAGATTAAAGCAGATTCATGGAACTTTGCATTTATGTCAGATAAATTAACCTATCTGACTTCGTTTGTTTTTTTTCTTTTAATATTATAAATACTACTTGGCATACCAGAAAAAGAAACTCTTGCAATTTTGATCCAAAAAAGCCAACAAATATTCGTCATATGAAGATATTTTTTGCCTTGCTGAAATCATCCCGAGTCACAACCATCGTCTAACACTTATTTAAAGAGATATACTACGAACGTAGCGAATCAAGTGCTCCAATGTAAAGATCTCAGCAACAATAACAAAGACGAATGGATTTAGTCAAATCTGCTTCGAAGAATTTCAGTTTAAGTGGGTACACACAAACTGCAACCTAATATCACATCAGGCTACGCATAAGAATATCACATTAAATTAAGGTATAGTTATTAGTAACCAAAATGTAAAGTAATAGGATTTTCCAAATTGGGGCTGTTGGAGGGAGGGGGGGTCCTAATAATTATTTTAGGTGGTTTGGGGTAGGGTTTTCGACGCATCAATTATAAGTCTACGACAAATGAAAAAAGAGGAGGAAACGCTAATAGATTAACTATGGGGAAGATTGTATAAATAATCCAAGGAGCTCGAACCCAAAAACTCCTCCCCCTTCCCTTTTAGTAAGTTTCTGAGACATAGTCGTCGCTTGCAAAATGTTTTCAGAGCTCAATAAACCACTAAGTTAAATGACATGCGCATTGTATAAAAAAGCATATCAAACACATTTTTAAAACAGTTTTGAGAGTCAACACTTTGCCAAGCTTAGGGACTTTCACTCTTGGGAATTACCTAAATAAGAAAATTAGTAACACTTTTTAATTTCTGAAATTTGATCTTTATAAATTTTTTAATGGAAAAGTTGCAAAAATTTGATTTTTGAAAGCAAGGGGTTTTTTTCGTTTTTTCAATTCGTTTTTTGTCAACAGACATAAACAAAATCAACACCGATTTGGCGACTTCGCCCGAGTTATAAAATCAGCAGGGGAGATTTTAGGTAGGAATTTTTCTAATTTACAATCATTAAAACTAGATTACAAATCATTACACTTAGCTATTTCTGCTTTACCTATTTTGATGAAAAATTATCTAGATTTTTTTTTCTTTGAAAGAAAAGCAGGAAAGTTGTGTTATTTTGTATGGGCTGGTCAGCATCCATGACACCCGTTTTTGGGACATAAGATATCTTCTGGACATATAAGTGGGAAAACCTTCGCTTATTACAGCTATGTCTGTCCAGCCCTTAAAGTATATTTCATTTCTAGGCTTTGGCTGCAGGAGTTGGTACTACGGGTTCTGACCTAAGTTTAGATTCAGCCACCAGTAGGAATACAGAAAAAGAAAAGAAGTCTGTTAAAGACAGGCTCACTGGATTCTTCAAAAAAGGGTCGTCATCTCGAAATCAAAGGTATTTTATATACAAATTATGTTTCTGCTGAAATCATCTGTAGGGTAAATAAACTAACTTACTAACCATTAGACAGACATTCGTTAGTGCTAAAGAGATGTATGATTTTCAAGCCAAAATGGCCGTGTTTATTCAATACGGGTGTATTTTAAGTCAACTTTTGATGTAGAAGTTCTTCCAGATTAATATTTATTATGAGTGTCTCTTAGGCTGGTGCACTTAAAATTGAGAGTTTGAGTTAATAAAACTAAATATATTCAACGCTGGATTTGTAGAAACGCTTATTATAGATATTTAAGTATATCCATCTCAGATAATACGCCGCTTAATGGCGCGGCTGAATTATTTTCTGATTTATCCTAAATTTTTTTTCAAATAAAATGAGAGAGAAAAAACGGCTACTACTACGACTACTACTAACAGCTCTCCACGGCACAAAGCCACCTGAGGCTAATACAGCAAGGCGCACTCCTCCTCCATCCCAATCTATTCAAAGCCTCCCTTTTAACGACCTCCCAGGAAGTTCCTGTTTCCATTAAATCTTTCTTTATGACGTCTTCTTACCAAAGATGAGGAAGACCTGCTTTACGTTTAATAAAGCAGTGGAACAAACCAATATATAAATAAAAAAAAAATAATAATAAAAAATCCTAATATTTCGACTCCACGTTAAAAAATTTAATTAGTGTTAAAAATAGCCCTTTATATCTAACTAAAATTGCTTAAGGCCAAAAACAGTATATAGTGCTTAAAATAGAAGGGCTAGATATAGCCAGTGTAAGATATTTTTCTAAACAATGGAAGAAAATGCGAGAGAACAACATTGGGCGGGCAAGGAAGAAGGACTGAGGGTGTGAAAGAGCATCTAATATTATAGAGTATGTTAATATACTCTTGGTGAAAAGACGTCATTGGCACGGCTTTATAGGAAATTGGAGCACCTTAGGAGGGAATAAAGAATGAAGTTTTGAATAGATTAGGAGAGGAGGTGGAGCGTGCCCAGTTGTGTTTGTCTCAGGTGGCTTGGTGCTGCAGTGAGTTGCTATTAAAATCCGTAATGTGCTTGAAATAAATAGTTAAAATCAAAGTAAGATAAATTCAATTCAATAAAGAAAGAAAAATAAAAGATCAATTCAACAAGAGAATTGAACTTAAGAATTAATATATAGTAGCTCTACTTCAGGATGTGGTAACTCCACTACCCTAAATCACTACTACCTATTACCTATCTCATACCTCTCCCAAATTTCCCACCTAGCCCCTACCATAAAGGGATCTAAATTGTTAACGGTAATAATAATACAGTGCTAAGTAATAATTAAGCTACTATCAAACGATCGAAGCAGTAATATGCAGTTGAAACAAATAAAACAAATAAAAGTATTTAAATATGAATGTTTCTTTAAATTATTTGAAAAAGGATAAAATTTAGGAGTTCTAAAAGTCATCTTCGATTTTTTTTGGTTTGATTTCAGTTCACGCCTGCGAGAAGTGTCAATATTACAATCAGACCTTTTTTTAACACGAGGAATATGTTTGTCTCTGCAGACCTACAATTGTACCAATTTTCTAAAATAGTAAAACAAAATTGCAAGTAAAAAAAAAATTATGTTATTCTAATAAACTGTTTTTATTTTCTGGAAACTTTTCTGGTATTTTGATTTCCTTTTTCGTTTTTCTTTCAATTTGAGGAGCGACATTATTGGGTTTTAGCTGATATGCGCTGATAATTAATGCCAAAAGATTGAAAGCGTGATCATTCATTTGATCCTTGACTATGCACGACTGCATCTTAAGAGTTTCAAGTAACGATGAAAATGTTAATATTCCTTGCAGCATAGCACAAGCGGGTGATTCAGAGATTAGTTAAAAAGTTTGTGAACTTTTATAAGAAAAACCGTGCTTAGGGTATACACCTGAGCATAGTCATGGACAGCGTAATTGCGCTACTACTAAAAGAAGTTGTATAGCATCATTTGAGTAAATAATTTTTTTTTGCTTTTATCGTCAAATTCCTTATAGTTTTCAATGGGCTTTCAGGAGTTAGATAGAATGAAATGTTTGCTTTTGTGACTATGACTATACACCAATGTGACTATTGGTGTACACCAATGTGACATACACCAATGTGACAATGTGACCATGTGACTATACACCAATTGTGACTATGAGTTTCGCCATTTCTCTGTGATTAATAGCTAAGAATAAACAGGTATATTTTTATGTAACCTGAACAAACACATTTTTCTTACGTGTTTACTAACGAATATACTCTATTAAATACTAATAGTATACATTGCGCATTAGTTGGTCAGGTTAAACAATTTAAGCATTATTCAGCTTTAAAAAATGACAGGTTTTGTTACATCGCTACTAGAATCTGTTAGTCTAAGTGTACGGTAGTATTGCACGCTAGGACTTTCTTAAAAAACTGGAAGTAAAAAGTGACTTGGACCAACATTCATCGAAACTAATAATGGAATTCTCATGACAATTGCTACACCGGCAGTATTGGCTTTTTATACGGATTCTCAATATATAAAATTCTTTGGGTTTATTGTTACCCACCCAAAATCTGAGAAAATTTATCTGATTTTTGAAAAAAAGGGAAACACTCTCCAAAAGGCAAGTGATCTTATTGGAAATTTCTTTACTAGTTACATCATATCAGAGAACCCTGCCGTAAAGGTTTCAAGCTCCAATCTTCGAAATGTCGAATTTTCATTTTTTTCAGAAGAAACATCATCGATGCATGTTAATTTTTTTTGTATTTTCCCAGGAGTGATTATATCAAACCGACAATCCAAGATAACTTGGAGGGAGCTCATTTAAATGTTATCTGCCATTTATCTGCCAAAGTCTTGTTATCTGCCATTTTAGGGCACTAAACTGCGACTTTACCCCGAAAAGGACAAATTTGCAATGAATTTAGAATTCTGAGAAGCTAATTGATTTAAAAGCATCAATAACTATATTTTAGGCTTCCCAGTTGCAAAAGAAGTAGTGCCACACGGTGGCAGTACTGGATTCAACCAAGTTGATTCGCTTTATTTGTAACGAAATTAGGCTATGTTTGGTAATCTGTAATTGCGTGTCAGCTATGGTTAGGGTAGGGGGTGAGTCATTGTTTAGGTGGGGTAGGGTAGATTCCTAAAAAAGTACATTTTAATGGACAAACTGCTTACTCTTCATGAGGTTTCAGATAAATGTTGAAAGAGGTAGGGTGGGAGTAGGAATTAATTAAATTGTTTTTTAGAAGATTAGGAATCTTCTTTACCGTTTTCTTTTAAAGAGTGATCTTTTGTAACCAGTGGTCGTAGAATCTTGGAAAAGAGCTTATTTGAATAGAGAATGTAATGTCTAGTGCCACTTTTCAGTAACAGGAGAGAATGCAGCACACAAAAGTGGCGTTTCTGTTGCTTTGTACCACAAAACAGGCTTCTTTACCCAAAAGATAGAGGAACAAAAATTCTAAGATAGCTGATCAATTTGTCTTAAACCCTCGACCGGAGGTTTAAAGGTTTACAGTTTACCATCTTGAAAATCGAGGGATATCTCAGTCTAGTATGGGTAATCAACTAGTCAAGGACTTTCTACTCCTAAGGAGAAACATCCTGTTTTTGGGGGGTTGGTTTTACGCTTTCAGTAAAGAGCTAATTTTCCAGAATTCTAAAAAATATAGGAGAATGTCATGTGTCAATTTATTTGAACTGGTTTTGCATATACATGTTGTATAAACAACAAAGCAGCAAACAAGTGCGTTTTATTTACCAACTTTCTCCTTTACCTCAATCAGAGAAACTCCATTTGAAAAGTTAATTTAAGCAGCAAAAGGGCAACATCATTATAAAATTATTATATTTCGTCTCCATAATAAAAAGGTTAAAGCTTATTTCAAAGAGCAGGGTAATCAGGGGGAAGAAGCCCCCTTAGTCGCTGATTTTTCTTACTGTAATATATCAGAAACGAACAGAGGTTAAACTTAAAAGAAAAAATGTTTCCTAATGAAAGCAAATATAGCAGTGAAAGTTCAACAATCTCCATCTTTAATTTCTAATTTACAAGTATGATATGATGTCTGATCAGCTAAAACCATGGGTTATAGTCAGCTCAATTGGCGATGATGCCTCAGAGCAAGATATTGAAAGAATTAGGCCTAAAATTATATCACTTGTTGATAATTGGCAATCCTCAAAGGGTACAATGTGGTCTGGCTCTTTTAGTAATCAACCAAGTAGTATGGCAGTTTTTGAAGCAACAGAACAAGACGCAAAAAAATTCTACGAAGAGTATTCCAGAGAATGTGCTGGTATTTTGGTACATTATATGTATCAGTGGGATGCAATGCCTATACTTTCAGTTTTGTCAAAATAACTGAAAGATTTTTTTATTTTTTAATTGCGACCAAATTTTCCAATTTTTTCCATGAAATTACTATTTCCTAGAGTTTGATTTTTGATTCAATTTGCATGCTTTTGAATTCTTGTGTCTACTTTCAAAAATTTTCTTATTCACATAATACCCGCAATCAGGACAGACAATTTTTTTAATTTTAGAATGTGACCCCATAGTATTTCCTGCTCTGAAAGTGTAGTTTCTATGAAGATTTGCTATGTCTTGATATTTAGCAATCACTTAACATTGTTAATTTACAAAAATTAGATGTTATCGCAACATTTTCCTTTAGGAATAGCAAGATCATGAGGACATTTTCTGGGATGATTTAACATCGTACACAAGGCATCTGTGAATTGTTTGTTCATGTGATGCTCAATTCCGCATACCATCTCTTCATTGATTTCGATTTTTAGAGAATCTTTCATTAATACTTCTAACAACCTACTGTTTCTCATCATGCTGGTCCCTATGCTTTCGCCTTCTTGGGTCAGATGTACTCCTGATTTATTGTAAACTACGAGTTTTTTTTCATCTAGTTTTTTTAACATTTGGACTACGCTAGGCTGTCTGACATTGAGCATTCTTGCAATTGTACTTACCTTGGAATGATCTCCTTTTTCTTCTATGTGCCAAATTGCCTTTAGATACATCTCTATGTGTTCTGATTCAGCTGTACCTACAAAAAGAGACTCAGAATTAGGTTTTATTTTTTATTCACCAACTGGTTTATTTCGTCTTGCCCTTGTTCTAAGTTTTGTCTTACAACATGGGCATCTGAGACTATCTGTTTCCATAAATATTCCGCAAAGTGTGCATCTTTTTTGTCCCCTTTCATATTTTTCTGAGGTTACAACTTTTTTTGATTGAAATGTGGTGCACAATCCATTACAAATGTACCACAATCTTAAGAAAATCTTCTCCTACCAATCTGGGATTTTTCCAATCTCCACCAATCCTTATTTTTCTTTTCAGCAAGATTGTCTTCCTCGTCTTCTGTGCCATCCATACAATAAATTGCAACCTTCTCTCCTATGCAAAGTCTTGACCACTTTTCAGAGGAACGGCTTCTTTTTATAAAGAGTTTTTTTTTAAGGTTTCTTATAATCAACACAAATACAAATTTGGTTCAAGGAACTGGGGTTGACTTATTAAAGTAAATGCCTTTGCAACACAATTTAGAACTATCATGAATTATTTCAAATATATTCAGTAACATGCAGTCTTTTGATATTCTTAAAAAACACTAATACATATCCTAATTCGATACCCGGTTCCTTAGCTTATAAAATATTCATATTGAAGCATGGGGGTTCAGGGATGCTGGTGCCGATGCCATTCTGCTGATGCCACCGCATCATTGGTTGCGGTTTGGGCGCAGTGCGGAGACGGCGGTGGGCTTTATTCGCGACGTGGCCGAAGGGGCGGGGGTGCAGATTATCATCCACCAATACCCCGCGTGGACCAAGGCGGGTTACACGCTTCCGGAAATGCTAGAAATGGTCCGGATTCCGGAAGTGGTGATGATCAAGATGGGGACACGTGATATGTCTCGTTGGTTGTTCGACTACGAGCAACTCAAGGTGGCTGCTCCTCGGGTATCGATTGTCACCTGCCATGACGAATTTCTGTTACCGACTCTCCTGGAAGGAGCGGATGGTGCGTTGATTGGGTTTGCGGGTTTTGTTCCGGAATTGATGGTAAGAACGGTCCATGCGGCGTTAGACGGTGATCTTGCTGGGGCTCGTGATGCGCGTGAAACGGTCGCCCCGCTTGCTCGGTTGATTTACAATTTTGGCGAACCTGGGTGTGGCGCTCACCAACGGATGAAAGTCGCTCGATGGCTGATGGGGCGGTTTCCCAGTCCGCTCTTTCGTCGTCCGATTCGTCCCTTGTCCGAAGCGGGGATTCAGGACATCCGTGAGCAATTGAGGGAGATCAACTATCCGGTCGTTCGTTAAGCTCCTGAGATCGAGAGGTTGGTTGGCAGAGGAATACGTGTCCGAGAGTGGCGTAAGCGCACTTACCAAGTTGCTTTCTCAACCGAGTCGAGAAGAGTAAGGGGAGCCTTGGATGTTACCGAGACGTCCTGATTTCGCTTCCGGAAGGTGGGGCGAGCGTACCCGCGAGCCGTCGGCACGAGGGTAATCGTCTCCCAGCAAAGAATCATGGCGCACAAGGATTGAACCCCCAGAGTCCTTAGGATCGGTGAGCGAGAGCCATGCGCAATGGACGTTTTCTTCAACCGTTCACGTTCGTGACGACGGCTCGGGGGTACACTCGCCCCACCTTCTTGCTTCCACTACATCCTGCAGCATTTGTCTGTCTTTTTGAGTTCGCGGCCCGATCGAGTTTTCGCTATTGTGACGGGCTGGTAGGGTGAATCGAATAAAGGAGAAGAATCTGTGTTCAGAAAGTTAGTGTTTGTAAGGGGAATTCTGTTACTGGCCGTTGGTTTGCTGGGCTCGGCCGTGGAACTTGGTGCGCAGACGGAAGTCGCTCAAATTCTATCGGGTCGCGGCGCAGAAGGACTGAATCCCAGTGTCATCCCTTTTCAACCCCCGCAAAGTGACGGCCGGCCCAGCGGATGGGGGGTGGTGATGGAGGCCGCTCCGAGTTTTGATCAGATGGGCTCGCGTTGGGAATTTGACTATACCGGCAATGACCGCCGCGGCCGAGTGCAGATCATCCATCCGTATGCCTCCGGCCAGTGCTTGATCACCTTTAAACGCGATGCGCTGGCTTTGGATGCGCCGGAACGGTGGTTGGAAATTGGGTACGGACACGAGAACCGGGATAGCCTCACGCTATTGCCAGCCTACAATGACCTGTTTCCACTTGCAGAATCCACGGACTACCGGGTTCGAACCGAGGTCTCCGCGCTTGGTGATGTTAGCATCTCCATCGACGACGTTCTGGTGGCGACCGGAAAGGTCTCGGAGGTGCATCCGATCGATTTCTTTATTGGTGAGGACGAAGAGATTCGAGGGAAGCAGGGACCAGCAACAGTCGGTTTTAATCTGTTTTTAATAATTTGGCCTATTAGTAAAAATGCTACCGACAAAGGCATAAAAAAAATATGGGATGGCAACAAAACCGTAAGTATAGTAACCAAGAAATCAAATCTACAGCACAGTTAAAAATTTAGTATTCACATTTATCCTCTCTGAGAAATAACCCTAGGTTTAACAAAGAATAGACAACTATTTGGACAGAGCGTCACAGGCCAACTTGAGAACGACTAACGAGGTGCAAATAATCTGTATAGCGTCCAAACAAAAAGTCGGAAAGACTTGTCTGACAGATATACAGGCAGTGCCAGCGTTGAAGGTAAAGCGCAAAAGTACCCCTCCTTGACTTAATCCACTTCTTACAGCCAAATGTTCTCAAAATTTTTCATGACTACAATTTATCCGCAATAAGATTGTGAGCACCAAAACTTTAAACAAAAAATATGCAAGTACTGATCCCAACATGAGTATAAAAAAGTGAGTATAAGTATAGTTATTAAAAAATTTTAAACTTTCGAGTATTTAGAAAGGGAGCTTATCACTGACAAAGGGGTCAGTTGATAGAGCAACTTCCGACTGCTGATTAACAAAAGAGCTGAAAATCTTAGCAAAGAGAATGAGCTGATATTGGGGTAGACTTGGGAAGGGAGAAGGCTCAAATTGGTGAAGGGGGGCTATAAAAAGCAAGTGAAGCTTCATATCGTCTGTTGCTTAACACTGTTGGGACGACTATCTGCACCATATTATTTCAAGTATATAGCACCATGAAATAAAAGCATATTTGCCTTTGTCAAACAGTTCTTGGTAACAAACTACGAATAAGGAGGGGCTAGAACTTTACAGAGCAGAATTTTGATAGCATTATGTATATAAAGAGAATTGGCTTTTCATCTTAATTCTGAATAGTCAAAATTCAAGCGGTTAATATTACCCATCAGACGTTACGAGCCTGAAAAAATTTGCTCTTTTTCGAAAATCAGACAAAACAGCACCAAAAGTGTGAGCAATACTATTATATTATAAAACAGGTACTTCTTGAGTGCCTATTTAAATAATGGGAGGTTTTTCAACTTTGTTTTTTCTAGAACAAATCACGAATGCGTGGTTTTTTATTTGTTTATTTTTTTGTTTTGTTTTCTCCAGGGGTGATCGTATTGATGTGCAATGGTCCTAGAAAATTGGGAAAAGTGTCTTCCGAACGAATCAAAATTCTAGTACTCATTTCAGAAGTAAAAAAGCTTATGCCTCAGCAAAGTACCATTTCCACCCTTTTGTGGCGCAAAATTGAGCGACAAATGATTTAAAAGTTATAAGATTGCAATCGATTTAAAGTTCTGGAAAATTATATTTAATGAGACTCCCAGCTTCGAAGCCGGTAATGCCATATGGTGGCACATTCGTTCCTAATGAGTCACGCAGTCGGTATGAAATAAACGGTTGGAGTAGATACTTATTTTAAAACTCCATTTAACTAAGCTGATCCACTTAATGATAAACAAAATTGTGTACAATGATATATAATTGAACGCTATTATTGAGGAGAGTGACCATTTGGGGGTGAGGGTGTGCCCGATACTTCAAAATGTGAATGTGGGGAGAGGAGTGGGGCGGGGAAAGTTGAAGTTGATCTTTATTCGGCTTTATTTGGAATAAGCCTGAATGTGTGTCAACAGACACTTGTATCTCTTAAAAAATATTCCCTAGGACGTAATTAACCCCTGCATCTTGAAGAAACTTAAAAAAGCAGTGCTGGGACTGGGATCTGACGAGGGTAGTCGATGGTGGAAAGCAGAAGGGCATCACTACTCATTGTCAGTCGAAAACCAACAAAGATAAAAGACTGCGAAAAAAGCAACCATGATTATCAAGTGTCAAGGATTTCTAGCCTTAAATATAAAAAAAATAAACACTAGATTCTTAAGCACCTTCCTTGCGACAGGCAGAATAGAACCAGAGAACCTCAGAGCCAGAGCCATGGCTTCATTCACTGTACAGCGACGAGTTATTTCCTAAATTGATTTTTCTACGAAGCTGTTCACATACTTTTGACAGTAGAAGTATATTGGCTGATGTACGCTGCATTTGAGGGATGTAGCAATGAATGTAAATATCAAGCTGTTGGTAATAGAGGCTACCAAATGTATTTTTTTTAATCTATTTTTTTAACGAGATTCGAGATATTGGTTCTTGAAAAGCTGTTCGTTCATTTTGTCTGAGATTAAAAAAATCAGATTTGAAGATTTTCTGGAAGATTAAGGCAAGCAAAGATAACTTTGACGTTCCTCTATTTAGGAAGGATAACTACCTTCTTTAAAGTTATTGCGTTGGTAGGCCTAAGTATGATAATTTGAGAGGAACTTTCCACGAACGGGTAAATATGACACTGGAGAGTTTAATATTTGAAAATGTAGATAGGTGGAATAATTTTAGGAGAATACTTTTTGAAAGAACATTGAATGAAATCAAAACACTATTTGTGTACTGGTTGTCACAAGGGTGCATCACCATTATCTCAGGGATGGCTTAGGGTAATAAGCTGAAACTTCCAGGGCATGTTCAGGAGAATGCTCGAAAGTGAGCGGAAGGTATCAATCCCCCTCTCCCACTTACCATCCTTGGGTGCCTCTCCCCCAACACTAAACAAAATTTTGAAAACAAAATTGTTTTCAAAATAGTCAAATGGTGTACTAATTATGCTTCCAAGGATACCAAGCCCATCACAGCGTCCGGGTTAAGGGTTATAAATAATCATATTTTCCCATTCTTTACATACAATTTTTGTCATTGCGGGAAGGGGAATGTTTGATCGTGGGTGAGTAAAAAAAGCTAAAGGTGCTAAGCTAGAACCTCAGAGAATATTAAGCAGGGTGCTTAACTCAATAGAAAGATGCTATGTGTATTGGCATAGCTTCAGGGCCACTACTACTGTTACTACTGGGACTGCAAATGTGACCGATGGCGATTCTGATTACTTTCAACTACGACCGCGATTGCTTGGGAATGCAACTACATCTACTTCTGACTTGGGTATAACATGATACCGCTCCCCCTCCCATTCCCAGGGGAAAGGTGTTTAAGTTATAAAATTTACCCACTGTTTACACATCCTATTTATAATGTGATTCATGTATACATTTTTGAGTGGGGAAGGATAAATTTTCTACTGGGGGTTTGTGCACGGGGGAGTTTTCCATGGGAAGGGAAGTTTTTAGAGAGTAAACTTGTCAGGGAAAATTATCAAATGCGGGTATTTGCCATAATTTTTATACAAAATTCTTTTTATGTCTTGCTTTCTCTTTCCCGTCTCAATTTTTCGAGCGGAATGGCTAAAAATTATTCAGTGTAAATTAATACACAAGTAACCACTTTAATCTAAACTAAGATGTTTAGAGATTTAGCTTTTTCCGTTCAAAGAAATTTTTTGCAGCAAAACTGCTAATATATACTGCTGCTAATATATTTTTATGAATGGAAAATTATTTTAGATGGTTTACCGTGGCACTAAGCCACAGCATCTTTTATCATTTACCACTCTAGAACTTAGGGAATAAGAGACATTGAGCCATAGTCTTGACCAAAATTTACCATCGTTAGCCTCAGTAGAACGTAAGCAATGCTAGGTTCATATATTTTCTTCCACACTGTTTCGAAACTCCTCTAATGAGAAAAACAGCAAATTATTTTCAAAAAAAAGAAGAAGTCCTAAAAATCCTCTTTTTCAAAAACATTGAAGAATTCTTTTCTTAATTTGTTTTTTCTTAATAAGCTTTTTCATTATACCCAGATCCTTGGACAAATCGGCTAGTATTAAAAAAGATAACGATAAATATAGAACATATACCATCTGGTATAGCAAGTTTTACACAATTTTCGTCAAGCAGTATAATTTATTAAAATTACAACTCAATTACCATACAAAATATAGAAATACGTCGTATTTTTATGTCTTAACAACTTTTCCCTTTTTTGATTTCTTGGCTGGCGTGGATCCAACATTTCCTTGTTCCAGCTTTCTCTTGGGGCTTTGTGTTTTTCCACCCTTTCCTACAGAAGCGACATCTTCTTTAGTGACTGTTGGTTCTGAGATCTGTTCCTCCTTGACCAACAGAGAGGCTAATTTCTTGGCGCCTTTTTTAGACTTAAAAGCATTTTGACCCAGCGCAGTTTTCGTTCCCTCGTTTTTACTCCCTTTTTTAGTATTTTCTGGACACTCTCTAGCAAGATGTCCTTCGTTACCACACACAAAACAGGTGGCAAACTTATAACCTGCAGCGGAGCAGTCATTTGCTCTATGACCTTCTTTTCCACATTTCCAGCATTTGTTTCTATTTGGATTTTCAGGACAGTCCTTAATTCTGTGTCCAATTTCTTTACATTTAAGACATTTGCCCTTAAATTCTTTCTGGGCCTTTTTTTCAGTTGCGCCATTAACTTTAGCTGTATTTTCTTCTTTAACTGGTGCATTTTCTTTTTCTGCAATTTCCGTTTTCTCTAGTTCATTGGTTTCGAGTTTTGGAGTTTTTGCTGGACGAGGGGTGGGTTTTGGAGATACAGCCTCCTTGGTAACTTTAGGCGTTTTAGGATGTTTAGCCTCGACAGTTTTTGTTCCTTTGTCTCCTTCCGTCTTAACAATTTTTGCTGGCGTCGACTTAGGTGTTTGGGCTTGCTTCGCTGGTGTGGGTTTTGGGGTTTGGCCTTGTTTTGCAGGCGTAGGTTTAGGAGTTTGGCCTTGTTTTGCAGGTGCGGATTTTGGGGTTTGGCCTTGCTTTGCAGGTGTAGGTTTTGGAGTTTGACCTTGTTTGGCAGGTGTAGCTTGGAGGGTTGGCCCTTGCTTTACAGGAGTCTGTAACTGTTTCTTATTTGTCTGGGGTTGAGGCAACATTTCCACTTCTTCATCTTCGCCACTTTCTTCTTCGTCGCCTCCACTTTCTTCTTCATCCTCGTCACTTTCTTCCTCATCTTCATCACTTCCTTCTTCATCTTCACCTTCCCCATCTTCACTTTCACCTTCTACTCCTTCATCAGAGCCAAAGTGTTGTTTTGCCAATTGGTGTTGCGGATGCGCCTCTAATCCAGGGTAAAACACTCTGGCTATTTTGGGGTGGTTTTCCAGATATTTAGCAAGCGACATGGCATTTGTACAGGTTTTATCTAATCTCAGTGCCATAGTTTCCAAACCGACAGAAACTGCATGGGCGGAATCAGGTGTCAAACAGCCTCCCATATCTCTAAGGCCTTTTTTCTTTATTTGCAGTAAACCTTGTTGCTGTTCCGGCAGTGCTCTAAAGGATTCCTGAATACAAGGAGACTTAGTCCATGGATATAACCCAGTGTCAACAACAACACCGCCGAGAACATGGCCGTGGCCTGCCACATACTTAGTTAAAGAAGAAAGCAACAAAGACGCATGCACCGCTTTGGCATCAAATAGGTAAGCAGGTGTCATGGTGTTATCCACCATAAAAATGATATCCCGCTCTTTACACACATTACCTATCGCACTTAGATCAGCCACTTGGGTTACAGGGTTGGCAACCGTTTCTAAAAACACAGCTCGAGTATTGTCTTGAATGGCACTTTCAACATTTTTGGCGTCTGTCACATCAACCAGTGTTATTTCAATTCCATAGCGCTGCATAGTGCCGACAAAGCTGTTTGTATTACCAAATACAAACTGACTCATAATCAAGTGATCGCCACTTCGCAATAGCGCAAGTAATGTCGTGGTGATTGCCGCCATACCAGAAGCAAACGTCAAAGACCCAACCCCGCCTTCCATCGCAGTTATTAAGTTCTGTAACGCGTCGATAGAACCAGATGACTGTCTTGAATAAGCATGACCCGCGACACGTCCTTGGAAAATATCCACTAAATCTTCAATTTTTTCAAAATCGAAAAGCACTGAATTATTGGTAGCTTGATGCACAGCGCCATCTTGTGGACGATTGATAAGCCTATCGCCGTGAACTAATCGAGTGGTGAATCCTTTATCTTTTAAAATATCTGACATAAATACGTTTACTTAATCTAATCTCTTAATTACTTGTGACACAGTTTTCTGGATATTTTGGCAACATATTAGCGTAAAACGCCTTCGCTTTTTGCAATGCGGCTTCGATATCTTGGGTAACCGTAATTGTGGGGCCTAAAATAATCTCTTTTGTGCGATAGTCCAAGCCTACCAGTTGTACTGGTATCTTAGCTTGCTGCGCCATGTGTAAGAAACCTGTTTTCCATTTTTCTACTCGTCTTCTGGTCCCTTCAGGCGCGATGGCAATAATAAGGCCTTTCTTCTCGTTAAACTTATCTACCATTTGTTCAACAACACCATGACTCTTTGAACGATCGATAGGAATTCCACCAAAACTCTTCAACATGCCGCCAAATGGCCAAAAAAATCCGGTAGATTTCATCATGAATGACATTTTAACCCGCATACAGAAATACCCCGCCAGACCGATGACAAAGTCCCAATTTGACGTATGAGGGGCGACGGCCATTATATATTGATTCTCAGAAGGCAAGTTACCTCTAAAACGCCAACCCAAAAGCTTTAGCACAAGCACGCCTAAGAAATAGGTTACAGGGTTTTTTCTCGGTATATGACTACTGGGAGCAGCCGGAATATTTAATGATTTTGACACGTGTACAGCTTGATTAATAATTTGGATACGATACTGTCCTATCTGGTATTAATTGTCACGTTAGAATATTGAGCGTGCCAACTTCAGTAATGGCGCACCCAGCTTTGCCGCAGAGGGAGAGCGCAAACTCTATCGTTATCAGGGCCGCTTCAAAGTGAACACTCGTCATCGTTTCGGCTTCGGCGCTGAGCGGGAGGAGACCGAAAATCAGACGTCTGAAAGCGACATTGACAGCCTGTTCGCCCTGTATGAGTTTCGCCCGCTGGATGCGTTGACGGTCACGGTAGGTGCTCGTTCGGACGATATCGACGGTGTCGGTAGCGAAACAACGGGACGGGCGGCGCTGGCCTATCAGCTTTCCGACTCGGTTACCTTGCGCGGTAGCTGGGGTGAAGGTTTCAAAGCACCGACCATTTTTCAAACGACATTTTTCTGCTGTGGCGCCACCGCCCCGAATACTGAATTGCAGGCGGAAGAGTCAGAAGCATTTGATGTAGGGCTGGATTGGCGCAGCAATAACGGCGAGCATTATGTGAGCGCCACCTATTTTAACCAGGACACCGAAAACCTGATCACCTTCAGCTTTGCGGTGGGCGGTTATGAAAATATTGCCCGGGCGGAGTCAGAAGGTTTCGAGTTGGGTTTTGGTTACGCGTTTAATCGCTGGTTACGCTTGGATGGGTCGTACGGTTATACGGATATTAGCGACGACAATGGTGACGAACTGGTAAGGATGCCTGAACACAGCGGCGATCGACAGCTGACTTTGAATCCCACGGACCGCTTGAATCTGAGTCTGCTGGCGCGATACAACGGCGAGGAACCGGACAATAACGGCGAGGTCGCCGATTGGTGGCGGGTGGACTTGGCTGCAAGATATACAATTGGTGAGCGTACCGACGTGTTTATGCGCGTGGAAAACCTGTTTGATGAAGAATACCAGCAGATTCTGGGCTACGGCACGCCGGGTTTGTCCGCCTCCGCCGGCTTTCGTGTGAGATTCTAGGATGCTTTGGCAGCTGGTGCGGTCTAGCCCGACCAGCGCTGTTCTGGCGGTTGTTGCCTTACTTGCCGCCAACACAGCGGCTGCTGCGCAAGCCGCCCCCAGCCGCATCGTCAGCCTGGACTATTGCGCTGACCAATACGTGTTGCAGCTGGCTGAACGTCATCACATTGTTGGCCTGTCCCCGGACGCAACCCGCGAATTTTCCTATCTGCGCGAAAAAGCAGTGGGCCTGCCCATGGTTCGGCCGATTGCCGAGGATGTTGTGATCACGCGCCCGGACATGATCGTGCGCTCCTACGGTGGCGGTGCCAGTGCGCTGGGCTTTTTCTCCCAGTTGGGTATACCTGTGGTGCAGATTGGTTATGCCGGTAGCCTGGCGGACATCCGCCAAACGGTGCTTGATGTGTCGACCGCTTTGCACAGCGCAGAGCGGGGCGTTGCGCTGGTGCAGGACATGGACAGGCGTTTGCGCGACATCGCGGCCCAACAGACAGATGCCGGTGCGGGTTCGAGCGTGGACGCGCTCTATATGACCCCATCCGGGGTAACCAGCGGTACCGGGACACTCGTACACGATATGTTCAATGCGGCGGCATTAAAAAATTTTGAAAGCCGGCCGGGCTGGCATGCGCTGCCCCTGGAAAAACTGGCTTACGGCTCACCCCGCCTTATCGCGCTGGCCTTTTTTGAATCGTTGACCAACCATGCCAATGTCTGGTCCGCCATTCATCATCCAGTCGCCAAAAAACGAAAAGTTTCTGAGTCACTCCTTACGATCTATCTGTATTAAATGAACAGATTGCAACACAATCTTTAAAGGAATGTATCCTGTTTGTGCCCTAGGTGTAATAACAAGTGATTAGGAGAGTAATGCCACTATGGGAATTCAAAAAGCACTATGTTAAAAGACGTAATTTTATGAGAGATCCCCCCCCCAAAAAAAAAATCTGCTTTGGGTTTAAACTGCTACAAACAAATAGTTATTAAAAAATGTATGAGCCTCTAAGATAAACTAACTTTGCGTATCAAAATTTAATTTTATACTATTTCCGCGAGTAACATAAAGGGTATGGCGCAATTCTGAAAGGCAGAGAATTCCAATGTGTAGATACGAAAAATAGGGAGTTTACTTTTGAAAACATTATAAATATTAAATAATAGCGAAAATTTGGTTCCAAAGTGGGACACATAACAGCGCGCGGAAAGGGAAGTAACCGAAGTTACAATAGCTTAAGAATCTCCAATGATCCCATCGTAGTGCGCTTAAAATGCTTCATTGCTCGTGCGCGAAGGCGGAGTAATGAAGAAAAGTGCTCGACTGATGTGTCCCAAAAATTTTTAATGGAGTGTATACAATTTTCGCTACTGTTTAATATTTACACTGGGCCTTAGAACAATCTTGTGGCTCGAAAAATTCTCGTTGTTTCTACCGACTTGAAATTTTTCCGAAAAAGAAAAAATCAAATGAAATTCACGTATTCATTCTTTTTGCTGACCCAAAATTTGTCACATGGGATTTTTAAAATCAAACGTGTTTTTAAAACTTGGATTTGTTTGTTTCTGCAGAACAAAAAATACGTGATTAGCTTTGAAAATGCGTCATAGGTTTGACAGGCTGAAGTAAACTTTTTACCATGAAGTTGCTGGAAAGGAACCTTTCTTTTTCTCTTTGACCAAACTCTCTGACAAACGGTTTATAATTTTAAATTCAAAACTTTCTCAGATATAGTATGGTGTGCTAATAATTATGATTATTAAGACTGTGCTGACGTCTATCTGGGTGGTATTTTGTACGAAACATAAGTCTCTTTGCCACCGGGAAGTGTTGGCTAACACTTTTTGTTAGGACGGCGGAAACAGTATTCCTAGTAAACAAAAATGGTTAGCTAACAATCCGTAGAAACGTAATGCATTAACTGGGTTGGAAATTAAAAAAAAAAAACTACGAGCTTGGAACAAAAACTTGAAAAATGCAGTTAGTGGGGCCAAGAGGAGCTCAAGAGAGAAAAAAAAAATACTAAGAAAAGGTTAAATGTAGGGATTATTTGCAAAGCCTGGACGCTCTATCAATGTTATAAGAATAATAGTTTAAGCATAGCTTTGTTGCTTTATCTAGATTTTGAGTACTGAGGTTCTCTAACAGTTTTTTTAGATTTGAGTTGTTAGATAAATTCAAGTTTAACTTCCAAAGAGAGAAAAAAGAAAGATTAGGTAAATTTAGGTTAGATGGTGCGCCTTCTAAACTAACATAGCCTAGCCTGTTGTGTTAGGCTAGGCTAACCTATGCCAGTAGCACGTAAGGAAAGGGCTGAATCCCTAAAAAACCGTGCGACCTTGTAAGAGTTATCCAACCACATTGTTTGTTTTAACTGTTCAAACATGTCGGTTGCAGATACTCGGATAGGGGGACATTGGTTTCGGGTTCAACCTCCCCAGTCCTCAGGACAATAGCCATAAGATAAGACATTCGTTCATTGGTTACAGGTAGCAAATATTGTTGAGAATGGTATGCATGTTTTAACTGTACTTTCAGAAACCACACAGGGTATACCAGGTGAGCCTTACAGAGAATGTTGAGGGGAGAGTTGAACTAAGTCAAAACACGCTAGGCATATACAGATTGTGCATTGAACATTTCAAGCATATTTTGTTTTCAGTAAAGCACAAATTCTGTTCTATTCTTGAAAAGGCATGAGTGTTATCAGCCCTACTCGTGTTAATTTTTGCTCGTTTTGAGTTTCACTTTCTTATTAGTTGTAATTTCGGTTCGTTTTGAGTTTCATTTATTTATTGATAGTGAATTGTGGTTGTTTTATACTTTATTTTTACTCATTCTTGGCTTAATGTAGCTCTTTACTTTTCTTTCAAAAACTTGTTTTGTTGAATTTTTTTTTTAATTAGTACCTAAAGAAGTGGATCTAGTGGATGGAGATGGTGTGCTTCGTTGTTCTAGTTGATAAACCTGAGAAACAAGCAGACCCATATTCAAAGGTCTTTCTGTTTCGTCTCTACCTCTTTCTACTGTTGAGATGTTACCCGAAATAAGTTATTGTGTACGTGTCAGATCTAAATGTGATTGATTTGTCGGTTAAATTGTTGGAATTAGTTTCCAAATGATAGACACTAGCTTTATTAAAACAAGAGAAAGAAAAGAAAAACGAATAAGCAAGTTAGTCTACAGATTAGAAAAGATTATTTATCTGCTTAATGACTGGCTATATGCCTTCTTGTAATAAGTTTTAGTTTACTTTCAGATTTTCATGAAGCCCAGTTTTATTGACAGAGTGTGACAGAATGATGGAACTGCGTATTTAAATGATCTTTACGGTTTTAATGGGCTATGATTCATATCACAAACACATGTATAAAGCTATACTTACAAGCCAGAGTATTCTGTACAAACATTCGAACTGTGCACTTATGCATGCAAGGGGGCAGAGACGGTCTTAGGGGAAGGACAGAGGGAGAAATTTCACTGGGCCCTGAAATATTAGGGGTGCAAAGATTTCAAATAAATAATATAACGATTACATCCATTTTTTATTATATTTTTTTTTATTGAGATAAAGTACACGGCACAGTTAATAAACGAAAATAATGAGCAAATCAATAGTTAATTAATCGAACAAAATAATTAAAAATAGATAAATAGTGATGATCAAATACTTAAATCGTTATGACAATTTAAACAAATAAATTAAAATAATAAATAACGAACAAACTAACAATTAATTAATTGAAAATAATTTTGTTAATAAATGAAGAGTTTGTTAAAATTAAGACTGAAAATTTTGTAGGAGACAGGGGGGGCGCTACTCAAGATCCTGCCCCAGGGCAAGAGGGGTCAGAACAGCCATCATAAGGGGCTCATATGGGTTCGCCCCCTTCCCCGTCCCAGTTCTTTTAGTCTTTACAACTTTTTCCTCATTTTAGTTTTCAAAGCATTCACTTATTCTCTTAATTCGACAAAGTTGATCTCATCATAGGATTTGAATGCCCGAATGAGATCGTGTGTGCGTGCCTGACCATAAGCATTTCGTAATTACATTCTAAATCATTCTATTCAATTAAACTTTAAGTAAGTTTAGCCTTCTTCATTGGAAGCTAATAACAACCCATTGCAGTTTCTAGCAGCCTAGAGACAACATGCTGTTCTTCTACCCCAATATGCTGAAAGGTTCACTCTTTACTCCCTCCTGCAAAGTATAAATTACCTCTAAATCCTTTTTTATGACTTCTCCCATCCCATTCAAGAAAGTCATACTTTCCTTTTTGTTCCAGGGGGAAGGTCAAAAGCACAATTTTTGGCAACACCTGATCCTTCACGAAACATGGCCTAATTATTCTAAAATTTCACTCATCAGATCCCTAGAAAGGGAATTCAAACATCCATAAAAACGGACCCTTTAGTACTAAAACGAAACAAATAAAAAAACTCACGGAGTTACAACATTCCGCCAGACTAGTCTATCCACGGGAACCCCAAATCTCGCAACATTTCAATAATTCTCCCAACTTGTACAAAACCTTACGTTATAATCCTCAGCCTACCTTCAAACTGAATATTCCACCACAACCACATTACTTCCCAATGGCAAAACTCTTTCCGTGTATTTTACGAAATCCGTTCCTACCTGACAAAATCCTATCCTCGTATCCCTAAACAACACTACTCCTATCCTTACTTACGACTTTACTAATCCCTGCACCAGGACAAAGCGTTTCCGCCTCACCCAGCATCTAAAAAAAAGTTTATGAATGATAGCCTCCCATGATGATAGGCCTTGTTTTCGATCGGTCTCTTTGATCGGTTTGGTGATCGGACTCTTTGGCGAACCTCAGCCAGCGTTTGTCTAATCTCTGGCCAAATTTGCAAAAAACTCCAGCTGGCTCAAGATCTTCTTTAACTAGCGTCTACTAGCTTTTTAACTCTCCTCCTTGTCTTCTACACCGTTTTGGTATGGGTTCATCTTTGTCTTAATGAGGCGATCGTGAAGGCGACTAAAGCGTGTCCAAGCCAACAGAGCCGGCGGAGCTTGATGATCCCTAAGATTATGTTAATGCTGCAACAAAGTCGTTGGATTTCATCGTTCAAAATCTGGTCTGGGAACCGGATGCGCAAGATTTAACGCAAGCAACAGTGATCTATCCTTACCAAGTATCATTTAGTAGTTCGCTGCAATAAACTTCCTAGTTATATAGCTTCAGGCATTGTAAGTTCCAACCCATCTCTGCTGAAAAGTTCAACTTCGAGCCACACAGTTACATACCTTCAAGACTGTCAGCAAGACAGCTTGGGACAGCATTCAACACCTTATCTTGAATTTACGATTAAGTCCTAGATTTTTCTTTTGGTACACCATTTAATCTGTCGAAGGGATGGAAAATTGCACTACAGCATCTGTCAGGCAGGGTCTGACGCACCTTGTCCTTCATGATTCGGAGATCCTAAAATTTCCTACAACAGGAATTGTTTTTTCAGGATCATCGCCTATTTAAGGTATAGGCTACAGTGTCTCTTAGTAGTAACCAAATAAAAAAGCAAGTCTTTTTTAACTGAAAGTAAGGAGCGACATTAAAACTAGAGTTTTTTATTGTTTTAAAAAGTAGAGTTGTGAGAAAGAGTTAAACTTTAGAGTGAAGAGGGGAGCGCTGAGGAGGGTACAGGCCCTTTCATATACGGAATAATTTGTGTTCGTTTTGAGTTAATGTCACTCCTTACTTTCAGTTAAAAACAAAACTTGCTTTTTTTTTTATCTAATTTTTGAACGTTCTTGAATTAATGCTTAAGCCCAACATTTATCTCCCCGGTAATTTGCCTAAAATCGTCATCACTTCAGGCGCTTCGGCTATGCCCTTGTGCGCGGTAACGCAGTGTCTGGCTTGCGCCCCGACGGTCATAGACGCTGAAGCCCTGCTGAACCTGTTGCGCCGCTTCAATACGTTGCTTCGCCGATTGCGCACCTTTTAGAGCCGCCGCAAAAAGATGTTGATTTTGTTGGGTTTTGAGCGCCAGAAGCTCGATCTCAGATTTGGTAAGCGGCGCAGATCGCAGGTCGGACAGCATCGCCGATTTGCGCTCCATAAGCTCCATCAACTTATCGAGCTGCCCCGTCACCAAAGCGTGACGCTCGTCATCCAATAGACCAAGGATCGGCGACAAATGCTCGTGCGCGTCACCGGGTTTCATTCGACTTACTCAGCGCTGCAAAAATGTGTTCTGCCAACCCGATCCCACCAGCATCGACCATCAATTTGGCGTGCTCATCGCGCAGGAAAGACGAAAACTGCTCTTCTCCAATGCCTCCGGAAAACGAACCTTCGTTCTTCCCGAGCCCGGACGATTTCAACATCTCCGCCAGAAATGACGCCTCAAGTTTTTGCGCGACCTGCTTGAGCGCCTCAAGATCTTGTGGCGTACCGGATCCTCCAGGGGGCAACGGGGAAATTTGCATGGCTGTTTCCTTCGAATTTGAGCGACTTTTTTCTTCCTTACATCGGTGCCGGTAAAGAAGACGTAACTCTTGAACCATTAAGAGGGTCGCATGTTGACAGAAGGTCAGTTTTTGCAGTCCGGCATAATGAGCGTCTTTCCCAAGGGAGGCGTGAAATCAGAGCCTGAGGACGATGCCGCCGCCGAGGCGCTTGCCGCATTCAGTGCCTTTGTGGATGCCGAGGGCTCGGGTGAGGCTTTGCTCGTTGAGAAGATCGCGGGTGAACCGTCTATACGTGACGGTGCGGATCACGATGTACCGTTGCCAGCTCCAGTCGCGAAATTCGATCAATATCTACAGTCGTTTGAGTTGTCTGAACGCCCCAAAGGTGACGTGGTGGCCAGTGAGGAAAGACCGGAGATAGAGGGCCAGACTGAGCAAACGCCGGTTGAGCGTGACCGATCGGGCAAGGATCAAACGACGACGGTATCGGAGGTGCAAAGCAGCAAGCCGACAATTTCCGATACGGACGACACTGCGAATGAGCGGTTTGTTGCAGAGAAATCTGATCTCCCTGACGACGATTTATCTCCCGCGCCTGCGGCGGCTGCACCGTTCGAGCCGCGGGCGCAGGCGATTGGCGAGCGCGAACAATTAGATGTCGCTAATTCCGGGCCGTGGGAAGCAAAGCAGAACCAGGAATTTCCTAAATCCCAGAATGCTTTACCGGAATCCCGACCTGCTAAGCGCACCGTGGCGCCTGAAGAGATTAATCAACCACAACTGCGGGTGCGAAGCACGGAGAGTCTGCACACACGCGCCGCTCCGGAGTTGCGAACGGACGGTGGCGGTGAGCCCAAAGTTGAGGCCAACAATTCTTCGATAAAATCGCGAGAAATCCTCGACACTCCGACGATTGGGTCGAAATCGACCACCGAGCAGGTGAGCCCGCAGGTTGTGGTTGGTAGCGGTCATGACCTTCGTCAAACGACCGATTGGGAGGAAAGCCTCGCGCTGCTGGCCACCGCTCTCGGTTGATGTCCTCACCCAGAAGGCCTATGTCTGGGACGACACCGGCAATCCGGAAGCCTACGAAGTCACCGACGTCCCGGCGGACCTGGTAGACAAAGCCGCGGAATATCGCGAAGCGTTAATCGAAACTGCTGTCGAGCAGGACGACGATCTGATGGAGTCTTATCTGGAAGGCGAAGAGCCCTCTGAAGAGGACCTGAAGCGCTGCATCCGTAAGGGCACCATTAATCTGGACTTCTTCCCGACGTTCTGTGGTTCCGCCTTTAAAAACAAGGGTGTGCAGAACGTGCTGAACGCCGTGGTTGACTACCTGCCTAACCCCACTGAAGTGGAGCCACAGCCTGAGGTAGACCTGGAAGGCAACGAAACCGGCGAAAAAGCGGTGGTAGACGCCGCTGCACCCCTGCGTGCCCTGGCGTTTAAAATCATGGACGACCGCTATGGCGCTCTGACATTTACCCGCATCTACTCGGGAACGCTGAGCAAGGGTGACAACGTACTGAACACCTTCACCGGCAAAACCGAGCGTATTGGCCGTATTGTGGAAATGCACGCGGACAGCCGCGAGGAACTGGACTCTGCCCAGGCTGGTGACATTGTTGCGCTGCTGGGTATGAAAAACACCAAAACCGGCCACACTTTGTGCGACCCCAACAAACCCGCCACCCTGGAACCCATGGTGTTCCCGGACCCGGTAATCTCCGTTGCTATTGCTCCGAAGGACAAAGCCGGCGCAGAGAAAATGGGCATCGCACTGTCAAAAATGGTGCAGGAAGACCCGTCGTTCTATGTAGAAACCGACGAAGAGTCCGGCGAGACCATTATGAAAGGCATGGGCGAGCTGCATCTGGACATCAAAGTGGACATCCTCAAGCGCACCCACGGCATCGACGTGGATGTGGGCCGGCCACAGGTGGCCTACCGCGAAACCATCACGCAGTTGGTGGAAGACAGCTACACCCACAAGAAGCAGACCGGTGGCGCAGGCCAGTTCGCGAAGATCGACTACACCATCGAACCTGGTGAAGTGGGTAGCGGCTACGAGTTTGAGTCGAAGGTCACCGGCGGTAACGTACCGCGGGAATTCTGGCCTGCAGTGGAAAAAGCCTTCGGCGTGTCGATGGAAGAAGGCACCCTGGCCGGTTATCCATTGCTGGACGTAAAAGTAACCCTGCTGGACGGTGGCTTCCACCCGGTAGACTCCTCAGCCATTGCCTACGAACTGGCAGCCAAGGCGGCCTACCGCCAGACGGTGCCTAAAGCATCACCACAATTGTTGGAACCCGTCATGAAGGTGGATGTGTACACCCCTGACGACCACGTTGGTGACGTGATTGGTGACCTGAACCGTCGCCGCGGCATGATCAAGTCACAGGAAGCCGGTGTCACCGGTGTGCGTGTGAAAGCCGATTGCCCGCTGGGTGAAATGTTCGGCTACATCGGTGACCTCCGCTCGCTCACCTCGGGCCGCGGCCAGTTCACGATGGAGTTCAGCCACTACGCGCCGGTGCCGAACAACATCGTCGAGAAGGTCCGCGAAGAGATCGCGAAGCGCGAAGCCGAGAAGCGCTAGCCGCGCCCTCGCAGCTCGCGGCCCCAACGAGCCGCTACGTCGGATCGATCACGATCGCCCCGACGTGGCGGCTCTGCCATTTGGCGCGCATCGCCTCGTGCACCTCGGGTCTGTTTGGCCTGTCTTTCTGTCTGGTCTATCTGGTCTGTCTCTCTGTAGGGGTGGTTTGACTGTCTGTCTTGTCTGACAGAGAAGAAAGACAGAACAACCAGACACAAAGACAGACAGACGAGACAGACAGACAGACAGACCAGAAAAACAGAAAGAAAAGACAGACAGACAGACCAGACAGACAAGAAAAGAGACAGACTAAACAGACAGGCAGACCAGACAGACAGATAGACAGACCAGAAAACAGAAAGACAAGACAGACAGACAAGACAGACAGAAAGACAAGAAAGACAGACAGACAGACAGACACACTAGAGAAACAAACAGACAGGAAGAGCAGACAGACAGTCAGTCTGTGTATCTTGTCTGTCTGTCTGCATTTTTGGTCTTTGAAAACGATTTGAAAACGATAAATTTTTGTAGCTTTGAAACAGAACAAATTAGACGACAACCAGCTTTGCAGTTTAAGTAATGGCAACACTGCAGTTAAGGTAGGAAATGAGGTTAGTAACTTAGTTTCGTATTAAATCAGAAGTTAAGCAAGGGCATTTTGATGGACTTTGTCCTAATGAGAACATCTAAGGCTACGGAGAGCATGGAATCAAATAGAAAAGTAACATTCTTCCAGACTTAGATTATGCTGATGATTCAAGAATCCTAGACGAAAATGTTTGCTAAGTAAATGCATTTTCATAGGTTGTGCGAGTTCAGGGTGTAGGAATAAGTTTGAAAATTGGTGTCAAGAAAACTTAATAGCTAAGATTAGGAATAAGTGAAAGTGAAGAGGTGACGTTGGGTGAGAAGAAGACTGATCAAGTGAACAGCTTCACTTAAAGACGTTTAGAAGAAAAGAAGATAATTCTTCGTGCCAAGATCAAAATGTTGGAAGTAACAGTGATGACACGGGTAATGCAGAGTTATGAAGCTTGGGCACTCTAAAAAACTGAGAAGAATTTGCCAGATGTTTTCTAGAGAAATTTTGCCTATGGTTACCTGACATAGTGACTGCATCTCAAACAGTAGGGTGTATGTAAAATGTTGGTCAATTTTTCTCTCTAGGACATTATTGAGAGAAAAGTTAAGATGGCTAGGATGTGCTTTTCGGATGAAGGCGCTTACAGATTGGCCAACATCGTACTTGTTGGACAATCGTCTAAGTCGTGCAAGGAAAGATTTAAGGAAAATTGGAACTTCTTGGGAGGTTGCAAAGAGAGAAGCTTTAAAAAGATTTCGAGGGAGGAGGAGCGGGTGTGGCTGTGTTGGCCTCGGGCAGCCTGATCCTGAAGTGAATTTGAAGTAGTAGAACCAAAGCAAATACTGCAGGTTTTTTTTCGTTTTGAATTGAGTTAAATTAAAGAAAAAATTTATTCAGCTTATCTAAGGCAAATAAGAAGCAGGGATAGAACCAGACAAATCTTGCAAGCTCTTTGGTTGCTCTCAAACACTTTTTCGTCACACAAATATCCATTTTTGAGTGTACAACAGAAAAACACATACAAACTAGTCGTTTCAAAGTGGCTAATTAAGCTCGTCAAAATAGTTATGGAATAGTGAGGTTAATCCCCCTTTAACGTTTTTGCACATTTCATTTTTGGGTGGAAATATGGACGTAATGTGAATTTTAATTGAGAGAAATGTTATTTCTGGATACTTCTTTACTAATTTGCTACGCTTGGGAGTTTGCCCTTTGACCACCGGGAGAGCTTTCATACGTCCATGGATAAGGCTGATGCCAAGAATAGTTTTGTTAAACGGTTTGGAGGAAGCCATAGAACCTAATCCTTTGCTGAGGAAGAGCCAGATGATATTGTTACGCAGCGAGACGTAGAAAGCGTCATCGTCGAAGAGCTCGACATAGTTGGACAGGCCCACAGGCTCGGCCTCGCCCAGACCGTCCCATTGGTAGAAGGAGACATTCACCGACTGGAAGATCGGGAAGATCACATAGACCATGAAGAAGAGCACGCCGGGGATCAGGAAAAGCCACGGAGTGACCGAAATCTCGTTGCGTTTGTACCAGGAGCGTTGTTCCGCTCCGGGGGTTTGTACGGACATATCAGTCAATGTCGTCTCCTCCCGGGATTATGTGTCAAAGCACATTTGAAAGCCTCTCAGGCTTGCAGATGGGCTTTGGTTGCCGGGCGGGGTTCGATGCCCCGCCCGGCAACACCACTTGTTTATTTGTAGATACGCGCCGCGGCCTTATCGAGGCGGGCGAGAATCTTGTCGAGATTGTCCGGCTTGACCATGAATTCCTGCAGG
This sequence comes from Alatinidae sp. Z8VKAUB7J3, assembly GCA_010016025.2. NCBI lineage: Eukaryota > Metazoa > Cnidaria > Cubozoa > Carybdeida > Alatinidae > Alatinidae sp. Z8VKAUB7J3. The sequence continues at coordinate 37,137,926 of JAAAKM020073195.1, read as the reverse complement.
CCTTCCATGCCAACCTTCGCCATCTCGGCCGGTGCGTCACGGTCGAAGAACTGTGCCACGCCGCCCGGTGAGTTGGAGGAGAGCATCGCGAAGCCCTCTTTCAGGAACTTGTCATCATCCACCGACGAGTTCGCATTGACCGGCAGCTGACCGAGGTTCTTGCCATTGTTGATCAGCGTCTGGTTCTCTGCCGAGACCACGAAGCGCAAGAACTCTTTCGCGGCTTCGGGGTTCGCCGCACCCGATGGGATGTGGAACGTGTCGGTGGGCGCGTCTTCGGCCATTTCGACATCCGGGTTGATCGCCGGGAACTGGTAGAAGTCGAGCTTGCTGTCATCGAGACCCGCCTCGCGCAGCGGTGGCACCGCAAAGTTGCCTTTCAGGATCGCCGCTGCATCGCCGGAGACGATGAAGGGCAGGCTCTCCTGCCAGCTATAGGAGGTGTGGTTGTCGACAAAAGCGCCCATGTCGAGCAGCTCACGCCAGTTGGCGAAGGTCTGGCGCACTTCCGGGCTGTCCCATTTGTGCTTGCCAGCCATCAGATCGGCGTGGAACTGGTAGCCATTGGTGCGCATATTGAGATAGTCGAACCAGCCGCCAGCGGTCCACAGGAACTTGGTGCCGATGGTGTAGCACTTCTTGCCCGCTTCGATGATCTTGGCGCAGTTGGCTTTCTCTTCCTCGAAGGTGGCGGGCTCAGCCAGGCCCAGCTCTTCATAGATGTCTTTGCGGTAGTAGACGCCCCACTGGTAGTAGGTATAGGGCACGCCCCACTGCTTGCCGTCGAGCGTCATCGCGCCCTTGGTCGAGGCAAGCGCTTCCATTTCCGGCTCCGCCCAGAGGTCGGAGATGTCCATGAAGAGACCCGCATCCACGTAGGGCCGCATGCGGTTGGCCGCATACCAGTTGGCCACATCGGGCGGGTTGGCGCTGAGCACGTTGCGGATCTGGGTTTTCCAGGCCTCGCGGTCGGTGATGGTCAGTTCAACCTCAAGACCGGGATGCATTTCCTTGAAGCGCTCGACCATGCCTTCCATCACCGCGCGCGGTGCCGGGTTCGACATGTCGGAAGCAATTTTAAGAGAGCCGGTCAGTTCCTGGCCAACGGCCTGGTTCTATTTGGTAGCGGGGAAAATTACAGCGACCCGCCAACCGGCGGCAGTGATGCAATAACCGCGCTGAACATGCGCACCGGCAAACTGGTCTGGCAGAATCAGTTTACCAGTGGTGATGCCTGGAACGGCGGCTGCAGCACACAACTGTGGGGGCTGAATGCAAACTGCCCCGAAGCAAACGGTCCGGACCTGGATTTTGGCGCCCCACCCATTGTCTTGAACGGGCGTGTGCTGGCCGGCCAGAAATCTGCAAATGTTTTTGCCATGGACGCCGCTACCGGCGAAGTCGCCTGGGAACAGCGCCTGGGCCGGGGCGGCATGTTGGGTGGCATTCACTGGGGCATGGCGGTACACCCCGCACAGGGGTTATTGCTGGTGCCGGTCAGCGATCGTGCGACCGGTCCGGATCAGAGTAAGCCCCAACCTGGCGTTTTTGCGCTGGATATCGATACCGGGCAGGTGCGCTGGCGTTACGATAATCCGGACACCTGTAGCGACGCTAAACCAAATTGTCACCGCGGCATGTCGGCCGCGATCATCGCCAACAGCAGCCTGGTTTTTGCCGGTGGGCTGGATGGTTGGCTGCACGGCTTTGACGTCAGCAACGGCAACAAATTGTGGAGCTTTGACACCTGGCAGCCGTTTACTTCGGTCAATGACAAACCAACCAGTGGCGGCGCCATCGACGTGCACGGCCCACTGGTAGTGGACGATTTGTTATTGGTGTCGTCGGGTTACGCCGGTTTTGGTCAGGGCGGCGGTAATGCTCTGTTGGTCTTCCGCCTGCAGGCCGAGCCGCTCTAGCGCTTCTTCTGCGACCGATATTCAGACCGCATCCAGGCGTCACCCAGCGCCTTGGCCGGCAGGTCCAGACGTAATTCGGGCACTTCCAGACCAATCCATGACGTAAACGAATTGCTGTTTGGACCAGGCCACATGGTGTACTCCCGCGCATAGGGATAGCTGAGCGCCGCATCGTGGATGGGGCCCACCAACGACTGCGCCTCATCTCCCAGAATTTCGTGCAACAGGATCGGCGGCGAACGGAACCAGGGTTTGTCCGGCATACCCTCGGAGATGGACACTGCCGTGCCTGCCCGGCGTAACTGCCAGCCGATAACCTGATAGATACGGTAAGTGGCGTCACCGCGGGCTTTAGTCGCGATCCAGGTGTGAATGGCAAAGTGTCCACGCACACCCCATACGTCCGCGCCATAAACCTGCACCACGGCGTCGGGGAATACGGCCGGGTCGGGCGCCCGTGCTTCACCCACCGCCGTTGGGGTCAAGGCACGTGACAGCGCCCATGTCGAGACTGAACCCACACCAACTAGAATTATGAATGAAACCAGCAGTTTACGTTTCCAACTATTAATCCACATTTAAGCTCAGACGCTACTATTCCTGTTTTGTTCGATTTTTTCATCGCTTCGGGCGCTCAAGATAAGCCGGGTTTGGCTACCGTTCAGAAAAAAGAGCGTACTATATCCCGCCAGCTTAGCGCGACAGGAACAATTTGCCATGGGTTGCACCGTCAACACCCGCTCTCTAACTGACCCGGCCGCCGGTCCAGCACGAAGCAAACCGGCTCTGGTGCTTGCGTGCCTGTGCCTGGGACTGGGCCTGGGCGCTTGCACCAATCTCAGCGGGCTTGAGCAGAATCTCAGATTATGAGAGGGAGTACTTAAAGTATAGTACTGCTAAATCGAGAAATTGAATACATTGAAAATTGGAAAAAGAAAGAAGAAAGAAGTGGAAGAAGAAGTAGTAGAAGTAGAAGAAGAAGAAGAAGAAGAATGAAGAGGACAAAAGAAGGAGAAAAGAAAGAAAAAATTCTATAAAACTGCTAATACATGTATGTGTGCCCATAAGTTAAGCCAAGTCATATATATGTAAGTACTATATACATATACCTACATACATATCCACACATCATCATTGGCACTTTTATCACCAGCACATCCACCACCACAATTCTCATTGTCATGACATATCATTTCAAAGGCTGAACATACATATATATATTTAACAAATGCAGTAGATATGTCAAAGTACTTGCATGAAAATCAGCAAGGGAAATCAAAACTACCGTATTTGTAAACTTCACGAAGAGTTTAGAACATCCTAAACATTTAAATGAATCTCAAAATAAAGCCTCAGAAATAAGGGTACAAAAATTTTAAACACTGTACTCACAAATCCAGAGGGTAAAAGAAAATCACCACATATTTCCCTGCCAAGACAAAGAAAAGATAACAATACAGATTTCCAAGCTGAGATACAACAAATGAACTCTATTATGGGGAACCTAGCACCTCTGTAAATAGTTTTGGTAGTTCAACATATTGGTGAACATTCTGTAATCTTTTAACTGCTTTGTTGAAACTCAATCTACAACAGATAGGCCTATTCAGTTGCCTTGCAATGTTCAAAATGACATGTGGTTATTGTATGCATATATACACAACTGGTGATACGGCACATACAGCTACAGAAGATCAATTATATACTCAATATGAATGGTATTGAGCTATGGCGTAGTGGTTCTAAAGACAGAGAAGGGCCATAACAACAAGCAAAATATACAACAACTGTGCAAATCATTGTGCCGAAGGCTATATTTTAATGAAATATAAAGATCATAATATGTAGATAGTGTAGATATAACTTACATGGTACATAGTTTTAAGAAGCCAACACCATCTATTACGCATTTCTTTCAAGTGCTAATATCTTTGCATCATATACCAGTAATTTCACCATATTTCATGAACTTTCACCATGTGGTTGCTTCAAGGAAATTTAGTTGGGATGCCTTCTCCCATGAAAGTTGAAGATTCCAGAAATGCTTTGCATCTTTTCATCCCTATGCACCATAATTCTATTCACAAAATTGCTGAATGCCATTTTTGCCACATTCAAACAAAAAAACCAAAACATTTTACAATTTTCATTTCCCAAAATCTTGCAAACAATACGCTTGAAATTCACTTCCAACAGCTTAACAATATTTAACTCTATTTTTCAGTTGCTCAAATAATCTATAACGTCAAACCATTTCCTAGCATTAAAACAGTGCCCCCTTAAATTATTAGCCCTCACTTCCCTTGAGGTATCCAAATAACTATATATCGAAAGAATCACATATCCACATGGCCAATATACAACTGTGGAATGTTGGGGAGGATCGAGGACGCACTATTTGTGATTAAAAAATGGTGGAACCACTGAGGAATCAATCTCCACCTCCTGTTTTTATCATCTGTAACTCTCATTACAACATGGTTTTCCACTGCAAATAGGGGGGGGGGGGGGGATTGGGGACGATAATGGCATTTATTTTTTCCTGCGCGGGCAGCGCACGACGGACCCGTGGAAGAAGACCCTCGAGTTGCTCAAGGCGCAGCTCGACGCCAAGCCCACGCTCGACCGCACCCGCCGCGTCATCCTGCGGCGGCTCGGCCGGATCGAGGGCGCCGTGAAGCCGGAGGAGTACGGGCGCTACGCGCCGCCGGCCAAGCCGACCTTCCTGGGCATCGAAGCCTCGGGCAGCCGCGTCGTCTACGTGATCGACATGAGCGACTCGATGCTCACGCCGCTCACGCAGAAGGAACTCGACGACCTGAAGCGGCCCCCCCACGAGGTGCTGCCCCCCCCGCCGGGCACGCCGCCGGGTCGGCCGCCGGTCGTCACGGGCCCCAAGGACGGCAAGAGCAAGGGCAAGGCGAAGAAGGCACCCGCCGGCAAGCCGGCGCCGTCGCCCGCGGCCAAGAAGCTCGCGGAGGACATCCAGCGGCTGCCGTGGGACCGGATCATCAACCGCTTCGATGCGGCGCGCGAGTTCGTGAAGCTCTCGCTGCGCGGCCTCACGCCGCAGCAGAGCTTCTGCGTCATCGGCTTCGGCACGGAGGCCAAGCTGCTGGCGGCCACGCCGGGCCTGCGCAAGGCCACGGAGAAGCACGTCGAGAAGGCCTGCGTCGAGCTCGACATGATCGAGCCGGGAAAGGCCACGCGGGCGCGCCCGCACGGCACGCTGTGGGGCTACACGAACCTGCACGGCGGCCTGCACCGCGCGTTCAAGGTGCGCGCGAAGGGACTCGTGAAGCAGCACGAGTACGTGGACCCCTCGACCTTCACCGAGGGCTGCGACACGATCTTCCTGCTCTCCGACGGCAAGCCCACGTGGGACGACTGGCCGGAGTGGGACCTGCGCCTCGAGAAGCACAAGTCCGGCGACCCCGAGTCGGGCGCCGAGACGCAGGACCACGAAAAAGGGCATTACTACGGTCCGTATGCCCTCGCCTCCTGGCTGCGCGACGACCTGCATCGGCTCAACCTGTTCCGCAAGGCAGAGGTCCATTGCGTGGGCATCGGGGAGCACGACCCCCACCTCCTGCGCTGGATCAGCGACCGCGGCCTCGGACGCTTCCGCAAGGTGCCCGCGGGCCCGTAGCGCACAGGTCCCCAGCCGAAGCCCAACCGCTTCCTTGTCACGCCCCGGAATCGGGGGCAGGCTATTCGCGATGCGACGCGTCGGCGCCATCCTCACCGTGCTCGCCCTCCTCGCCGTGCAGGCGCCGTGGGAGATGTGCGCGTGCGAAGGCGGCGCGGTCACGCCCCAGCTCTTCGGCGTGTTCGGCCACGACCTCCTGTGCGACTGCCAGGAAGGCCACGACCACGACGGCCACGGCCACCATCGCCACGGCCATCACCACCATGGTCACCACCATCATGGTCATCACCACCATGGTCAGCATCACCATGGTCAGGGCCACGACCACGATCCGGCGTGCCCGCAGCATCCGGACCACGAGCACGACCACGTGACGTTCCACCTGGCGCTGGGCCTGATGCCCGCCGCCGTGGAGCTCGACGTGGCCGACGTCAGCTTCGCACCCCTCGCGCTGCTCCCCACGAGCCACGACGCGGTGCGCCACGACGACGCGGAGATCGTCCGCGACGACAGACCACCGGGAGACCCGGTCGCACCCTCGGTGCGTACCGAGCGACTGCTCCTCTGAGCCGGATAAACTGGCCATCAACCAGCCCGCGCCGACGGAATGCATCCATGTGCCGATATTGGAAATCAGCGCGGCCAGCCACAGTACGGTAAAGGTACGATGACGAAAGGGTGCCAGAGCTGATTCGTGTTTATTCGGTTTCATGGTGAAGTTGATTGGGTTTTAGAAAATATATTGGCACATTGGCAATAGCGATTCAATTTGAGATGATGGCACGATTAAAGACCGACAGCTGCATTTGTTCGATTTATGAAGGAGACGCGACATGACAAAAATTATCGGCATTTCAGGCAGTCTGCGCAGCTGCTCGTACAATACCGCATTACTTCACGCCGCCAGTGAGTCTTTGCGCGATAACGCTGTTTTGCAGATTGCCACCCTTCACGGTATCCCGCTCTATAATGAAGATATCGAGCATTCGGAAGGCATTCCCCAAGCTGTAACGGTACTGCAGGAAAAGATTGCATCAAGTGATGGGTTGTTACTGGCCACGCCTGAATACAATAATTCCATGCCAGGCGTACTAAAAAATGCAATTGATTGGTTATCCCGACCGCCAAGCGAGATTTCGCGACTTTTTGGAGGACGGCCGGTTGCGTTGGTCGGTGCCGCAATGGGCGGGTTTGGTACGGTTTTATCTCAAAATGCCTGGTTGCCCGTACTGAGAAGATTAGGCATGCATCCCTGGTTTGGGAAGCAGGTCACGCTTTCCCGGGCACACCGGATCTTTGATGATTCCGGCAACATGGTCGATGAAGCCGCGCGGAAACAGCTTGAGGTATTTCTTGCGGGGTTTATCGATTTTGTTGAGGCGAGTCAGAAAATAAAATCAACCAAAAACGTTTGATTCATTTTTCAGTACGTGGTTGTTAACAAGCTGCCTTGTGTATTCATCGTAAAGTCACGGAAACTTCATGCAAAAGGCATAAAACAAAACTATTTGTTCGCTAACATCATTACCTGCAACAGTAAACAGCTTACCAGCAGCGGGAGGACAATTGAATGTATCGCTTGATTGCAACAGTCATGGCAAGCGGTGTTTTCTGGGTGCTCGCGGGTTGTGCCGGTTTGGGTGTTGGTCCCGGTCAAAAGCCCTATCAAAAAGTAGTGCACCGGGATCAGCAGATTCAGCCGGTTCAGCTGGGACCGCGTCCGTTTTTTCTGGTTCGGGATATGGATGAAAGCCCATTGAAAGAACAGCTGGAAAGTTGTGAACGCGGGCCGTTCAAACGAACCGACTTTTCGATCGGCCACCGTGGTGCGGCGTTGCAGTTTCCGGAACACACCCGGGAATCTTACGAAGCTGCGGCACGGATGGGCGCAGGCATAGTCGAGTGCGACGTCACTTTTACGCAGGACAAGGAACTGGTATGCCGTCATTCGCAGTGCGATTTGCATACCACAACCAATATTCTGGCAACGCCACTCGCGGACAAATGTTCGGAGCCGTTTCAGCCCGCCGTCTATGATGCGCAGGGTAATCTGGTGACACCGGCTAGCGCGCGTTGCTGTACCAGCGATATCACGCTGGCGGAATTCAAAACGCTGAAAGGGAAAATGGACGCTGCCGATCGCGGCGCAACCATGGTGGACGGGTATATGCAAGGTACGGCCGACTGGAGAACGGATTTGTATGCCACGCGCGGTACATTGATGACGCATAAAGAGAGTATTGCGCTGTTTCTTGATGTCCAGTATCATTAGTGATATCGATCTCCACTATCGTCTGCATCTGAGGGCTTTCATCAAGCACAACGCCGGTATTTTGGTATGGCTCTGAATCTTGTCGTGCGGCCTATTTCATATAAAAGAAAAACAGTAATAAATTCAAATAAAGAATTACTTTTTCTCAAGTATATCTTAATCATCAAAGTAATTACTGTTATATACGCATGCCCTCTGAAAGAATGTTCGTATCATCCTCAGACTAGCATATGACCTTTTCCCGTCTATGATTTGCGAAGTGGCCTTCTTTAGAAACTTAAGCCCCTCCTTCAAATGCACGACAAAGCTTTCTTAACAATCAATGCCGGCTAGCATTACGTAGATGGGCCGTTTTGACTGTTACGGGCCAGTTCATTGATGCAAAAGAATTAACGGTACAATAAAAAGTTGGGGAATTTATCACCGTAGCCTCCAGGACTATATGTAGCTCTTTAACGAAGGTTGACAACAAAGACCCTTGTCGACAGTAATCAAGGCCCTGGATGTACTGACATATACCATTTGAGACCTATCATTCAACTGCCAATATTAGACGGAGCAAATAACTTGAATTTACAAGAATCTTTGAAGCTCGAGATTGTCCAGACTGACTTCTTGCTTACTACAAAAGATTTCAAACTTTTCATGTTGTGGATATATCCTTCGATAGTACATTCTACTAGATTCGCGGCGGCCGCTCATATAGGGAATATTAAGAATTATGTCATAGCATAAGCCTCCAAAAGCGAAATGGTACCTTAGAAACCCGTACTTCACTATGATCAAAGCCCGAATCAATGACGTAACAATGACATTAAAACAACAGCGAGAGTACTTGCCGTGTGGCTTGATTCGTAATATCAAATTAATGGTAATCCCGAACTCCTTTATGCAAGTCAATTACAGCCTCAGGATAGCCTCTCTCTCAAAAACAAAATCCGTTTTAAACGGCTTTAAGAAAATTTCTGAAACAACGCAATGCGCACTGGGAGCCACCGGCAAAATGTTAAAGTTTGTCAGGAGAAGCATCAGTTTGCTACCCGATACTTCTCACTTCCCAATATGCTACGTCAGGATTAATCAACAAAAATAGCCTAGTGTCTCAGCTGCCTAAATTCACATGCGATTTGTAAACGAAATCGTACCAGGTTACAGCAGTTCTATTCTCTAAAATCTCTAGATTGCGTTTTTCATGTAAAACATCCTTGAATCAATAGAGCATTTCAATGACTCTTTGCATAACATAACCCCTCAGCTTACTGTATAAGTACTGTTCTTTATAAGAACATAGCGACTATTTTCATAAGAGCAGCACAGGCATGTTGACATACCATTGATGATGAACTGGTCCTTGTTCTTGTAAGGAGAGTACCATTGTTGGTTTTACTTCCTGCAGATGACAGCCTTCTCCTCTCATAGTAAGAATCGGTCCTCATCTTCAGCTCACTTCTCATGTCACACTTGATGAAGGCGATCCAGGCGTCTCTTGCATTCTTTTGCGAGACGCAGTAAAAGATAAAGATAGCAAATCCCTGCAGTGAGTTACAAATAGCGAATAGATACTGGAATATTAGTCTTGCTTGGCTGATTCCTAAAACTCCCAGAGACCATGTAAGGCCAAGCAAAATCAGGATACCGAAGGCACGCTTTAATCTTGTGAAGTAGTAATCATGAGGTCGCGGTTCGAATCCGGTCAGCGCCGTTAATTTGCAAGCTATTGTGGTAATGCTCCACTCTTTTGAGAATTATATATATATATATATATATATATATATATATGTATATATATATTCTCAGCAGAGACATTGCAATTATTTATAAGAAGAAGGAGAATCCTGTACTTTAGGTTTCGGCTTCAGCTTTCTTGTTAACTTTCCTTTGTCCACCGAATTGAACTTAAAAATTTCTTGCGTGAAAATATAACTATTGTAAATTTAACAAAGGAATTAAGTTACTAACCCTCATCCTACGTTCAAACAAGATTCAAAATTGCACATTTGAAAGCGTAGATAGAATAAAAAAGATCTCAGCTATAATTGCCCTAGAGAATAAGAGACTAAACACTAATGTCGACGTTAAGACCAAAGGGGGCCATAGTGTTAGGTGTGTCGATCCAAAATCTCTCTCTGCTCTAAGGATCACCTAGATCTGTCTCATCTAATTAGTATTACCTCCGCGTCCTCTGCCAACCCCTTATGCCCTAAAGTTAAGAAACGCTCTTAGAGCTCACGGTGAAAGCAAAAATCTCTTTCTTAAGTTCGCAGGACCTGGAAAGGAAAGTTAATGAGAAAGCTAAAGACAAAACGTAAAATACAGAATTCTGCTTCTTGTTACGTTATCATTTTTTAGTTGTTTAAACGTTCAACGTATCGGTTTTATGTAGAACATTACACTTACATTGGGTTCGAATCCCCTCAGCTCCCTAAGTGAAAAAAAGCCAGCTTTCGTGGATAATAAATATATAATAATTGCTATGTATCTGCTGAGTACTTATATACTTCTGGCACTGATGAAGCCTAAAAGCTGAAACACAATAAGTAATGATAATTAAATAATTTTCCAATACCCACTGAGTGGAGGAGAAAAGACGACAAGACTGACTTGAAAATTTCTCTTTGAAAAGGTTAAGGTTTGGGTTTCCTAACAAATGTGTCGTGGGTTCGAGTCCCCTTAGCTCCCAAAGTCGAAAAGGCAAGCTATTGTGGCAATGCTTTACTCATAGACCACTACTACCGATGTCCGTACGAATTAAAGTGCTTAATGCTAGTGTGCAGAACGATACAAGATTAAGAAACAAGAAGCAGTCTTATTTTTATATCAATCAGTGTTATAAAGTGATATTTATAAAGTAACTATGTATTGGCACCTTATTGATTATAGTAATGATGCGAGATATTTTTATTTAAGGGAAGGTTATTACTCAGGCAATAGTATTGGCCAAAATTTTTTAAACTTCAATTTATTGTCATTATTCTTATACAATTCCAGTACTCTCTTAGAAAAAGGTATACAGGAACTATTATGGTATGTGTCTACCACGTTAAGAGTTCTGGTTGTGGCCATTCCTGATTTCGTTTACAAAAGATGAAGTACGTGGTTCGCATCGTACAGATCAATATTTTTCTTAACAGATAATCTTTGTTAGATCTTGATAGATCGTTTAACATGGACAAGAATAATTTTTATATTTTTTTTTTCAAACTTCAATCTATTCGTATCTTAATTAGCATACAATCCCAGTAATCACTTACAATAAGGCATACTGAAATGGGTATGGTATACACCTCTTACCATGACAAAAGTTCTGGATCAGACCATTCCTTATTTCTAATACAGAATATGTACAGCATAAAATAAGGTTTTCTTTAGCAGCCTCCAAATTGTTTTCTTCAAGTAGCAAAAATCCTAATAAGATAAAAATGTACAGTTTAATGAACGATAAGTATGTAGGGGCAGTGATACTACAATTGTGGACAAAAATAATGTAAACTTTTACTAAATCTCGATAAAATTATGACCGGAATCATGGAAGATACTTAGGGAAGGAAAGGGGCTCTCATTTGTGGTATTACACGCTATCTGCTCCTTACCTCCTATGAACAGGGAGGTATGGCATGCAAATCACCGAAACGAACATTTTCAAAATCCGTCGTCAGTTGGAACGGGCGTGAGGCCAATTTACGTTAAATTTTGTCCAAGATTGTTCTAGGTAACATAAATTTCATATAATAATTCAAACTTTTATAGAGGGTATGATCATTTATTTGATCGAGACTAGGTGATGGTTTAAACGCCATGTTTTTAAGCTATCTACAGGAATGTGAGTTTGGCTTTCACATTAGACTAATAGGGTTAGCAGTGGCTAAATTTAACCACATCGATCTGTCCATCGACGGTTGCAACGGGGGTGAGTCTAGTTTACAGTAACTTATGTCCAAAATTATAGGTACCTCCAACTACCCAATGATAAACTTGTCACATTGGTAAACAAAGCTAAGAGCGCATTTAGGAGTCGAATTTGAAAACATGGAATGAAGGCCTACATGACTTCAAAACCTGGGGATACGGTGGTAACATCTACTGAAAATTTCAAGGTATATATTACATCACGTATTTCGAATACAAAGCGTTTTATAATTTTTACCTTTAAATAAAGCTTCCAAGCAACAAGAAACACCACTTTCCTTTTCAGAGCTGTTTAGTGCATCCAAGGCCTCTCGTGTCTTGTTCAAGCAACCACTGAGCACAGCAATAGCTATCTTGGCAATTCTTCGTAAATCTGGGACGGCAAGCATCAGAAAATGAGAAAACATTTAACCATAACTATTCAACGAGAGAAGAATCATTGTAGCAAAACAATAAAACCCAACACATGCATAGAAGACCAGAAAGCGGAGAGTGCAATTACAGTCATCTGCTGAACGCATCTTATAAATTTCTTGATGAACGGATGAACGGGAAAAGTGAACTTACCATAGGGATCAATATCAAGGATCCACGGCGACATTAACCCCATGAAAGTGGACTTTGTATCTGCCTACAAAAACGTTATTGGAGATAGGTAAAAATAATACACAAGTAGTCTTAAATTAAGGAATGGATAATTTGAGGACATCATACTTCGCATATGCGTAATACACATAACGAACTATACGATGGAGAAGTCGTCCATTCTTTACGATTGTTAACCAAAATTCACTTTCTTTCAGCTCCTTAAACAAGCCGCCCCGAAAACAATCTTTGCGATCGGCCAAGCGAATGAATTGATCCGATCCATGCGACCGCCTGAATTCTCCTGCCGGAATGGGGAAGCGGCCAATCGACTAACAAACCACTGGATAGATCTGAGACGACCAGAACATGAAACCTCTTAACATTGGATTGATCGGATACGGCTTCATGGGCCGTACCCACAGCAACGGTTACAAACGTGTCAACGATTTTTTTGGCGAACTTCAGCATCGTCCAATCTTGAAAGCCGTTTGCGGCCGAAATGCCGAACAAGTTCAAGCGTTCGCCGATCACTCTTTATTGCCAAGTCAAACATCATTCTTTTATTCAGTAACAATATATCAGAATGCTGCTGTAATATCCTTGAGCAAGATGTAAACTTTGTTCTGCTTTGCCATACCAACCTGTAAAGTTGGGATATGGCCATGATACCAAAAAACGTGTAGGTACTGAGTGTGGCTGATATGTGTCTCTGCTCCCCAGAGAGTAGTTTAGAATGAAACTTTTAACAACGTGCAACAGTTGTGGGGTAACTGTCAGTTTTAAAGCACCTTTGAATATTCCTAGCAACGAAAGGGTGCTGTAGAGATGGTTTTTCACACCACTTTCTTTTCTGCAATGTCGTAGATGTATTGCCCTTAAGCTGTAAACAATTTTTTTGTATTTGTTATGATTTGAATAATTTATGAAAGTTCGAGGACTCAAGTGAAGTCTTTATGAAGTAGCCTCATTTCGAACCCAGCCTCTCTTTCTGTAATGAAGATTCTAAGCTCTAGTAAGATGGATGTTGATCAAGGCTATTGAGATATTACATGTTTATGATCCAGTCTCATATATGCCTACAAGATCTAATTTAATATAGTTCCAAGCATACGAACAATTATATTCTTTATTGCTGAAATCGATTTATATTGAATGAGTTTCATTAAGGAAGCCCTCATTTCTGTATGAAAATACAGACAGGTGGAATTCAAGTAAATGAGGCCAGTGAGGAATTGTGTAGAAAATAAGAATTTAAAAGTCAGCATCATTTGCACTGGTAAATAAATTGCTCCACTGTTCTCAGAATCCTCAGTTTATAGTCTTCGTTATAGACTGGAGAGGGATGTGCAGGGGAAGTATAAAACTGACAAGTTTTGGGATGCCATAAATTTTTATTTATGTTGGATGTGTGTTGGAAAACCTAACATAAGCTAACATTGCTTTATCAGTTAAGTCATATTTATATTTATAATTACTGGCCATGTTTACAGTATTCAACAGATTTATGACAACTTTTATTGAAGTAATTGGTAGAGATGCAGTTTTATATAATCTTCTTCTAGAAGTATGAACTTTTGAAACAGATTAATCCTTCATTTGGACGGGCACGCTCCTCTCTCAGTGTTTGAGAAGGCTTTTAAAATGCAGAAGATAGAGTAATCAAATGCCAGGCCCATAGCTGGAGAGCTTGGACAGGGTGATGATTGTTGCTAATGTTGGTAATCTTAGTGTGGAAAATATCAGAGGTAACAAAAAACAGAGCAGGGAAGGTGGAGAACCATGGTTGCTCATAGTTACTTTTGTAGGTTCTTAGGAGTTTGAAGATTATTGCAAAAGTGCTCTGCATGTCATTGGTTTAAGCATTCATTTCATGCTAGCAAATCATTTGCTTTGGGGGGGGGGAGGGGGTACCTTTGTAAATTTTGTTAACTATTCATATCAACCAGTTGAGTCGTTTCTCTCGGTTTGGACATGTCATTAGAAGTGGAGAAAACAGTTTTGTTTTCCGAGCATACAAGGAACAGTTCGGCGGCAAGCGACCAAAAGAGAGAACTCCAAAGCTCTGGTCAGACCAAATCCAAAAGAAAATGCAGACCGCAATGTTAACAATAGAACAAAGCGCAATTGATCTTTTTTGATGGAAGCAAATAGTGAACACAAAATGTGCAAAGATCTGACGAAGATTATGCATTTAAGTCAAGTTAAGTCAATCAAAACTGTTACAATATACGACTCTAGCAACAAGAAATACATTGAATCATCGAGAGAGAGAAAAAACCCCGAAAAAAAACCCAACAAAAAACAAAAACAACAATACTGCTAATAATAAAGCTAATAATAATAATAATGAGAAGAAGAAGAAGAAGAATGCAAAAGTTCTGTTAGCCCATGACCGTTTGTTATGATCCGCCTATCAGAAAAACTTCGGCAATTACAACAGCCTGACACAAAATTGTGACACACGAAAATAATAATAATGATAAAGAATCTCGAAACAAATGGAAAGAATGTAGTTAAGGCAATTCCCATTTTAAGATACTCTGTGGCCTTTCTAGATTGGACAAAGATTGGGATAGAAGATTTAGATCCACAAACAAGGAAACTCGTAACTCTTAACAATGTACAATGGTTTACACCCCCAAAGTAACGTAGCCAGGATTTACTTCCCAAGAAGACAAGTAGGCAAAGGACTACAAAGCGTTGAAGACACCATAAAACTTCCAAATATGGGATTACGTAATTACGTTTGGAAAAGTCACGAAAATCTCCTACGAGCCACTAGGAATAATATCTTTGGTAAAAGAGGCACGGAAAACAAAGTGACGCACAAGCAAAGAAAAGAGCACAAAAGAAGCGCATTGCGGAAAGACAAGATGCTGCATAGTCAATTCGTTAGGCAGATTTCTGCAGTTGGAAGTAATGAAAGCTGGGGTTGGTTGGATAGGGCCGCTTTAAATGGAGAAACCGGAAGCCCGATCATGGCAACACAGGATCAGGTGACAAGGACAAACAGCATTAAAGCAAATATTGACAAAACACAAATGGATAGTAGATGAAGAATGTGTGGTGCACATGAAGAGACAGTAAATCTCCTTGTAAGTGAATGTTCGAAAATGGTACTAAAAGAATATCAGACAAGGCACGATTGGTTAGGGGAAAAGATACAATGGGATATCTGTAAAAAAGCAAAAATTAACGTTTGGGGAGTCGAGAAGAATAAAATGGTAAAGATATTGTGGGATTTTAACGTGCAAACGGACCATGTATTAGAACACAGATATGATTGTTATAAACAAAACAACTCTGTCAAATAACCTGTCAAATAGTTGACTTTTCAGTTCCCTACGATAGCAGAGTTGAAGACAAAGAAAAAGAGAAGGGGAAACGATACCAAGATCTTGCAAGGGAACTAAAGAAAATGTCAAAAATGCAAGTGGAAGTAATTTCTATAATAATTAGTGCTTTAGGAACCATGCCAAATTATCTACGGACTTATGGGACCAAAGGGACTTAACAAATGCAACTTGAGGCCAGAGTAGCTGACTTGCAAAAAAAGAGCATTGTTGCACACGGCCAGGATCCTCAGTAAAGTCTTAGAGGTGTGAGGAGACTTTTTGTCACTGAACTCTTCGACCATATTTCCATTGCTTACGACAATGTGGATTATTGTAGATGATAATGATAATATTAATACCTGTTGTGATAGGAGCCCTGGGGTGTGTGACAAAGGGGTTGAGAAAATTGCGATTTTGGAGTGCTTCTGAAGACTACCTTGTTGAGAAACGCCGGAATTTTGCGGAGAGTACTGGAGGGCCGAGAAAACAAGATGCTGGTAGACCACGGTCATTTGTTAGGACCTGCCAGACACAAAATGTGACAACTGAAATAATAATGTTTCCTTTTAGGAGTTGATGTTTGGTGAATATACAATGGTACATGCTGCTTAATTCAGTTAAACAGCCTCAAAGTCGTGCGGCCAACGTAGCCAGCCTCACACTGGCATGAAAATTGATAAACTGCAGAGCTAGAATTTGTGGAAGGCACACGATCTTTGCGGTTGGTTGATAATGTTTTGTTGTATAACCTACATGGGGAGAGACAGTGCCAAAACACTTCCCTATGGCCTTTTTTATCTGGTTTCAAAATGAAACATTTCCATACCACAGTAGTTCTAAGTATACAGGACATATTTAGGTCCAAAGCATTTTTCTTTGGAGAACTGTGAAAGTTTAAATCTAATAGTGCTGTGAACGATGTCTTCGGGATAGCCATTAGAGAGAAAAGTTTGCTTTAGAAAATTAAGTTCCAATTCTAACTTTACATTGGAGCAAATCATGAGAGCACGGTGAACTAAAGTTTTGATGGGGTTAATCTTTCGTGATTTTTGGCAGAACCGTAGACATCTTAAGTGAAAGGACTGGAAACTCCATGCTCGGGTCCGAGAAGTTGAGTCCATTAGAAATTATGTGACTCATGTTGTATCTGGACATGTAGGCCCCTCCTCAACAGAAATTTTCTTAAAAGGATTTAAAATAGCTTAAAATTGTTAATATTACCAAATTTTCAGCCTTTTAATGAATTTTTCCAAACCTGCTCCAAAGATTCTCTTCAAAGTCCGCCAGAAGCTAGAAATTATCACCGCAGACAGATTTATACCCACAATGTGCCAAATAAAATTCGAATTTGGGGCTAAAATGAGATAAAACGGCTGAAAAGGAGGCAGGGAATGGCAAAATTTCCAGCTTGTTGCAGGATATTTCTAAACTTGCACCATATATCTTCTTGAAAATCAGCCAAAAATCAATAATAAGCAGTCTAAATACAATTTATGTCCACATTATATCAATTAAAAGCCTAGGTGAGGTCCATTTTG
>JAAAKM020073195.1:36930811-37120709 GCA_010016025.2 Alatinidae sp. Z8VKAUB7J3 | reverse complement strand
AACATTGCAGCCTATTAATTATGTTACCAAACCGTAGGCTTCAAGCAGGCATTAAAAAAAAGGGGGGGGGGTGAACTGGCTTGGAAGATCAGGGAATGACCAAATTTTGGGGTATCAGTTGAAAGGGGGTTTGGAAACATTAGCATCATCCGACATAAATGTGCACATTCACCAAACGCTGCTTGGGTTTTAATTGGACGAGCAATGCTGCAAGTTTTTCGTCTTGTAAGCTTTTTGAGAGGAGTGTTTTCATAGTTTTCATGCTTGGTAAAACAAGAGATCCTGACTTCTTTAACATCCTATATGCAGCCAGAGAAATATTATGTAATTCTGCAGCCAATACAACCAAGTTCTTGTCAAATAGACGGCCATTTGGTGAGAATATTAACTATTTCAGCTGGGGTATCAGAAGCTGAAAATGTGGGGAGTCATGAAAGTCTGCCATTTGGTACAAAATATCCACTGATTTTAAAGGTAATCCGAACTAGTCGGGTCATAAGCAAGGACAATATCAAATATATCTTGTACCTGTGTCAATTTGCTGAGCAAACCATTATTTTCTAATGAAAATTTATTATTTGCTATCTCCATACCATTTTTTTCTGCCATCACTCAGAAAATAAATCCGAAGTGGGTACCACCATGTGAGTAGTGCAGGATTTCAATCACCTGGCGACCAACAACATCAGTAACTGCAGTGTGTAAAATGCGTCGTTGCGATCGACAACCGTGACGGGCAGGCAATCGGCCAGAAGCAATTTCCCACCCACCCTAGGTGCATGACTGGCGCGGATCACCGCCAGCACACAATCGTCGTCGAGTACGCGTTCCACCATGACTTCCACCTTGCCGCCGCTGTCTTTGGTGCCGAACAGGCGGGCTTTGATCACACGCGTGTCGTTGAACACCATAACATCATCCGGCCGCAGGTAATCGATCAAGTCAACGAATCGCAAATCGCTCACCTGGCCGCTCGGACTATCCAGATATAACAACCGGCTGCTGGAGCGCTGTTTTACCGGATATTGCGCAATTAATTCGGACGGCAGGTCAAAATCAAAATCCTGCGTTTTCATGCTCTCACTTGTCTACTTCGCTCCATGACGCTCAATTTCATCGAGGCAGCATTATATACCGTTAACCTTGCCCTCGGTTTTTCAAAGCAACTTGATGAAGCTGGTAAATTCAGTGATAATGGCGATCCTTCAGTAACAACGCAGTAACAATCCGATAGCGACAGTAACAGTCGGTTTGCCGAGGTGGCGGAATTGGTAGACGCACTGGATTCAAAATCCAGCGATGGTGACATCATGGGGGTTCGATTCCCCCCCTCGGCACCACTTTCTTTTGGGTAAAATCATCACCTAATACTTTGAAAGGTAATGATAAGTCTTGAGTTCGATACCCTTCATTCCGAGCATAGGTCAGACGGCCAGTGAAGGTGAGTTTTAGCACTGCACGCTTATCCTCAAACTGTGCGTGAACCCACCATTTATGCGGTTTTGGAGGAATTGTAAAGCAGTTCGTACATGCCGTTATAGGTCTTGATTGGGCGATTGCAATTGCTGATTCTCTCCTCGATGGCGAGCTTCTGACTTTGCAAATCGTTGACTTTCTTTGCAAGAGTCTTGGATACCAGCGGCGAGTCGGCATCAACGATCCGGTCTAATAGCTGATCAATTCTGCGCCCGGTATTATCCCGTTCCTGCTCTAATGTTTTACGGCGGGCTTGTTGTGTGGCCTTGCGGTGCTTCCACAATATTTTAAAACATATCGGAAGCAGCAACGACAAGATTTTGTGTTGGGCTAAGCTGTTTTAGCAGGGCTTCAAACTCTCCCTCGATCACATTCCGCCTGATGGGGTTGCCTTTTATATTCACATTTCCTGTTCTGGCACAAATAATAGGGCATCTCTAAAAATACCTAAAAAAAGCGAATCTTTTCAGGTCGGCGAACGATTTGCTCGGTTTTGGACGTTTTTCTATCCGGCATTTGATTTTTTCTCAAATCAAGGCGATATCTGGCTGTTATCCTCTTATTCTTGCGGCTTTTAGGCAATTTCTGGCGTAATAACCCTATCGAAATTGAAGTGTTTTTTTCGAATCAACGTCGCTACACGCTTAATGTTATAAACGAGGTTGAATAAGCCTATCTGTACTTTTGCTCTCATCAGTCCTATGGTACGAATAGTGATTCTACCCAGTTCATTCGTCATCGAACCGAATGCATGAGGAACTTGCAAAACTCAAAAACCAAGCTAAATTAATGACCAGAGCGGCCAAAAAATGAAAGTAGCCCTTCCATAGGTGATAAAGTTGGTTTGTTGAAAATATCAAAATCATCGACAAATGAAAAGACTACAAGAAACTTTTCTGGAAAATTTTGGCACTACGGTTGAAAAAGAATGGAAGAATTATACGCTAATGTCTGTAAAATTTCAATCTCTAATATGTCAGTACAATAATAAAATGATGGATCGTGAGCGTTTTTTCTTTCTCTATATGTTGAAACACTTGAACTCATTCTTAAATTTTTTTTGACCATTTCCCAAGTTAACGCTGGGAATCTGTTAATGGCATGACCCCGTTCACAAAATATCCTTTTAACAACTTTACAAACATTAAAATCATTGAAAACTGTTTACCATGACACGTCCTCGAGAAGGAGGCACTCACCATACAAAAACGGTTTTGCGAGTGCATAATTATGACATTTTGGCTACAAGCTTTCGCGGCGTACGCTCTACCAACTGCGCTAGGTAACCTCTGATGACGACATATTTCTCTAGCCGCCACATTACTCCCAACATCCACCTGTGGCATCTACATAGTAACGCAATTGGAGACCCCTCTCTGCACCATGTGACTCGACCAACGAAGGACTGCCATGCGGTCCGTCTATCTGTCCAAAGCCCGACTATTTCTACTTCTATTTCTCTAGTCATCATCGGGCTAACCTGTCGCGGGTTCTAGCCCCGGTGCTGACATGTTTTCTATTTCTCCAGTGTCTTCTCTAAATTGAAAATTCAAATCCTCGCTTCTTGGTGATACTATCTTGTGAGTGGAAAAACAATACCCAAGGCAATGCGTTGAGGTTTCTATTGTAGAAACTCTGTATGTAGTCATGTATGGCATTTTAAAGTAATTCCGGGCTACCTTAAACCATTCTAATGGCAACTGCTGCCTTCAAAAAACTGCGAATCATCATTGAAACTATTAACTCCATAATTATCCTTTCTTTGTTTCTGCCAATAGATCTTATGTGTTTTGCTATATCTTGTCATTGTTCATTTTTACCAAATAGTCTCGTGCTCCACCACATTCCACGAATTTACATTTCTTTTCTTCTGCTCTTCAATGGAATTTTCTTTCACGAATGACGTTTTCCGCCTTTTGGCGAATTATCTGTCCTGATTTCCTCAGTTCTGCCTTAAGGTCTCACAATTCTCAAGATTCCCTTCTTGACTTCCCTTCCTATTTTCGAAGCATCCTCTAATGGATTGTTTAACTTCGCAACGCTTCGCAGCGTAATACGCTCATGTAATGCGATTTGACCAAAGAAGGACTCCCACCTGACCGTCTATCTGTCCAAGGCCCATTAAAATTTAAAAAGTATAAATGAGATCACAGAATTCTAAGTTTCAAGTCAATCATACAAGTCCTTTCTTCTTACGTCTACATAGTGAAATAGACAGGCCAAATAACGCCAAAATTCTATACGTGATTCAGAACCTAAGTTTAGTACTGTAACTTGGCATTAATAGTTTCATCGAGAAGAGAGGATTTGAAATGTTAGTTTGAAAAGAACACTAGAGAAAGGGAAAATATGTCACCACCGGGGATCAAATCCCGGTGGTGACATATTTTCTATTTTCTCTAGTGTTCGTTTCAAACTATTAATAGTTTCTTTGTTATATTGCAGGCTCAGAAGTATCAGACCTAGTTTGCCACTTGCAAAATTTAGCTATTGTCCCATCGCATTAGGTGTCTGCTTGTATATTGTGCTCAAATGGAAATGGAATCTGGTAGCTAGTCCAAAAATAACCAAATCATCAAAATTTGAATATTGCGTTGAGTAACGGATTCATTTTGCTACACGTTGTCGCCATACACTGATCACTACAATCGTATGGAGTGAAATTAGAAAGCTATTACGATGAATTTATAGGAAACGAGAAGATCCCAGTAAATACCGGTCACGAGAGCGACACGTTTTCTGCCACTCGTGTTATTGAAAAAGGCGTAAATTGTAAACAGATTCTTTTTGTCGACAGAGTACCGGCTTCTTTGTCTAAATAAATACGGCTTCTAAAGCGGCAAGATGAAAAGGAGACCTGGCTTGGACTAATACCTGAAACTAATCCTCTTGATAGTCGTCGGCACATGAAGGGTTTTCATGTGCTGACGAAAAGGACCTTGTTTAACGTGACAGCATTTGCTAACTTTCTATCAAGCTGTATAGTAGCGCCAAGCTATTAAGTTGCCGTTCTAGTGCCCTGTCAATGAGACATTGTAAGTCTCGCATCTTAACTGGAACTTTTTCTGAATGATGCGTATAGAATCAAGGTTACAAATTCCTGAACTGCGCAAAATAGGAAAATTGAATTGTTATTGAACAGATTGTTTCTTTGGTTACTTCTTAGAGCACAAATTGTCAGAATGAACTTGGAAGAAGAATCGAGGTTTATATCAAGCTGCGAAGCAACGGCGAACAGCATAGTTACGGTTCTAGTATCCTGTCAGCGTCACATTGTAAAACTCCCATTTAAGTGAAACGTCCTCTGAATGATGCTTGGGGAATCTAAAACGAATTCGAAAACTAGGCGAAATGGGGAAACTGAATTTTTATCAACGGCTTGTTTCTTGCGACGCTTCTCAGAGCACAAGTAGTTAAAATGAAATCAAAAAGAAAAAAAGTGAAAATATCTGAGGCTGACTAACATCTCTTAACCGAGTATGTTTTTGGCTGTTTTACAGCATAACAGGCTACTTAAACCTGGTCTTCTTATAACCTCTTTGTGGTTGCTTGTAGGACGGCTTTGCTTGAGTACATATTTACCTAGAAACTAGGCAAGTACGTAGGGTATGCATTAGAACTGAAATGATTCTTTCCTAGCTTACACCTATAATACTCTCTGTCCCCTTATCTCTTTCTTTTCATGATTTTAGAATTTAAACTAAGCCTACAGAAGGACACGGCTAGAAAGCTTCAACTTCTTGCGCATACAGCCAGAAAGGACCATGCAGTTGGAAAATTTATTTGGGGTAAGAGATGAATTATTGGTTTTTGTTCCTTCAATTGCTTCATCGTCATTCTATTTACTCATGACACAGATGTCATGTGTTCACAAGAAAAGCTGCGTCTATAGGTTATAGTCTTCTTGGTGACTGGCTTTCAGAGATAATTAAGGAAACCCTTCAAGTTTTTTTTATAAGCAACACAGTTGCTTAGGTGTGACGCCTCGATTTGGTCCAAAATCCTAAGCAACAAGCTAAGCAACCCGAGGCCTCAAATTCAGGAGGGACAATTTTTAAACGCCTGAAAACAAATCAAGTAACGTTTTTCATTAAGATTTGATTACAAACAGTTGATATATAACAAATATTACACTGTTGATAATTTGTCAAGCAAAGAGATCAAAGATCCAACCATCATATGGTATTTCATAGGTAGTGATACCTAAGCAACTACTTAAGCAACTCCAGGCCTGATTTTGGAAAATTGCTAAGCAACTGATAGACGGAGCACAACTTCAAAATGCATTGCACGAATCAGCGAAAACATTGTGTACTTTATAGCTTTTCCATCTGCCACTCCTCAGAGTACAATCGTCAGAATGGCCGAAATGAAATGTGTAAGAGATTATACCCAACTGTATTTTTGAAGGAGCCAATCAGAATTTGGACTGCATGAATTTTTTTGGACCAATCAGCTTCCATTACAAGAAGATTAATTGACTAGGCCTCGTGAGAAAACGAGTTCTTGTTGTCTGCACAAGAAAGGTTTTCTTACTTTTATGTGGACTGGCGCCAGAACGGCCAAATGAAATACAGACATGGCCTTTCCTATGATACGGAAGCAATCGTCCGAGTACACTTTGGCACAGTCTGGGTTCTCAAGCAGACTTAAAATTTGCATACCATTTCCATATCGTTATTATGTTACTCATTGGCAACTTCTGGACGCTCCATAACACCTCTAATACCATTTGGGTACGCTAGAATACTTTAGAGCAATATTTTGGTGCAAGAAAATTAGATTCTATTCTGACAGACTGTAACAGACACGTGATGAGCAGTGCATCCTTCTGGCTTTTATTTTTGTGTATAAAATGGACCTGGATGTAAATGTTATTAAAATTGGGATGTGATGTTAGAATTATGTCTGGAAGTGTGAGTGGTGACGTATGACGCGCAATGTTTGACATGTGACACGTGTCGTGTGAGATGTGGCACATGCCTTGTGGCATGTGATGACGTAACGTGTGACGCACGACATGTAGCGTGTGACTTGTGGCGTGTGACATGTAATGACGTGACATCTACGGCCAGGCAGAACTGAATATTCAATCAATGACGATCCTTAATTATTGCCTGATTTGACTTCCTAATCATAAAAGGGATAATAAAAACATTTTCCTATAACTATACTGTAAACGATGAAAGATTATCAGGCATATATTCCATTGTTTGAATCAAAGCATGTCGGTCGGTATTTTAAGCGCCACAATTTAAGCGGGAAATTGGTTGTCAACCAATGACCTTTGAATATTTTCCACCTCCTGTAGAAAACTGCGGCATCTCGTTTCACTGTAAAGATGTTTTCTGTGAACCTCGACGCATCGGCCAATATTTTTTTCCAACTCTTATTAACGGTACTAGATAAATTAACGCTAATCAAGGTTGCACTCTGGGTGTGGGCACAAGCCGTAAGCCACCAGGAAATTGAATTTTTCAACTTGTTATTGCTGGTTACATCTATGTAGAGATAAAGGATGATACCCTCTTCAGCATCTTATGCATAGAGAATTACAAATTTTGTTCAGGTCATTGTAATTTAAATTATTTTTTAAATGTATTCAGAGTCACAATAATTTAAATGATTTTTAAATGTATTCAGAGGATTAATAGATTCCTCTATTGTACAACCTAGGAGATGTTTAAGTACTTAACAATTGGATATGTTGAACGTCTCTACTCTTTGCTAGCTTCATCTTTGTGTCCTCTTTTTGAAATGGAACGTCTAAGGGGAAAGGCGTTTTGTACTTCTGTGAAAGGTCTAACAGAATAGCTTTCCACAGTTTTACGTAATATGAGAAATGAGAAGTGAACAGATCAGGCAATAGTTTGAGTGTATTAAAGACCCCCGGACAAGACTCGCCAGCCGTTAGTGGTAGAGAAATGACTATAATCTCGTGACCTCCGATGTTAACATACTTCATTTCTCTAGTCGCCACATTAGCTCCCAATCATCCACCGGTGGACATCGACAACCAGCCCAACGCAATTGGAGACCAGCCTCTCTGCGCCATGTGACTTGACCAAAGAACAATTGCCCTCGCCCGTCATCAATCCAGAGCCCACTAAAGTTAGAAAGTTTCTTGGAGAAGAGATGATTTGACATGTTAGTTTGAAAAGAACACTAGAGAAATATAAAATATGTCACCACCTGGCATCGAACGCGTAACCCTTGCTCATGTAATGAGACTGTTAGCCAAAAAATAACTTGATACAATATATGCAAATAATTCAGTCGAGCTCGAGGAGTGTGACAGTCAAAATAAGTTTAATTCAAAATTAATCCAGACTCTCTAAAGACGTTTTTACACTTAAACGCATCAAGTTAGGGAAATGGAGACCGAACCTTGCCCAGCATCTCTCACAATAAAAAACAAAGGGCTCGTATCCAACTAGAATAAAATTAATCATGTACACATAATACCTGTGAAAACTCCTGATCTTTTGGAAATTTGCTGCCAAAGATGACGGTAAGTTTCTCGTAATCACCAAATATCCTTTGTTCCAAGATCCTCAATGCTGCATAAGCATCCGTTATAAGTAGCATATACCTTGTATCCCTGATTTAAAAAAAACGAAACAAGCATCACATATCATTAAGGACATGCTCACTGATTTTCATGAGTCATTCAACTGAGGTATGGTGTACGTTGCATAGTGCACCCCCTTGCGATAAGGGGGGTTGAGACTTTTCAAAATTGCCACCACAGGTGGGGGTTCGGAAAATTTCAGAACTTGTGGGGGGTTGCCAATATAGGTGGGGGTAACTTTTTTGATGAGGGGGTGAATTTTATTGACGTAGAAATTTTCTAGCTAGCAATGTTGTAAATCACCACTTTCAGGGTTCAAGAACACTTTTCTTCTTACTTCACTTTTTTCTTCTCAGAAGCAATTGTTTGGAAAGGTGCAATTGAGCACACTTAATTTGGAAATGTCTCATGCCTGAAATGCATTCCAAAACCTGACCCTAATCCAATCGATGGCCAGTAATTCAGTACGTTATGTGATTTTTAGGTGAGAAGCATGGAGTATTAAGAGTGAAATAACTACACAGCATCGACAAAAGATAAATAAAATAAATTCATTACTCAACAGTTTATCGAACACAAACTATCAAGATACCTTCTTTTGCTAACTTAGACCCATGCAGAGTTTTGAAGTTGTTTAACGTGCTCCCTCCTCAGATGTACGGTGAACAACAACGCCAGAGCTTTCGATGCCTACTGGTCTACATTCTCAAGTTTATTAACTATTTCAACATTGTGTACATTTGAACATCAGCAAGTGGTCAAAAAACACAAAACAGACAATACAATGCATTTTAACACAAAAAGGTTTTGACCAGATTATTATTGTTATTTTGTAATAACATATAATGGACAAGTTGATGTGGGGGTTGGGATCAACCCTAGTTTTAATGTGGGGGTTGGGATCAACCCTAGTTTTAATGTGGGGGTTGGGATCAACCCTAGTTTTAATGTGGGGGTTGGGATCAACCCTTGTTTTAATGTGGGGGTTGGGATCAACCCTTGTTTTAATGTGGGGGTTGGGATCAACCCTTGTTTTAATGTGGGGGTTGGATCAAAAGTCTATTCATACTCATCTTTCAAAAAACACCGACATGAATATAGATATGGGGGCCTGAAACGGTAGAGTAATTCCATCGTATTGCCCTCCCCTGGAGAACTTCCCCTACAGGGTTTAAAAGTGAAGGGGCCAAACCAAAAGAAGTGGACTTGAGGGGCTAAAGTTCCACAAATTTTCCATTTCCTTCAATCTAAAACTTGTTAAACACTCAATTTTATCAATATAAGACAGGGACTACGGACGCGGAGTACGTTAGTCGCACTTTTCAAGATTTTTTCCGCAATTGATGGAACGCTGTCCCTGCCCTATCGCTATTATATATAATAGCATGCAATACCTATTAGCTAGGCACTTGTTTCAATTTTCTGGAGAGATTTTTTTTAACATTGACAACCGATGATCGGGATTTGACTTATCATTTGAAGATTCCTGGTTTTACTGGTGATAAATTCTCTACCTACTGCCTTCAAAAGTTTTCAAAAAATTGTTATAGCTAACCATTTTCTTTAGTTTACTATAGTAGAAAAGGTGTGGCTTTGTAGACATATCTTAGATACCTTGAATAGTGTATGTAGCCATCATTGCTAGCGTCTTGGCAATACAACCCAATTTATTCAATCGTTTAAGACACGAACTTGTCACTTTGCACAGGTTGCATCTTTCTAACACATCCCTTGATTGTGTGACTAACAAACACTTACATATTGTCTGTTGTTGGCTTAGAAATAGATTCTAATAGTCCATTGTTTTGATATAACAATCATTAGTATTTGTAGTTGGCTAGTATTCAGATTTGATGCCAACTTTCCGTTGACTGCTATTGCTTCCATCCTGGCATCAACCTATAAACAAAGTCCAAAAATGCAAACAATGTAGATTAAAATGCTGTTCATTGATACACATCATACGAGCAAACTCGCTGACTCGATGTCATGAGAGTATCCAATGGCATGGAAGAAAACAATAAATAAATGGTAGCTGGACCTCACCCAGCTCTGTTCTAATCTTATGCCGGGGGTAAAATTCTATTCTAGCTAGATACTACGACGCACATATGAGACTTTGATGCAATAGAGTACTAAAGAGATGACGTCACAAAAACTTTTTCAAGGAATTCCAATTAAAACTACATCACAGTCTTAACCCTGTCAATAAAAGCTCGTATACAATTATTGTATAAATTATGAACTGGGTTAAAATTGTTAGTTTTTGATAGGCATGATTCAAAGTTTGAAAGCGCTTATCTTGACGATTGCTTAAGATGTCGTTCTCAAATTTAGATAGTTTGTCTTTATCAGCAAGAAGAATGCAACCAGTGCAAAATATCATCAATGATATGCATGAAATTGTGACATCACACTTAAGTACTCTATTAGACGAAGATGTATTTCGAAGCTTTGATTAAGGATCTCAACGGAATGTTTTCTCCGTTTGCCAGAAATTGAAAAGGCAGTTTTGAAAAGAACACTAGAGAATGTGTTAACATCGGAGATCACCTTGTTCAGTTGGCAGAGCACACGCTGCGTGGGTCACGGGCTCGATCCCTGGTGGTGACATATTCTTTATTTCTCTAGTGTTCTTTTCAAAACTAACGTTTCAAATCCTCTCTTCTGGATAACACTAGTAAACGTAGAAAATATGTCACCACCGGGGATCGAACCCGTAAATAGCGGTCAAACACAATACCAAATGGAACGCATATGGAAGAATAAAAAAGGTGCAATATAACTATAATTTATTCACTTCCTACGGTAAATTCTAAGATTTGGAAAATGCTCATTACAATCATCACTCAAGAAAGAGGTTAAGTTTAGAGAAATTAGATAAACATCTCATTTACACCAAAACTTTCAATTGTTTATGTTAAGATGTTTCTGCTCATATCAGCATCAGAACTTGTCTTGCTAGCAAGTTATTTGACTTAGAAGGATTTTGAAGGCAGCACGTTCCCTGCCAGGGACAGACTCAAAACCTTATTCGGATATACTGTTCAACATACATTAAGGGGTAAACTACATCAAAATGTGCCATACCAGGGGGTAGAGGGGGCCATGGCCCCTCCGAGAATTTGCCAAATCTCACATTTTTCAGTGACCACTTTTCAGCTTTATCTAAATTGAAATTGATGGCGATAGACATTGTGTCACATTTACAGCAAGATATGCCTATCCACACAAAAACACCTTTCCTCCACACAATGACCAAACACACCTTAGTGGAATGTGAATGTGAAGTAAATTTGACTTCAGGCTACAGGCTACTTGTTCCCCCCTCCCCCCCAATTGGCCTTATATTCCCCCTGAATACTTAGTATGTCCTAGAGATCGGTAAAGTCTACTAGTAACAACTGTATACTTATCGATTGTCACTTTCATCTCCATATCAATTTTGATGCTGCTAACTGCTCATATCTCTAGTCATGTCCGGCATTTTCTACTTAAAAAATAAACTAAATACTAAATAAACCCTTAAAGATGTTTTTCTCTTCAAAGATAAAGCAGCGGAAAGAAAATCAAGTCTTCATTAGCTGACTTGCAATAAAAGTTTAAGGGTTATACTTTTTCTTGTCTCCACCTTGTTTTTATCACCATAAAAGAAATTTTTCAAGCACGTCGCAAATTCCCAGATTCCATTTCAACTTATTTAATCCTGAAATATTATCTGTGTCCGTTGTTCTATCCGGTAGGATAATAGGAACATCCTGAAGGATATCGAATACATGATTATCATTAGTGTCCGGCCGTATAAGCTGGTGCAGTCCTTATACATGGCGTGATAAAAAAGTTAATGCATTTTAAACATGAATTTAAAGTAAAGATAACGTTTTGACTACTTACAGGCTATTTTGGCCTCAAAACAATACCGAAAATTCAGAAGGTATTCATTATCGACGTTGATGAAAATTTAATCTCTAGAAAGTCATTCTTTTTATCACATTTAACATGTACTAGCCAAATTTTAAAATGTTTTTGATTAACTATTGGGTTTGATAATTAAAGGGCATGAAAATAATTTGTTTGAGTTTGGGGGTGGGGTGAGTGGATCCTCCTCTCTTCATATTTTAGAGATACAAATTCGTTTTTGACAATAGCTGAACATGTGAAATATTATTCCTCAACTTCTTATCTCTGTCAAAATAATAAATATTTGACGCTTGTATGACATCTGCTAGATAAGATGCATGGAAATAAAAAAAATCGTTAACGCCTGAATCGTTTTCTTTAACATATTTTTGTAATTCGTAGTTCTATTAAGTAAGTAGTTGGTGCTTTATGTTTATCAGAAATATATAATTAGACTTAGATTTTGATTTTTCTAATTCTCTGATCTAGAAACACGTTGTCTTATCAAACAAGCTGGCCCTCTAAGAGAGGGGGTCGGTTGGGATTTCCAAAATATGAAAGGGGGGCGGTCATAAGTTTCATCATTCTCTGGAAATAATCCTAACAATAGAATCCATTCAATTTTATATCATATTTGGTTACATCGATACAAAAATGTCAGAGGAGGGTAAATTCAACCGAAAGTGGCATTGTATAGTCTAAATTCTAGCTGGGACAAGCTAAGCCATTGATTGAAAGTCGTGAAAAAAGTTTTTCCATTAAGGCCAAAAGAGACAACTTTTGCGTAGTTCTGAAGTTATTTCTCACAGAAGGCATTTTCAAGAAACTTTCAACGCACATACCTATGGACATACGGGCAAGAGTCACCCCACAGTCATCCCATAGGTCCGGCATTTTTTATTTTCGATGCACTATGATATACCAAAGTGAAAAATATATACGCCGATCAGATTGTCAGCGGGGGGGGGGGGGGGGGGAATACGCTAGTGAATTCTCTCAGGGAGCGCCGCCCGCCCTTGGTCCCCTCACCTTCGTGACTGGAGACAGGGGGGCTGTAGCTCCTAAAAGCTACCTTACATCTGTGACTGTATATTGTTGGTTGCCGAATAGACGTTACCCCCACATCAAATTAATTTTTCGAAGATTTTCCACCCGGGACATTCTTATTCCAGCCCCCCTGCACCTATTAATTTTAAGTAATCTCCCATCCATGATAATTTTTTGAGTAGGTTCTGAAATTGCAAGTAGAAAATATATTTATCAAAATTTGAAAATCACACTTTAAAAAGATGATAACATTATTTTCATTGATGCTCCAGTACTAGACTCCGGATGGAATCACAAACTTGCACGTGATAGAAATACTGAAAGTAAAGGATTTATTTTAAAAATTGACTTCTGTGTTTGACAACAGCATTTTATCAACTAAAATTTTATACCAATCTCTTTGATAAAATTTTGTTAACCCAAACCTTTCCTTTTTGATTGCTGCGCGACGGCACTGCAGCCTGACGCATTATCTCATCCTCCTCTCATGAATCGATTTTCAGAAATGAAATTTGAGAGTGCCATTTGGTACTCGTTGCGGTAGAACGCATAGAAACGCAAAAAGAGAAATGCTAAATGGTCAGGTGATAACGGAAAGCATGGCGAATTCGTTGGCTCGTGGATAATCGCGTGACAAGCGTATTCATTCCAAATAACTTAACACTGCACTGACAACTCTCTTCTTTGAATCAGGGTCTTTGTAAAGTAGTAAAGTAGTAGTAGTAGTAGTAAAGTAAGTAGTAAAGTAGTAAAGTTCCTCCATCGGCTTTGTTTGAATCAACTGAATACAGGAAGTTGGTGATTGTCTAACAAAGCCTTTGTGAAATGTTTGTTCTCTGCCCTTTGGTGATCAGAGATGTTTTAAATCCCACAATAGAAGTGTCTTCACAGAACTCAATCTCAGGACTTGCGCATAGTCTGGCTGATCAAAGAAACTATTCACAAACCGGCTTTAATCAAGTTTGGTTAAGAGGCTGAAATCGAAGGTCAAAAATGTGCTAAACAAAGAAAAGGCAACCTTTTATCACAGTTGATCAAGAAAGGGTTGAGAATCTTCACACCTAGAATAATAGTCCCCTATTCACTTCGGCGATCGATGTTGAGACGTACCGTCACGTGACCCTTAGAGTGCCCACAGAATGGCAACGAGTGAATGGTAGCAGAAAGTTAATGTTAGGTTTGAAAAGAGAGCTAACAGTAAGTGAACTAGAAAACAACTCAATCGGCAAAGTATTCAAGCCATTCTAAGCATTGTTCCCGAGAGTTGAGGATCACATTACGATCTAAGGGAAGAACAGCGATTCTTTCGGCAAAACTCGACTCTTTGTGGAATAAAGAGTGAATCGTTCGAAAATTATATCGTATCTCTTTAAGTTTAAATTAAAAAGGTTATTTTGGAGGGACTTTTAGTTTGGACTTTAGGGGCTCTGTGACTGTCACTGCTATGCACGTGTTGATATCGGTGATGGCTTTGCTTAACAGGATAAACAACAATCCAGAAATCTTAGATGAATGCAAACATTATCTTGGCTTTTTCTACGAACCCATTATTTTAGTCATTTTATATTTACAGAAACATTTTGAAATTATAGGATTTATAGCCTCTTTTCGTTATTTTCTTTGCGACTCATTTCGAGAGAGCCAAGTCGTGATACTTCGACCATTATTTTGTACGTCGTAAGATTCTTCTTGACATCAGATTTGTTTCCACATTTGTCCCACAAAGAATTTCGTAGCTGTGAAGATGCTCTCTTTCAAATTTCATGCCTTCGTGTGTCTGTTGGTGACTATGCATGTAACTTTCCCAGAATTGTTTACAGCGCTGATACGAACTCCGTAACAATTGTTCACGAATTGCTCTGTTTTCATAATTTCGGTCCCCCTGCCAATCCCACTATGCATTGCGTATCAAAAATCGTTGAATTTCCGAAATGGTCAAATGATTTACCAGGCGGAAAACATAACTTAGTTATGAACAGCAACGCACAGCAAAGACTGCGCATATAAATAATATTGAAGATTTTTTGAACATGTAAAACAATATATTAGATAACCAAGCTTCCGATGTATTATTACATCATTCTCGAGTTATAGAAAACTTGACAGAGTACACGGTATTTAAGGACCTATTAATTACAAGAAAGGTCTTATTTCTAAAAGTTGGTTAGTGATACAAAATTTGAATAATGCGTTAAGTAACGGATTCATTCTGCTAAAGGTTAGCGCCATACACTGATCACAGCAATGGCATGGAGTGAGATGAGAAAGCTTTTTACGATTTACACGAATCTATAGGAAATGGGAAGACCAAAACACGTCGTACAAATGACAGTCACGAGAGCGACACCTTTTCTGCCACTCGTGTTATTGAAAAGGGCGTAAATTGAAAACATATTCATTTGTCAATAGAGTACCGATAAATGCGGCTCCTAGAGCGGCAAAATGAAAAGGAGATCGGGCTTGGGCTAATACCCTAAACGAATCGCTGAAACAAACCCTAAACGACAATAGTTGTCAGCATATGATGGGTTTTTAAGCAAATGCTGTCCTATTGCCGATTCTGTTTTGGGATTTGTTGACTAGGCTTTGGTTACCAGATTAGGCGGAGCAAAAATAAAAGATTGACATGAAAATCTCTTACAGGCAACTCTGTGAATTGCGTCCAACCGTCGGACTGGATTGAAATGCCATTATTAACAAGCTGGCCTTAATATGAAGATTTTGAATTCTCATCTCAGCTCTTATTATCAAGTGCGATTGTGTATTATATATAATTTTGGTCATAGTAGACTAAAGTCAGTAAGGAATCGTTGTGATTAGATATTGCAAAGATAATTGTGAATGTCATATTCAAATACTGTGCAAGGATGTTAAGGACAAATACTTCTATACAATGTTAATAGCATGGGGAATACAACACAAACAAATTATTGATGAATCGCCAATATGGACTATGGATAAGAACAACATTATATCGTACTGCAAGACTTCATTAGGTTTGAAAAGACTCCCGGGAAATAGAAGATATTTCAAAGCATACTGTTGCCAGAAAAATATGACATCGCTTAAAAAGGTCAGACGAGTCTGCAGCTGAATTGTTCCCTCCGTAGTTCCCTACCTGTACATCGGAATTTACTTTTCATGACCGTCTCTAAAGCTTACACAGCATCTGTTCGGTGTCTCATCATGCCTTCCTAGTATCTGACATGTGTTTTTTAAGCTGCATGTGGAAGGTAAACTGATTCAAAACTAATAATGAAGAGACGCAAAATTAAGCTTGGAGTGACGTCAGAGGAAACCTTGGCAACCCCAATTTCTCTTTGTATGTTGAGCGACCATGGTGTAGCGATGAGAAAGTTCGAGATCTATAATACGTAATTCCCCCTCTGCAATAAGCAAAACTGAACAACTTCTCTGGGTAAAGGGGGCCCTTTTATCTAATTCACCCGCAAAAAGATAGATCTATCCACACCCCCTTTTTTTCCTTTTCCCAAAAGCATTTGCTGTGAATCAGTTTGCAGAATGAAGAAACCATATTTTAAGGTATGTGTCCTACTACGCCATTACTTTCTCTCTTTTTCATTTTGTGGCACCTAAAAATATTTCCTTGTGGGTTAAACCTACAGATTTTTACTAAGCACCCCTTTCAATTCGGTGCCCCCTCCATATTAAACATGGTATTTAAATAACCATTAAGGTTGCTATATCAAACATTTAAAGTGATCACTGGTTGTGTGGAAAGGTTGAGAGATGGACTAAGATAAGGTGTGCTGTTAAAAGGAATTTAGGAAGCACAACAAAATCTACAAATAGACTTCCATAGAGGCGTCTTGTGTAAACAACAAAGATGTTTTTGTTGCAGTATTATGAACTTGGTTGGAGTTATATTCGATTCTGTACAGAGGTCTATTCCTTTTAAACTAAAGCAATGGTAGTTTTTTACTCTGCAACAGAACGAGTAGGGTGTGATGTGGTAGAGAATCAAATGCCCTGAATCTTTTAAGATGGGATGGGCAGTTTATTTTTTCGCAGTGAGCCTGCCCTCAGGCAATTAAACCTTGTCTTGCTAGACAAGCTTTCTACAGACTGAACTTATTCGTCTTCCCTGTTAGAACCACTTCGTAAAAGAACAGAAAGTCAAAGGAAACAATTTTGAGTAAGAAATTGTGGCAAGTGGACATGACATTTAGGTAGCTGAAGTGACTTGCTAACTGGCTTCAATATATAAAAACTATTGTCTCACGTTCGGAGGCACCTGATTTGAGATTAGGGAAAGATTACGCATTTCCAAAAGACGAAGTATTACAAAACCATCTAGCCTGGAATATGACCTTGAAAAGCATGAACATTTCTCTATCAAAGAAGTGGGTCGCCGATGTACTACTCCTTGGTGCTGTCGTCTTCTGAGGTTGTAGGTAGACGAATTGTCCTCTCAGCTGAGCTTATCTCATCATCTGTGGATCTTAATGACATAAGGTCTCCCATATCTATACATCTGCTCACTATATTTGGCAATTATGGAATAATCCTGATTAAGTACAGAAGCTAAGGACGATTTAGGTCATCTTATGAAAGTGCGTCATAACCAAACATTACCAAAATTGTAACCTAAGTATTTGATAATACCTCACCCATGGTTAAGAATTTACGGGCGGAGATAAATTTATTATTATGTCGATATCGTTTATTCATTGTCACAGCCCAAAACAGCTTCAAAATATTGTTTACAGATTAAACGGTCTACAAACAATCTTGATGGGAAGCTATCTTGCAACTTTTGACAATCTTAACTGGCTAGTATATTTTAAAGTGGATCCGTCGAATAAAAAAGTTAATTATTTTTGTTAATGGACTGCCTTGGACGTCCTCTGTGTGGCACGGGCCTTCAGTGTATTACGAGGGACAAGATTTTGTCAATTTGTCGGGGTCGAGTTGACTAGAAATGCGACAGTGGTGTTGAAGGTAGGTCAGCTTTTTGCCGAGGGAATGCTACTGCAAGGTTTTGCTTAGTGGATTTTGAAATTGCTGATTTTAATAGTAACATATCAAAGGAGGATTTATCCAAGAAGTATGTCTAAGAGGTGTGCAAGTTGGCGCCTGTAGGAAAACATGTTTCCTTTAGGAATGTAAGCACTTGGGAATGGCCCCACTATTTATTAGGGGACTGGTAGATTCCCAGTGTCGAGAGGTCCCCGATACAGGCTTTAAATGTATCGAGACATATGGTAAGGAGTATTCGTGTTCTTGTTTGACTGGTATCGGGAAGCTAGTCTGAAATTTAGGGCACCGAGAAATTGACGAATTCAACGCCTTCGTCAATTGCTGTAAGAGAGAAGTGGCTTGTATCTCTGCGAAGGTAACTATGCCATATTATCCTATCGTTTTTGGAATGCCTTTGCAAGGTGAACAGCGTGTCCTTTTGGTCAGCGTTAGTTAAAAAATAAGATTGACCCTACTTAAAGAATTTACTAAGCCTCTGGTCTTCCGCAAAACGAGAAATATTTACCTTTGAAATAGCAGTAATGGTGGTGTGGGGAAACACTATTGAAACTTAGATTGAATTTTATCGTATTCTAAAATGCGGTTTTGGAAAAAATTCGTGAAGAAGAACGACATGTGTAACCGCCTAAGGACGCAAAATTGCATATGATGAGTTAACATTACGTTCTGTGGTGAAGTGCAGTGTTCAGTGTAATCAGTGTTTGAAGTTTTTGTGCTGTGTTGTTTGACCATTGGAATGTATATATTACCTAAGTGGTTCGAATAAACTTTAACGCTTTGATTCCAAGGGAGGGTCCAAATGGCAGATTATTTATTAGACTTAGGACACTTTGCGGAATTTTTTTGCCATTTTTTTGTAATAAATGCCAT
The DNA here is from genome assembly GCA_010016025.2 of Alatinidae sp. Z8VKAUB7J3. NCBI lineage: Eukaryota > Metazoa > Cnidaria > Cubozoa > Carybdeida > Alatinidae > Alatinidae sp. Z8VKAUB7J3. The sequence continues at coordinate 37,101,844 of JAAAKM020073195.1, read as the reverse complement.
ACGTAGGGTAGAAATGGAGCAACAATTCGAACTGAAGTCGTATGAACGTAGATTCGTCGTAGCCGAAAATACTAAGAAAGCATTATTTGGAAGTGGCTGTTTAAAGATTTTTGAAACAGGGGAGGCAATTACTGAAGTGATATTTTGTTGACTGTATCCAGCCAGCCTTGCAGATTGAAGCGAAGTAATTTAAGACAATGGACTGTCTTAATGGTGGAAGTAACTTGGGATAGGAATGAAAAAGTTGTTCGGGAAGATGATAATTTGAACTACAAGGGCCGGCAGCATCTTAACCACACTGACCTGACAGTCGTTATACCATCTCAGAATGGACAGGGAAAGATTTTGCTACTACTCAGAGACTAGCCCATGATAGAAAGAGGTGGAGACATTTGGTGCAACGTTTATCGGTGCAGCGCCCCTATGATCCCTAGGGTTAGAGGACAGGTGAGAGGGGCGAGATAAGTGCAAATATTGTATGCAGAACATATCTCTCTGACTGACTTCTGAAAAGGCACACAAGAAGATAAAATAACTAGTTTCATAACTGATAATTCCAAATGCTCTCTTTCCAATGACGATGAATTCTACGAATGTTTTTCGCAAGCATCTCAGAATTTGAGTGAGATTGATTTATTCCAATGCTGGAAACTGTGTTGAAAATGGATCTGTTTATGGTCTGGTTTTAAAATCGTAGAACAAAGTTCCCATGCTAAGGCAGTTTAGGTACATAGAGCATTTTCCTTGTCCTAACAGTTGGTCATTGGAAAACTGCAATGGTCTTGTTTTTATACTAGCATTAATAGCGTCTTCTGGATAGCTAATGGAAAGGAAAAGTTGTTTGAGAAACTGGATGTTTCTTATAAATGACGCCAAAAATACCTAATTTGCCCTCATGCCCAGGGAGATTCTGAAGCAAAGAAAGTCTTGAGTAGACACAAGATAAAAATTGAATATATGTCACCTTTAGGACACCAACCCGTGACCCACACTTTCACCACAAGTGCTCTATCAACTCTGCTAGGTAGCCACTGATGATAACATACAGTACTCAAGTTCTCTAGTTGCTAAATTAGCTTCCAATCATCCACCAGTGGGCATTTACATCCAGCTCAACGCAATGGGAGACTAGCCTCTCTGCACTATGTGCATTGACCAAGCAAGGACTGTCATCTGGCCCATCATGCTGTGCAAAGCCCACTGAAAGCCGGAAAGTAAAACGTTTAAATACTTACATTGTAAAATTTCTCTTTTAAATGATATAAGGAAGTCCTCTATAAAAACTAGACGACAAAAAAGGATCAAATAACAAACTATTCTATTACAAATTGGACAACAACAAATCCTATAGTCTGTGATATTAAGTTAACCAGAGTAACATACCCAAATCGGAATGTTTTGTCTCCGTACTTCCACTCAACCCATCATTAATAGCATATTCCTTTTCAACCACATCAAAATTGTCTTCTTCGCACACAAATTCTATGGTCACTTCTGTGCTATTTTCTTCCAGAATTTCTTCACACTTTACTAGAATTGTATCTGGCATTTCATCTTTAACTGGAAACATCGTCATGGCAACACAAGCATCACAGTCAGGACCAGCTCTCTGTGGCAAAGCAAATTATACGAATCAGTAAAAGTAGCTTCTGAAATCTTCAACAGGAACAATATTTGGTTTTACATTCATGCCTCACTGCTACATACTCACTTTAATTATTCATAGAAGGCTTTTAACTGATGAGTTGTAGAATAACAATATAGAAAAGACACTCCTCTTGTGTCCAGAATAAACGTCCCGCCACATTTATTAATTTACAAGAAAATTTCCACCCAAGACATGCTTATTCCAGCCACCCCATTTATTTATTTTTGAAACTTTTTTCAGCCACCCCATTTATTTATTTTTGAAACTTTTTTCAGCCACCCCATTTATTTATTTTTGAAACTTTTTTCAGCCACCCCATTTATTTATTTTTGAAACTTTTTTCAGCCACGTTTCGTTTCATTTCATTTTATTTTGTGTCATTTTTTTAATTTATTCCATTTCATTCCATTGTATTTCATTGTATTTCATTGCATATCATTGCATTTCTGTGATTTTCAGTGTATTTCAGTGCATTTTACTCCATTTTATTCCAGTTCATTCCTTTACATTTTATTATATTCCCAATTCATTCCCTTCATTATATTTTGTTCCATTTCGTTCCATTCCATTTCACTTCATTCCACTGTATTGCATTTTAGTCCATTCCATTCCATTCCATTCAATTCCATTTCATTTAGTACATTCCATTCCAGTTTTTTCACTCACTTCCCTAATTTTTCATCTCATTTCATTCCAGTTATTCCAGTTCACTACATTTCATTCCAGTTCATTTCATCCCTTTGCACTCCATTCTATTTCATTCCTTTTCATTCGACTTTTTTCCATTCCATTTCATCCCATTTCCTACGGTTCCATTCTGTTTTGCTGCATTTCGTTCTCTTTTTGCTACGGCATCCAATTCAATTCTCTTATATTTTACTACGACGCATTCTGTTCTGCACCCTTCCTTGTTATTGCAACTATTCCCAATAACTGGATCCAATGTTGCATGATAGCGACAAACGTCAAGAGGTACGTACGCTGGGGCCCATACCTCACTAATAAAGCTTATTTAAGAGCTAGTGTTTCTTGTAAACATATATATATACGTCTTTGTCTTTATTTTGTTTTGCAGGTGGTCTCTAACTGAGAAGTACGAGTGTCCAAAGGAGGATTTCCCATACTTCTTTACTAGGAATAACAGCATTGAATATATTGCCTCTCTTAATAAATGGAATCAATATAGAATTGCAACCAAGGATGACAGCAATACTGTGCTGAGCGCATCAGTTCAAGGGCTCACAAACAAGGATAAACCAAATGAGAAAAATCATTACTCAGTCCCATTGATAGCAGTGCTAGGGTTATCAGGTCTTGCTTGCCTTATCGTATTGGGTTTTGTTGTTTATGTATCCAGTTTAATTGTACGAACGAAATCATACCAGCCACTGAATAGTGACGCCGTGGCTCCTCATTATGGAGCGATGGGTTAGGCGCATTAAACGTGGATATTAAGAGGCCAAAATTATTTTGTTTTAAACATAGATGACTAAGCCTGATGTATGATGGACGTGCGTTAATATGGCTAATATGGTAGCAGGACACAACCCAACTGATTGTATGAATACAGCATGCAGCAACTAAAGAGAAATACCAGATGGGTACCACAACACTGCACGCGCTCGACTAAGCCGTCAGCACAAAGTACTTTTTGCGAAATAAGTTTTAAATAGGACCCCATGCATCCCTCGTGGATTAATCGATTTTAACCAGAAAAACTTCATATTGTCCTTTTTTTAAATGATCAAAACAATTACCCAATTTATTGCCAAACTATAGAGAGTATTTTTTTACTTCGGGTATGTAAACTCTTAGGCAAATTTTACCTTAGAATTGTTATATCTGCTCATAATCTCAAATTTTCCTACTAGAGATGTTGCAATTGTCTTGCAATGGTTTGAGAATGCTTAATAACGACAACTACACTGTGAGCTTAAACGACTTAGAGGTAGAGCCGAGGAAAATCAATGCGATCCATCTTGTCGAGTGTTGAAATCGGCGCCTTTGAAATTGCCCCCGCCACACCCTTAACAGCAACAACAACAACAACGAGGACAACAACAACAATCGACACACAGACCAAGTAGAGTAAGAAAGCCTGTAGAACCAGCTTGTGTCTTCATATATATTATTCTAAATGCGGGCAAATCGTTAGAACATTACAGCTCTCGTCCATGTTTTCATTTCCGTAAAGAGCCATTTTAAAAAATTGTTATTGTTCGTTCTCTGCTTCCTTCCTCTAACTTACTGGCCCACACCTTTCTGTCATCCATACACATTTTGCGTTCTATCAAAGCGATCATATAATTGTTATTCATGTCACTAGATCGTCTCATTTCCTTTAAGGTGTTATAGCTACGTTGCACTAAATGTACTTATTCACAAAATCTGCTATCCTCTCCTGTACTTAACAACTCAAATTTGACAATATCCTCGGTCACACCATCTGCAATAAACCCAGGGTCCTATAAACAGAATCTAAATACGCCCACGCATCATGGTAGTCACTACCTATGCCTTTAATTAGGTCTAGTGGCTTTCCAATCAAACGTCCGAAATATTGTTATTGCGTCACGCTTCGCTCAGTTGCCAACGGCGTCCGTGAAATCTGACTTGAAAACAAAGTAATCACGAATATCGCCCGGAATTTTTTGGCACCTTAGGTCTTTCATGCTTAACTCTATAACTTTCCGTGTTAGCAGTAGCTTCATTGCTATGAGTACCTAAATTATCTTCTTCCTCCCGTTACTTGTGCTCGAAGGAACAATAGGTTCTGCGGGTTGCTGCACATCGGAGTAACCCTGGCGTCCTTGAGTACCAGAATAACAAGTACACACCAGCGTGCTCAGGACACCACTCAGGTCTCGTGTTTGGGTCGGCCTCTTGCCCTCTGCCCCGCCACATATCCCTGAATAATCGTATGAGCCAGAGTTCGTGGTCTACTGGTGACAAGCTCGAACCACTGCAGCTTTCATCTTCTGGCTATTTCAATTGGGGGCTCGTAGCTTTCCAATGACGTCCTTAATTTTCTTAGCTACTGTTTCATTGGTGACTCTCTTTTTCCAGGTAATACCGAGTATTATACTGAAACATAGGATTTCAAATGATATTATTCTTTTTCAATCTTTCGGCTAAAAGTCCATGTTTCACAGCCATACAATGCAACAGAAGTAATAAGCGATCTCATAAAATTCACTTTATTTGGTGAGGATATACTTCGGCTGTTCCACAATTTATTAACAACTTAACACGCTCTTACGTCGTAATTACCAAAGAGCTGTGACAGGTAAATACCAGAAACAAAGAATGGTAGAACACAGGGATCCAAAACCAAAGAAATAGAACAGCTTCCTCCAAGCGCTAATACCAACCAAGCCTACCTAAGCGGGCAATGAGCTGAGGCGGAGGCGAGGTATTGATCACCTAATACTAAAGAACACTTGAATATATAATTTTGATAGAAGTAGTGATAATATCACAAAATACATTTGTATTGAAAGAATCATTTGCAATAACTGATATCACCATGCCGTTGATTGGTATTAGATTAGTTGAACCGGGAAAGAGCCTATAAAATACTGTAATGGGAGTTAAGAAAATGACATCACTGCTCTCGGATGCCTAATAGACGTCCACCCCCCTGCCCCTTAATTTTTTTAAAATTTTACACCCCGCCACTATTTATTTTATCCCCCCCCCCCCCCTCCTCCCGATACAAAAATTGTTTTTCACTCGTATTTAATATCGATTCAAGTACTACTTAGGTATGTTTTTAAACTTACCACATAAGTGAGGTCAGGGAAGTGTGCTCAAAGACCTTTCCATATTAGTAAAGGCCATGGGCGCAAGGCCAAAGGAGCTGAGGGGGGCTGCAGCCCCCTTTAGTTTGTTAAAATGTTACTTTGTTTCGGGCAAAAGGCAAAACAGTTTTATTGCCGGAGCAATAAGTAAATTTTTTCCAATTCAAAGTGGCGGTAGTTTACCCTATCCTCCTTCGATTCAACCGTCTGCAGAACCGTTGATTCATGTCCCAACAATTTTCGGGCAAAGGAGTATTTTTTCGGGAAAATAATACAGCCCCCCTCCCCCCAAATATTTTTCGTCCGTTGCGTTATTGTTAAAGGCAAGGAAGCTATAATTGTGATAGAAGATCTTTCTTATATGCAAAATCTCCAATTTTCTGTTCTATTTCTGACCTGACATGAAGATTTGATGTTATGTTTTATATTAGTATATGACTCGACGTATGCATTTGATATTTACTGCCAGAATTATTCTCGTATTTGAGAAGGTATCAAATATACAAGGTTGATCTGTTAGCCATGAAACGTCTAACCTTGGAACCTGTTAGAAATTTTATACTTTGTTCCACGAATAGTGGAGTAAACTTAGAACATGAATAGAACCTATACCTGAAATTGATTTGGCTTCTGATGAACAACAAAGTTTATGTGATTCTAGTTTAGATTAGCCCCAGTATATATCACTGGAATATTGACAAATATATTTTCAATACAATCACTGTCACTACAGACTTGAGATGTTAAGATACAGATCTGGTTTGCTTCAGTGTGTTTCAGAGAATGTAACTTGAGATTAGTGGCCGGAATTCTTGTCATTTTTTGGCTTGCTTCCTAAATGTGGAATTCACACGCTTATGATTCTCATTCTGTAACTGTCGATAAGCAGTCACCAAAGTTATTAGTACATTAGACGGCTAATACTGCTCGTGGAAGCCGTTATAACCAAAATCATGCAAACTATGTTACAGAAAACTATGCTAAGTATTTATTTCTGTCAGATGAAACACTTAACCATGTAGCACTGGCATGTCCAAGACAACAATCGGTTTCAGCTTGCTTTGATTCAATATCGAAGTTCTCCATTTCGCAGCTTTTAAACCTTACTGAGATTCTAAATGATTTAATTGTTCCACATAGAGAAGCATCAGTAATCCGCGTCACAGAGCAAGGCGATGCTGCCCAGTACCCGATAAAACCATCCATTGCTGTCCCAAAGTGCCATTGTTGCTCAGAGGCAGGGCTTGTAACAGACATAAGAAGCCCAAAGTCTAATTTCTAAGTAATTGAAATTGTCGTATATTTACAGCTGCTCTTACTTGCAAGCGTAAGTTCTGGCGTTGATTTCCTCTACGCTGTGGTAAAAGTCCTTTAAATAGTTGATTTATGGTACAAAATGTAAAACATATTATTTAGAAAGTGATTCATAATTACTGAGTGACGTATCTTCTGTAACTTATGTTATTGAAAAACATTAAAGCTGTAAGCAAGGTCATTTATGTCGATAGAGTTGTAAAAAAAGCGCGTTCCTGATAAACTCAATCAATAACACATATATCCTTTAGCAACTCGAAACATTAACCTCTCCTCTTCCCCATGTGGGCTCAACTTCCAAAAGGAAACTTTTTGCTCTAATAGAATACATAATATGTTAAATACATACAATGGCTAGCTCAACGATTTAACTTTAAGGATACTACAAACGGCTAGAAGTGTTATGCAGCAACTTACAGTTGGCGTTATTGACTGAACTGTCACAAATTGAAGACCAGGAGAATTTTCTCTTTAAGTACTGAAAGTTTAATCACAGCTACTGAAGCGTTTTCACTTAAAAAGAATAGAAAAGTTTTCGCAAAGAAAGTGGACTTCAAAGTAATCCACAAATGTCCAAAATATTCTTATTCATGATAAGCTTTACTTGAAAAATATGAATGAGCAGTAACACAAAGATGCTAGAGAATTAAAAAATCTATCATCACTGGGACATGTAAGGCATCTAAAAGACTATACAAGAAAACAAGACTATACGGAAACAAGATAATCGTGTTCTGTAATACCACCTTTACTAGCTGGAAGTTATAAATACTGTTTGACAGACGCAGTAATTTAAACTGTTATTAACTAAATTTATGTGGTCTCGTTTAATATTTTTTATTTAGCACTTTAAATAACGACAAATGCGTAATGAAAAATGTAGCTTAACAAAGATTATGCTAATAAACCAATCTGGCTTGGCAATCCGACAACATTAATCAAATAAATAACGTGGCTGAACAAAAGAAGTTTGAAACCAAACCATTGAAAACATGATGATATTGTTTTTAAAGTTATACCATTATGACGTCATTAAATATTACAGATGATGTCATCATAGACTATTCTTTAAATCCCAAAAATTTTCAAAAATCAAGTTTTATCACGCTGTACCCTTTATATAATGTTTATCGGCAATTGTAATATTTTCATTAACTTCAATATCACTTTTTATAAAGTTAAGCAAATGTTGAGTTCTTGTTTTCATAATTTCTAAAACACTACTGGTATCTTTCGCAACCTCATCTTTGGCTCCTGGTTAGCAACATTATTTTCTTCTTTAGATCTTCCTGTGTCGATTTCAACTGCTTTAGGCAAAATCCATCTCTTTGGAACTATTATTACGAATCCTCTCCCTGAATTTTTTTTCTTAAAAATGGATTTATAAGTCCAAAAATTAGAACAGAAACTTGGCATGAAATGGAATGCAAAGTCAGCAGTAAGGAGACTCAAAACGTGTTTTATGACAAATTTTCCTTAATATTTGCTAGGATATCACTAGCCGAAGTCGCGGGTATGACAAGACGAGAATCCTTTATAAGAACACCCTCAGCAACATGACACTCTCATGGGCTAGAAATTCTAGTTGACGATTATAAAAATATTCTTTCTTTGCATGCGTGATAATAGCTTGTAAGTTCACATGTCTTACAGAATTTGCTAAAGGTTTTATAAGCTTGAATTGGTAGAAAGGTGATAAAATGAATTAATTTCCCCTCTGTTTGAGTGAAGTTAAATGTGAGCAAACAGTGGCAATACTGAGCTTAGGAAGACGTGTATCAAGTGTGGAAAAAGGTTTTGTACCTGGCACGCACTTCCATCTTTGATATTATTAAATCTTTTCTTTTCTTACTTGATCTTCCTTGTTTTTCTTGTAACGTATTCTTGATATCATTGGAAAATACATTACACTGACTTCAAGAACTTTCTCCATGTCTACTTTTCTCAGGCCCTCGATGTCTAGAAGGCTCAAAATTGCAATTGAGAGACGTAGTCTTCCCGTCTTTCTTATCTCATAAGTGAATTGAAATACACAAGTAATCCACCTTTTTAAATCCCCGTAAGAAATTTTCTTGCGAGGGCAAATGTGGGCAAGTTTTACCTATTGGGTAGGTACAGCCCCCCCTGCCCTCCCCCTTGGCTGCGTGCCTGGGACTTTTGCTTGTGAGTTTAGCTTGATAGCTGATCAACGTCTTGTGTGTTACATATTAGATTCATAAAATAGTTAGTTTTATCAGTTTGTAAAGTAATTATAGTTTGTAGTACATATATTCCCTACTTCTCTTTGTGCTTGTCTCATGATAGGTTTGCAATTGTTAATTTTAGCCAACCGTCATATTGAAAAATCACAAGGAAGTAGATTGAGGTATTTCAATAAAGATCCAGGATGATCTGCAATAAGTTCCTTTAACAGTTAGGATGGCACACTATTAATGAACTAACCATGGCTCAATCATTAAATTCATTATGTCTATATGCCTCCATCTCCCTCTACATATATAACATTGTATCAACGAAACTTGTATCATATCATATATCATATCATATTGAACCTTTTATACAGTCTTAATCTCCAAGCTGGGTACAGGACTGTTATTTAACTGATTGCTTATTCTTTGTAAATGTGTGTTACAGTTTTGCATATAAATTGTATCAGCGTGTTGTGATATTAAAGGGTCATAGGTCAAGTAAAATCAGGGCTATTCCTGAGTGTCATCATGGGACAAATGCCTTTATTTACAAAATATATATACCATCAAGTTTACAATTCAAATTTTCAAGTTGCATGCTGAACAAATGCTTCAGTTTTGCAGCTGACTAAAATTTCTCACAATTTTAATGTTAGTTTCTCATAAAGCAGAATCATATGTATCCAACTATATACTGTATCTATTGGTAACCTAAAGAAGGAATATTTTTCTCAATGCTTGCACTCAGCAAAGCAATTTTAATGTCTTTTTAATTAATTTCACCTACAGCTTTTATCTGTTATGGTTTCAACATATATGCCAGTAATAATATATTATATAAACACATAAAAGTGTACCCAGTACTAAAATGAGAAGGGTATTATTGTAAAAAAGCAAACCAATACTTACAGGACCAACGCAATTTAGTATCACTTTAGCTTTCTTGCACATTGTAACAAGTGACTCTGCATCTGAAGTGTCTGCCTCTAAGATGTCAACTTTATCAATTGCAGTGGATCCTAAAGGGCCACAAAAGGAAAGAAAGCTTGTAGAAATATATATCACATTCTTTGTTTATATGGAGCTGCTTTCTTTTCTATTATGCAAAAAATTAATTAATTGCAGTTTTGAGCTCAGATCTATTTGCAAAGATCATAAGGAAAGAAAGTGAGTATGAGAAAAATACACTATTACAATGGAATTTATCTTTTTGCAATTTTTACATTTGGTGGCTGCTTTTGGATGCAAAAGTCTTTCTTCATCGATTCATACTAGGTCCCTGTTAAGCGCTATTGGAAGGTAGCTACCAGGGTCAAGTCAACTCAAAATTGGTGAATCACAAAAATACCAAGTGCAGGTTTTGAACATTTTATGGATTGAACTCAGAAGGATATCAATCACAATTTTATTTATATCAACAATTTTCAATCACACTCCCAACAAAATGACCTGTCATTCTGACGTTAGTACTCTGAGGAGTGTCAGACGAAAAAAGCTTTTAAGTACACAATGTTTTCTCTATTTCGTGCAATATTCATATCTCATTAACTAACTCCTCTAAAGTCTTCTAGTTTCTGCTTTATCAATAGTATTCACAGCGATATTATTTTTTCATTTCCAATGCTGTAGATCATACGAAAAGTCAAACGAATGACAGGAAATCTAATACGCAAGTCTAATACGCAATGTTCTGTAAATGTAAGTTGAACATCCTCATTGCAATCTTTCATGTTTTTGCTTCTGTTAAAGCAAAAGTCTCCAAAATCGCCACTAACATGAAAATTTTACAACATATCTCCTTCAATTTCTTTTCCAGTTCTATAGTAGCCTCTTTGTCTGACGATTTAAAGTATCTTAAATGTACAATATGAAGTAACTACCCATATTACATTGAGGAGACAGGATCAATTGTGAGATTTTATTGCTAATCTTCCTAAATAGGTTTCAGGAGAATACTTTTGCAGAGGTTGATATCGTACATCCCCCCTCCCCCTCCCCCTGCATCACAAAAAGTATTACCAGGAGACAGCTGGAAAGTATGTAACTGTGACACAATACAACCAACTGTGTGAAAGTGGTTTAGCTCAGAGTATGAAAGTCTTAAAATTCCAAGTTCTACGATACATGAACTGCATCACTCAACAATAAACAATCAAAAAGATCATTTTAAGTTCTTTTTAAGGGTATACATATAGTTGGTTACAAATGTATGACCATGGGCTGCACTGCGAATTGGTAGGGACTATTGTAAACAATTCTGTTTGTTTCAATTCTCAAGCATAAATTATTAACTATAACTAGGAAGCTATGCAATTAACCGTCTCGTCAAATAATTTATAGCTTATACCTTTAGGTGCAAATAACAGGAACCCCAGGTTGAAGCAGCTGTCAGCGAAGTTCCTTTCATGGCAATTCTTCCTCAGCACGTCTTCTGCCCTCTTATTGTCTTTTTGGACAACTTGATAAAATTCTCCAAGCTGATGACATGCTGATGAAGAATTAAGAAGAAAATATAGTGTAATGAAACCAATAGCTTGAGGGCAAGGGTGGGAAATTACCTTACCTTACAATTGGTTCTTTTTGATTAATGTGCAGGTTGAGGGGTATCCACACCAGTGGGCCCCCATCCAGGTAACTGGATGGCTGCACAAATAGGAGATTCAATTGGCACCTCTATAAAGAGGATTAGTTGTAGTTAGCTTCCGTGCTTTGTGGTCTTGCTGCACCAGTTCTTTCCACGACATCTTGGGTCTGCCTCTTCCCCCGCTTACCAGGAACTTCCATATCTTTGACAATCTTAATGGTACCATTTGAGCGTTCAACATAGCAGCACCAACAGAGTCTTCTTTCTCTCATGATAACCTAGATGTCTATGAGACCAAGCTGTGCCAACAGATCTCTTGACTGGACAGTTGTCGAATATTTTGGCTTGACATTGCATATCTGTGTTATCATCGCTCTGTCATTGCATTGCAGTCGCTGCCGGTCAGCCTTTGTCAAAGGTCAGGTCTCACTGTCATGGAGAATTGCACTACGAACATAAGAATTATAAGCATGACCATATGTCTTGTGTGTGAGATGATGTGAGACTAGTAGTGGTTGCAGTTCGCAGAACTTCTTCCAGGCAGTTTTTACAGAGGACCAGGTACAAGAAAGGTTACAACTTAGAATGTGTATCTGAAATATGTCTATCACCTGACTGGAGAGCACAACTGCATTCAAAAATCGATCTTGAGAGTCTTCTCCCTAACTTATGTTCAAATGAGGAATCAACAGCAGGATCTAGGTTTCCTGAACCGAATGCCTATACTGGGGAAGGAAGACAAACACGAAGTATTAAGGTCGCATATTCTAGCCAGGAACAGTTTGAAGAACAAGCTTACGGAAACCGGGATACTGCTGGAAGTGTGCAGAGACATTTCTCCTCGAAGAACGTAATCAATTTATGTAAGAGACAATTGACAAAGGATGAAATATCTCTGTTGTCGAAAGGTCTAAAATTTTCACCAACGCCCCAATGTATAAACAAGGCAGAGTTAAAGAGGGATCTATTTGAATTCAAAGTATGAAACTAAAAGCTCATTTCTTTGGGGAAGAAATCGAGGGGGACATCAGGAGCGTTTTCAAAAGAAAGTCACGCTGGACACCACACGATAACGACCCTGCACTAGTGACGTATTTACAGCATGTAAGTAAAGACGTTATGTCCATATCACCTGTTTGTCGAAACTTTTGTAATTTGTCAAAGGAAGAACGGGTAGCACTTAGATTGCATAAGAATGATAGGAGTATTATAATAAAGGAAGCAAATAAGGGTTCAGCAGTATTCGTTTGGAATAGGATAGACTACATAGAGGAGGCACGTAGACAGCTAGAGATAGCAGAGGTGTATCATAGATTAGATAGGAACCCATCTACGCTAGTTATTACACAGGTAGTTAGCCAGACTTCTGACACTGGTTGTCGAAGCTGCAAAGAAGATTGGCCTGAATATCAATGAACACAAGACCGAATACATGACTTACAACATCGCTGATGAACACCAACTGACAGCAAATGGAAAACCTATCAAATGGGTCAGAGACTTCAAATATCTTGGTTCTTGGATAGATAATTCACTGAAATGTCTCAGAGTAAGGAAGGCACAAGCTTGGACAGCAGCACGGAACATGGGCAACATCTGGAAATCCAACCTCTCTCGGAACTTGAAGGTCAAGTTCTTCAGAGCTACAGTCGAGAACATCCTCCTGTACGGCTCAGAAACATGGATAATAACAGTGGAGATAAACAACGAAATCGATGGAACCTACACACGGCTTCTGCGACACATACAAAATATTCACTGGAAACAGCACATCACCAACAAAGAACTATATGGAAATCTTAGGAAAGCCTCAGAACTTGTTTGCTTTCGAAAACTTAAACTAGCAGGTCATTGCTGGCGAAGTAACGAAACAGCTTCTGACTTGGTCACATGGAAACCAACCTACGGCAACAGAAGTCAAGGAAGGTCTCATCTTGACTACACCACACTTCTCACCAAAGATACGGGACTTAGCCCTTAAGAACTCGAGACGGTAATAACAAACAGAGACATGCGGAGAACCTACATTCTGGATTCGGGTGCGCCCGACTGATGATGATGAGTTAGCCAGAATAATAGTTTTAACAAAGATTGTTTAGATAAGGAGACTATAGAATTCTTACAAGTAGATAATGCACAGCTCCGACGATCTTAATTGTTACCTAAAGTTCATAAAGGGTTTACTCATGTCATAGGTAGATCGGTCATTTCAAACTGTGGGGGCCATTTACTGAGGCAATTCTTGTGGGCTACTGTGTCCTGGAATTTTTGGTACGAGCTCCTACAGACACCATTTCAAATTTTTTTTCGGTGGCTATTTTTATAGAAGGCGAGAGAAGGATGTGATACAATTCATGTTATTGAACAAATCGCAAACCATATCGGTTGGACACTAAATTGCCCTCATGGTTCTCAGGTGGAGGTTTCGTGGGAACGGTATCCTACAAATTTGTATTCAAACCTTTCCTATGGGGAAAGGATGTGTGAAGTGTGACCCATTACAGGTTGTTTTTCAACATACACAAAAGTTAATGGAAAGCATCATCAAATTTTACTGGTTTGTTTACACATTTTGATGGTCTATTTACCATTCGAATATGAAGAATGTCTCGTTTTTACGATATTTCGCCGCAGCCTCATTCATCGTTTGTTTATCTTCTGACAATTTTCAATATGGGATTTGATAAATTAAGATCGATTTTGTCCAACAACGGCTACCCCATGTGTATTCGTGGTTCATGTCTGAATGGTTTTTATGTAGAGTGTTTTCTCGGGGGTCCGTTGTTACCTCCCTTAACGTACTACCAGTTATATACTACCTTTCACTGAAACACATTCGTTGCAACTTCAAAAGCAAATGACACTTCATCCTAGTGCTTATCCCCATGTATGTTACGTAATGTTCAGTATTCTCCCGACTGTAGTCTGTCTAGGTTTCTCCGATCAGTTGCCGTCTACCGTTTTATGTGTAATATATATATAATGCCATGTATTTTGCTCTAGATATCCGTCAATTTTGTAGACGTCTCTTGGAAAGTGTATCTGGTTCTGTTCTGAATAAGAAAAGGCTGGCCAATCCTCCTTTCTCTGGTAAGTGCTTACACTGCACAGACTGTACCAAATATTTTCATAGACGTCGCACGTGGAGAAAAGCTGCAAGAGAGGTACGCGATCTTTAATCGTAGCTGAATGGCGCGCATCGTTATCGAGTTGGCGTAGTTTAATGGCTGCCCTTTCAAGCGAGTTAACAGTAACTGCGTGAGAGAAGAAACTGGAGGGTATCCAAATTCTTGCCTTTGATAATTCTCGATAGAAGTGTTTCTGCTCCCGAGTTAGAGCTCCAGTGTTTCTAGAGGGGCAAAGAAACCACGGTTTTATTGGATACGCCGAGTCACCTACTAAATGTGATGACATGATTTTATCGCCCATATCGAACCAGCATTAGGTCGTCAATTTTCCTTCTTTGTTGCATAAAACCATGCATAAAAAGCGTATGATGTGATAGTCGAATTGAGAAAAAAACAATAGCAGTAAAGTAGAACTCTTTAAAAATCCGCCAATTTTCTATGTTTGAACGAAACGGATCTGACCTGGGCTCAATGTCCTGCTGCGAGTCAATTTTCCAGTGTGACCGCAGCCCTGGGATAATTTAAATACCAAGGCAGGTTTGACACCTCAGATTTCAAAGCGAATATCCGTTTACTGTGTGTGACTGCAGCTATGGCCTATAGTCATGCGGTGTGAAATTGACCGTTCCCTTGTGTTGACCATTGCTTGCTAAGAACCAATCATTTGCCTCGAAATCAATTCTCGCGCGAATTTTACGAGCTATTCCGAAAGTCGGACAGCAGTTACAGGGAATCGTACAGGGAAGCGTGGGGTAAAGCAATTTAAATTGATTTTTAATAGCACAACATTTAAATCTATCCAGTAGATTACAACCGTGGAGACTGTTGTGTTCATTTAATGGCAAACCTATACAACCAGTAACAGCCGACGGAATAGCTAAAATGTTCTTGATAACTTTAAACTGGAATTGGAAACATGTTGGACCACAAAGAATCTAAATACGAACAGTGGCTGAAAAGGGCTGGGGTGCAGCGGGGGATGAAACTCCCTCCTCTTTTATAGCTTAGATTTCGCCCCAAAACGGTGGACCTGCCAACTATGTTACTGTTATCTCATAGGCTGGGATCACTGTTAGTATAACGGACACAATTCATCTACTTACGTTTTCCATATCACTAATACTACATGTATGATCAGCTACTATTTACATCATGATTCGTATTAGTAAAATTTTGTTAGTATGGCAACCACGAGGAATGAAACACTCCATCGACCGCACTGGAGTATTTAACTGCAAGTATGGTCATCTGTAAAGGAGGCTAGACCATAATGACACCTCCACTGTCTCGATTCTTCATCAATTTCTGAGCAGATATATGTATATCTTATATCACTAGCTGATCTTATTACAACACGGCACAGCCATGGTCAATAAAACCTCCTTGCTGCAAGTGGGCACTCAGGATTTTCTAAAACTTTGTATATTGAGCGTGGAAATTGAAGTCTTCAGCTATAAAGTGTTTAGCTGCGGATATTTAGCACGTTCTTTTCTAACTGTCAAGTTGGCAAAGCAACGCGACCCCTCGCTTAATCCAATGCACTTCACCTTCCTTGGTTGGAAGGTCTACAGTCAGAACGTAGTTTGTAGATAGGCCAGTTGTCGAGAGCACACCTCTTCGAGCAGTTGTTTTGTATACTGTAGGGAGAGAAATGCATCAATTGCTGGTACAAAGGAGCAAACAGATTAAGTAAGAAAGAAACATGTTAAGAAAATTTCATTACTACTTTTATTACCAATACAATACAGATAAAATATATGCCGGTCCATCCGTGCATACATCTACGCATCCATCTATGCATTTATTTATGCACCCATTTATGTATTAATCCATCTATGTATCTGCCCATGCATCTATCCATACATCCACCCATGCATCCATTTATACAGCCATCCATCCATGCAACTATTCATGCATTCATTAATGCATCCATCCATGCATCCATCCACACATCCAGCCATGTATCAATCAATGCATCAATCCATGCATCCATCTATACACCAATCCATCCATGCAACTATTCATGCATCCACCCATGCATCAATCCTGGCATCTATCCATGCATCCATCCATCTATCAATCCATGCAGCCATCTATACACCCATCTATCCATGCAACCATGCACTCATCTACGCATCCATCTACGCATTCATTTATGTGTCCATACATTTAAGCATCCATCCATTCATCCATCCACGTATCCATCCTATACAACCATGTATGCATCCATCCATCAATTAATTAATCAAAACGCTCATCGATCAATAAATCAATTAAAAAGATTATCAATTGCTGAATTGATAATTAATTAACTAACTAACCGAAACTTACCTGGGCACGCATATGTCTTTTTCCTTTCAATCTTTTCAACAACGTTCGGTTTTAACCAAATCTTTGATTGTCAAGGTCGACTTATAATTCAATTATATCAAATCATAGAAAAGAAATATTTCTTGTTTGTACGTCGGTAATGTGGAAAGGTGAACTTTTTGGTCATAATCCACTGAGCTTTGGTATGTCTTCAGAGAGAAATTGCAAACCACTGACAGATCTGTTCCCAAGTGGCTTGGAAATACGCCATCACCAACCCGAGCTGATGCACGTGAGAGTTTGAACTCCAAATAAAACGTGGATTTAAAGTGTTGCAACTTATGACCAAATATCACTTGAAGAACATATATCCTCAAGTTGAAAATCGTCACCTTGAAACACTATAATCAAGATAGGAAGAGAATTTTGGTTGCATTTTGGTTTGGAGTTGTGTTCTAATGGAAACCAGTATAACTATTAAATTGCAAAAATAAACTTGTCTTAAGAAGCTGATTTAGATCCTAAGAAAAGCTTTTCAAGGGGCGGAGTGCTTCTATTTCAATACCATGTTAAACAAGCAAGTTTTATGAGTTCATTGAGGCTGGGAGAAAAATACTGGATGCCAAGAGTTTTCTGTAAACTTGAAGAAGGACGTCCTGTGAATTGCAGAATTTGTACAGTAAGCGCTCCGGTCATAATTATGTCTACAGCTGATGAAATCAGAAAATACACTTTCATTTATTTTCCTTCTTCATCTAGACAAGAGTATCAGAGCCTACGCAATTGCCGATGATTTTTTTATTATGAGGCATATTATGTGTATTCAGAAGTTTCTTTGTGTAGGAGTCACAGGCCTCAGTTTAAAATTGTACATTGGTAACTGCTTCGGTTTTGGAATTGTTTCTGTAGAAAGCACTGCTCCGAGTCCACAGTGCAACAGATTCCTTTCCTGCACAAACACTTGACACTCATACCAATATTCCTCTTCAAATCATTTGACAGTAACTTTAGACATCAAAAATGCTCAGAATCAACATTAAAATACATACCAGCACATGAAAGGCAGGGTGAACTTTCACTTTTGAATGTTCATTGTGATTTACAGTATAAGCTCGACATTTCTAACTTTATAGTGATGACGTTAGCTCCCATCAATGAAGAAATTAAACTTTCTGCTGTGACTCACTTTAAACTACGATCAGACAATATTGTTAATTTCTATGGTTTGATGCCTTTGTTTTAAACACCAAAATTCTGATGCATCTATTCTTGTATTTTTATGAAACGAGCGCTTGCACTAAAAAACCGAAAATGTGTTTTGGGTTAATTGCATGTTATTTACGTATGTTTTCAATTGCGCCTCATGTATGCACCACATCACCTCGGGGTCACCAATTTTAGCATGTTAGTAAATAATAACATCATAATACAAACGGCTACGGAGTCATCAGCAGAAGCAGAACAATAAAACCAGTCAAACTTTACTTTTCTGGTTACACCGTCATGTTTCTTTCCAATTTCGACTCCTTAGTAACCAAAAATTATGACTCAGTTAAGTTCTCTATTGTCTGTTGTTCTGAATTGCAATTTAGTAAATGTAGTGATTTTCAAAGAATAGATTGCATCGCTATATACCTTTCCAAATTTGTTGCAAAATATAAAAATTGACTAGCTAACGTAGCTGAGACATCCCGCCTCTTAAATAAGCCAATACGTAAAACTGCATAACGTTCGATGGGAGAAGGATGGACGTAATGAGGCACTCAAAGCACAAGCAAATTCTCGTTTTCGGTGTGCCTATTTAGTGAACCTTTTTGTTTCTCAATGTTTTGTGCATGTGGCAAAACCTGACTCGGTGCGCTATGTCTTCCTAGGAGACGAAAAGGCGTATTAGAGAGAGAGAGAGATGTATGGGATATTTTTTAGATCTTTTAGAATCTTTTGGGATCTTTTGGGATTACTAAATACCTACTTACAATGTAGAAAAAATTACTAAATAATCAACATAAGCAAAGAGTGCGTGTCCTTTGACCTCTGGACTTTGTACTGATGTTAGTTGCTCTTCAGAGTCATGACGGAAGGGTGATACTTAATGCATCTAGGGAATACGAATATGGAATACAAAATTACTAAATAATTAACATAAGCAAAGAGTGCGTGTCCTTTGACCTCTGGACTTTGTACTGATGTTAGTTGCTCTTCAGAGTCATGACGGAAGGGTGATACTTAATGCATCTAGGGAATATGAATATGGAATACAAAAAGCCTGACCTTTCGGTTATATATTATCTACGCTTATCTACAAAACTACTAAATAATTAACATATAATCAGATGACAAAATTTCTAATGACTACAATATGTCCTAAGATTAAGTGAAGCAATTGAATTCAAAATAACATAAATGATTCCAGTAAGTTGAAAGTGAAAAGCCATCTCTTTAGGAGGTGACGAGGTTAAACTAAGTATGCTGTAAAGATGTAATAAAACTGAAATAATTGAGTTGGTACGAGTTTTACTTGCTTTTTATCCAGCTAAAACATCATTCAATGGCATACACATAAACTTGCTTAAAATTAGCCTTCTTAGTAAAGGAAGTAAAAAGTCTTGGAAGTCTCTCTGAGTTTGAAAACAATCATACATACAAAAAGTAACAATGAAATTATATCAACACGATGTAGAACCCAGAATCTACCCTAATACGGCATGTTGAAGTACAAACTGAGCTATTACACCCCTGGGGATAACAGACTTTAATTTCTTTCAACTTGTTCCTAGAAACTCTTCACAATTATAATTTAAAACAATCTCCAAGTTAAGTCCCTATCGATTTACTGTGTATTCCCCTTTTACTGCCCGTATGCTCTTTGATTGTGGGCACTTCAGCTTCGTCCAGAAAGTATCCATGGCTACTTAATTTTATGTTACTGTTATATGAGTTACAATCCCACTTTGCAATGATAAGGAAAGGACTGTATTGTAAAGGAGAAGATATTTTGGGCAGATGACCTAGAAGTAATTACTACTTCTACAAAACCGTGTCAATGAAAGTCTCGAAATGATCAGGGATCTTGTCACAGCCCACACCACCATATCCCTATTGATAAACTATCTTTTCTTCGTCGAGGTAGATAGACGTAGGCGTCGATTGAAGCGCCAACGTAACGGTCTGCCACAAGGTTCTTTATTGGCACCTGTTCTCTTTAGCATTCATAAAAGGTTAGAAATTCACTGTTTCATTGACGCCGATGATCTATGCTCCGCAAGGTAACACAAGAACATATAACATGGAGGAAAAAATGTTGAGTGCTCGGTCAAAATACTTTGATTATTATGACCTCATATAACTACAAGTCATTCAAAGAAAATCCAGGACTCCAGCTATAGAGCAAATCAACGATCAAGTAAAGAATGTCAACCTGTAGTACACCCAGACATGTGTTAGTCGGTTCCATGGCAACCCCAGACCATCTATGGAGAACCAAACAAAGCTTGTCGAGTTATCACTACGGCTCCTATGACCTTCCCTCTATCAGTGTCTTCTCCAATCTGTTCTTTCTCATCATGTGTCCAAAATATTCCACTTTCCTTTTCTTCATATTTTCTTTCAGCCATCTTCCCTTCTCTTTCACACTTTCTAACACCTAACTATTAGTGACGTGTGCTGTGTGGGGTATCTTGAGCGATCCTCAGTGTACCCACATTTCAAAAGTATCAATTCTCCATATCTCTGTTGAAGGTCCAAGTTTCACTTGCATAAAGAAAGTTGAACGGACACAACTTACCAACCTTTTTCTCGTCTCGCATGCTTAAAAACCGCTGCCTTGCTATTTCTATTATCTGCTTTACTTCTGCATCTGTTCTACCTTCTGCTGTGATTGTCTGGCCAAGGCATTTAAAATCTTCCCACCTGTTCTAGCACTTGTCCATCTATTCTAATTTTTGCTATTGGTGTCACATCACATTAAGTATACTTGGCCCACCAGTGTTGTATACTTCTGGTAGTGGTATCAATGGTCTATTTGTATCATCATATAGTTCTCTGGTGTATTCCTCCCATCCTTTTGCTTCTATCTTTTCCAACCACAACCTACCATCTTACTTTTAAAGCCGTTGTTTCTCGTCTTTACATTGCTCTTCTTATTTGGCATCTTCTTCACTTCTTCATGCAACTCCCTAATTCCGTGAGTTTTTAAGTCTTCTATTTCTTTACATTTTTCATCGTACCACTTTTTCTTTTGTCTTAGATCTCCTTGATCTTTTTATCTAACTGCTTATAATATGCTGCCCATTTTCTTTCAGGTTTATATTTTGTGCATTTATTGAATTGTTAAGTTAAATGGCCCAAATACTGACCTCAAAGAACTGGCAACTTGCGAACATGCCTCGATTAAAGCGATACGGTCGGTTGACTTTGATCCGCCTGCAGTTTTCCCTCTGCATTGAAAGTTGGATCGGTTTCATAAAGAAATACTTCATAAACGGAAGGTGACCTGAATGTTTTCGTGCCAAAGGTTACACTTCCCATCCCTCTAACTAAAGCAGATTACTCACAATGTAAACGTTACTAGTCGAAATGCATCATGCCGGTATCCTTACCAACTTAGGATAGTAGGATAGTAGCCAGCCAGAAAGGGAAGCGGTGAATGTTTCGATATTTACCTTACACATAAAAATCTGTTTGGGCTTTTCAAAAATTTTCATCAACAGAAAAATTATGGTGTTTTCAACAGTATCGTACCGTTCTCAACACTTCGCTTGTACACGCTTCGATAACAAAGCAAAAATTTTCGTCAAAACTTTCAAAAGATTTAGACTCTTGGCTAATTGTTGGCTAATCACAGCAGTGTAAAATCACAATAAAAACATAGTAATCCATAAATAGCAGAAGAGAGTTCACTTTATCCATCATCAGTACAAGTCCTTAACAATGGCTAACGATCAAGCTCCAAGGTTGATGGACTTCGTAGAAAGCATCGTCCTTTAAGGTGACTTTCGCAATTGAAATAATTTGATAAATATATCTTTTTTTTCAATAGTTACTGGCAACACTTTCTTTTTCAATTATTAAGACATGCTTTGTGTGTGCAGCAGATAGGGATGTTTTTCCACCAAAACTTAAGTATCAAGTTTTGATAAAAAGTCTAGTTCTTAGCTTAGGATATTCCATAGATTACTTTGCATGTTGTTTATATCAAGAATAAACACAGATAGTTGGGGACAAACATTAGCAGTAGAGAATAAACACAGATAGTTGGGGACAAACATTAGCAGCAGAGAATAAACACATATAGTTGGAGACAAACATTAGCAGCAGAGAATAAACACAGATACCAAATCAATTAAAGCAGGCAGAAAATCGATAGCGGCAGATAAAACCTTTTTGAGGGAGACAGAAACCATCGGCGGCAATAAGGTACCAGCTCAACAGAAATAATAACTGCGACCCTCAATATATTCCATCAAAACGTCACAGTAATCAGCCCAATCGGGCTAGAAACCGAAGAAATTGGCTACGCTGATTACGTTTATCTGCCACCATTAGTTTATATCTGCTTGTATTGTTTACCTCTAATACATACGAAAGTTGAAATAGCTGTCTATTGTTTACCTGTGAAATAGTACTGTCAAACTTATAAAGGGTGGATACAAGTACACACTAACAGAACCTTCGTGGATCAACAGATATTGAGGTAAAGGATAGAAGATTGTTAAGGAGAGCCGCCAAAGGGCCGCCATGAAGTACCTTGCTCTTATTGCACTTGCTTTTCTTGGAATCGCAGTTTTCATGAACTTTGGAGAAACTGGTAAGTTATTTAAAGCAAATAAACTTTTTCTATTTCTGAAACGAATATTGATCTAAACAAGGAATTGCTGTCGAGTGTGACAAATGCTCGGTCCCAATGAATCAGAGTGGAAATCTCATTTTAGTACGTTAAAATTGCACAATCTTCCCTTAGTTATGCAGCTAAAGTATTCCTTTTGGTGTTACAAGAAACCATGCTCTTCAGTTACAGTATCACCTCAAGACATAGACTTGCCGATTCTGGAATTGGCTGAATTTGATAATTATCAGAAAATAGCCAGAATTTAGTTATCAGTAATATGATCTTCAAAGCTATGCACGCTCCGCCACATTATGCCTACGGCTTTCTACTCTTCCACTTGTCGTGCACCACTGCAAGCGTTCTTCTTGTTGAGTACCCATTCAGTTCTATGTACTGCAGTAACCTTTGTTATGAATTTGCTCATCTATTTTTCTGAACTAAGGATCGACTCTCTTAAACTCTCATGATGACTTTGGGTGTTTATTCAGCCAACGTGCATCAGTTGTGATAGGAAAAGAGAGTAACCTTTCGATGCAGAGTAAATTTCATGCTGTAGGGAGTCTCTGGTAAAATTGTAAATACGTGGGTAATATTATTTGAAATACTTAGGAAGGTTTCTTGGAATGCTTAAGGTGACCGATATGGGGACATAGCAAAACTCGTAAAGTTTATTCGAAGGGAAAATATGGAATTTAAGACTTGCATCAAATTACTACGAGACTGAAAGTACCTAAATGATAACTTTGAAAAAGCATGACTGTGAGTCTTTCACCTTTAGATGATCATGATTTTAAATACTGCTTTATGTTGGCAAGCCTCTAGCAAAAACTGGGCAATGGACATGGGTCAACCACGGGTAGAAAATGCAAGAGGGCAAGTTAGCTTGTGGCACATACAAGAAAGTACTACTAGCTGCCAAAGATAGTAATGAAGATGTCGAGGTAGATATGCTTATCGATAATCGATTACTATATGGGAAACTGTTACAAGATGATCCAGATAAGGAAGTGATGGGCCAAAAGTTTCAGAAGTAAAACTGGGATGGTACTAAACCGTTATGCCTGTAAAGCGAGTAATGGTTGCATTATTCGGAATGAAATAAATATATGAAGTTTAAAAAAAATTATTATTATTTTCAGAATGGTAAGAAGTTAAATGCCAGATGGAAATCTTAATCTGCTTATAAAAATAACAGAATAAGACATGTTGAGATTTTCTCCTTTAAAACTAACATTTCGCCAAATTTTAATGTTGACATCTTCAGAGTGAAATGAAACTGATTCATCTAAGTGCATAAGAATCATATATCAAGAAACAGAGAAAAATTAATCATCTAATGGTAACACTACATAAATGTAAAGACTCGCAGAAACAAAGGAGTAATAGGAAAGGGATAATAATTGACAAACAAATAGAATTATAGGAAAGAAATAGAAATATAGGAAACATATAGAAATATAGGAAACATATAGAAATATAGGAAAGAAATAGACATATAGGAAATAGGTAGAAATATAGAAAAAAATAGAAATATAGGAAAGAAATAGAAATATAGAAAAGAAATAGAAATATAGGAATCATATAGAAATATAGGGAACAAATAGAAATATAGGAAACAAATAGAAATATAGGAAACAAATAGAAATATAGGAAACAAATAGAAATATAGGAGACAAATAGAAATATAGGAGACAAAGACAAATGGGCAGACGTTACATTGCTGTTTAGAACAGGACCAAACTCGTTAATTACTAACATCTCGTGAATCAGAAATTCACTGGTAAGATCGATAGAATAGAACATTTCAAAGTCATTAACTGAACCTTGATGTACGTTTGACTTCAAATCTTTCAAAATGCTAGAGTCATATCGATTTGCCACTTTATACTTAGTAGGAGTAGAGCCTTCTAGGTGTTCAGAGGCACGTTGAGCAAGTGGCGCCCGGTGTAGCGTAAGTAACAAGAATTGCCGCTCTTACATTGAAATTTATGATTCCCGGACACATCTCCGACCGACAAATCCCCGACCGACACATTCCCGACTGCCGCTTCCCCGAACGGAAATACACCCGACTGGACATTTCCCCGGCCGGACAAACCCCAACTGGAGATATCCCCTACCCATTTCTCCGACCAATGCACCAAACTAGTTCATGGATACGTACGCCCGCCTCAGCGGATTGTTATGAAGTTCATACAAGGTGCCCAACAAACCCCGGAAACAACTAAAATGTCCACTCAGGGATACGTCGGGTAGGGGAAATGTCAGGTCGGGGCTATGTCCGTTCGGGAAAGTGGCCGTCGGGGATTTGTTGGTCGGGGATGTGTCCGGATACGGAAATTTATAAGCAACATTTGACCTCATCAACCGTGAAATTGCAATTGCTAAATTGATGATCTCCATTTCTTTTAGAGTAATATCCTTTCCAAAGTCAAGAATTTACTTTGCCTCCGATACAGCCATTAGTTCCTTAAACATCTAATGTTACATTTGCACTCCTTGTATTCTTGTACCTCATTCTGAATTTGCCTCATTCTGAGTCTACATGTTTGCGCTCTAACGGAAGTAGTTTCTGTGTGAATGACGTATGTGTAACTATCGGCGGATTAGAACAAGTACAGAATAGCGTGTTGATTGTACCAGGTATCAAGCACTCAGTAAATTATCAATTTATAGATATTAACTTTATCTGAAGTTACTAAAAAAGAACATAACAAGGAATATAGGAAACCTGCAAAACTGCTATCTCTGGAGACACAACAGTGTATTAAATACAATTGCATCCTATCTATCAACTAAAATATCTAATAATCTTTCCCTGTTTACCGATATTCGTGGATATAAAAACCCCTGTGGTTTGTTCAAGACGCTACGACCAGATATATCGTAACCGTAACTTCCGTTGAAGGCAACTGACTCACAGTGATTGAACTCACAGTTTGCATGTATGTTGCTTCTATTTTGCCATATAGAAGAAAAATGGTTACAAAACAAAACAAAATAGTAAGTCAAAATTTCTATTTTTAGGATATTAATTACTTTACAAAATGAGACAAAAATATTTAAGTTACTATAAAGAAAAAAATACAAAATATAAGTAATGAAAAACAAAGAAATTGTGCTCAATAAACCTCTACTGATAAATTTGGCAGCGATAGCATTAAAAAGGTTCAGAAGACCTTCTTTCAACAATGGTTTGGAGACAAACAAATCAAAGGACTACAAGCAAAGCAAATACAAGGATCTTGAAAAGGACCTCATTAATCAAACTCTAGGTTTAAACTTAGTAACTCTAGAAATCTCAACTTTAAGTTTTTTTACCAAGAACTCATGCAGTTTTATGAAATTTGTTAAAAATTTAGATATAGTTGCAAATAGGCTGATGATGAAGTGCTCTTAAATCTCTTCGGACTAGACACTCCTGTATATCAATCCTGCTGTCCCATGTACTACGCCAGGTGACAATAGCGGGAAATGTTTTTATAAAGAGATCACCAATAAAGGCATTGAGATTATAGTTGTTATTATTATGTTTTGCGTGTCTAAATACCCAAACACTTCAACATGTTGTTTGGTTGTCCAGCTCATCTCAAAGAGGGAAGATAAAACTGGCGGCACGATTCAGTATTACCAATAATGGCTGACTTCCTTCGTGCATCTATGGATAATATTACAATCTATTGAGACATCGAGAATTATCTGTCACCCTCAATTTTATCTGGACAGGAATTACAACCAGATATGATCATAAAGAAGAATTCGATGATATATGGGCTTGAACTTACTGTGGGTTTCGAAACAAGTCTGGCGACAAATTATGAAAGAAAATCAAAGAAGTATTCAGACTTGTGTGATGATTTAAAAAGAACCTACGATGTGCATTTCATCACTTTGTCAATGAGTGCCATTGAAGGCATTGCGACACAGAGCAAGTTATTCATACAAATGATAAACGATCTGAACGTGGGAAACAAGGAATACTTACTAAGAAAAATAATAGGTTGCATCATACGTTGCACTTATTATATATTTTGTAGGCGTGATAAGAATTGACTGGAGCCTGAATTACATGTATGGCAGGCGTCATGTGTTCGTGTATAGGCTTCGTTACTTGTATGGTAGGGGATATCGATCTGTGCCCTTGTAGTTATTTTTTTGCTTGCTGTTGTTTATTATAATTATTACTATTTTTATTTTTTTGATAAGGTTAATGTGATGTTTACCCTTTTTGAACTGAACGTTTTATATTCTAGTCAGTCATACATGCCTAATTGACATGTGTTGGAAACAATAAATTGGGAATTTTTAAAAAAATTAAAATTATTATTGACAATTCTTCTCATCTCAGATAAATATTATTCATCTGGCGTTGATTAGCCATATGGGAACAGGTGACAGCAAGTCACCAAAGGAAACAATCAGAAACAATAACTAATAAATAAAGGTGATATGTTGCATGAGGATTTAACAGTTTCGGCTGCGAGACGATGAAAAGATACGTCTCGCGCTGCCTTTTACTATGGAGCCCCTAGAATGGTGCTGACAATAGGGCAAGAGACCAGCTGTCCTGTGCCTGTACATCTATTAACAAAATTGTCATTTCCTTGTAAATAAATAATTGTATATGATAAAAGAAATTATGACAAAATTTGGTTTAGATCTTAAGGTTATTGTCACCCTCCCACACTTTTAGCGTTCCCGCGCCCTTGCCCCTTGTTTTAAGGCTTATCCTAAACACCTGCGGCAAGGGAAATGATTGTCTTTCTTCAACGTGGACATTTACACGTGAACTCTCCTCCAAAATGCATAAACTGTCTATAAGCATAAATTCATACATCGTATCTGAGAAGAAACAGATAAGCAAAAACATATGCCAATTGCAACTATCCCAGCACATATTTTACAAAGCATGTTACTGCCGCCCTATTTTTTAAAAAACAAAGGACGCTTTCTATTAAAAAGTTACCTTGTTTTTCACTCACATAAATTTCCTAGCATTTACAAGTTAACTGCCTTTTATAGCAATCAGTAAATTTTATCATTTAATTTCAGGCCTGGATAGCAATTCCACTCAACCTATTCTGTTTCATGTCCCGAGTTAGCTTCATGTTTCAATTCCCTTCCTCAATTCTTCTTGATCCCAGTATTGACCCTTGTTTTTTAGGTATCACCCCCTTGGAAGCGACACACAAGTTTAGTGCACAGCTGAGCCATATTTGTCAGATTTGGTAGAGTCGAGACCGCTAGGGTATTTCTGAACCTTGGGTTTCTTGTTGTCAGCTAATATGACGCAGAAACTTTTTTCTTCACCTCATTTTCAAAAAAATTAACCGCTTTGCTATCTTGAAACAAGAAAGACCGCACACTTTCTATATATGTCGGCTGATGATTTCCTTTTCCTTCAGCGCCCTTAGGAAAGCAAAGCTTCCTCTACTGATAGATAACGGCACCAAAGGTACTACTATTCAGCGGAGCTACTCTGAATTTGTCAGAAATCACCATCCTAGGGAATCTGGTTGACTTTCCTTTCACACATGTATCCCTGCTCTGTGTGAAAAGTCGACCCAGAGGGTACCTAGTTTCAACCAGACCAAAAGAAAGTTTTGCTTACTCGTGCCTTATAAAGAAAAGGCGTCGTTGGTGGGCTGCAAAGAACGCTGTTACTTGTAGAGGATCCTCTTTAAGCTAAAACAAATACTTCTGTCATAAATAATTGGTAGAACTACCCCTTATAACCATGTACCGATAGTTTCCATATTCGATGATGGCTGACATTGGTTGCAGTACGTCATGCAGGCCTCTGAAAGTTGAATTATGTTCGTAGATAATTTCTAGATTCTTACGAATACAACCTTAAGGGAAGTTGCTTGAGCAATGCCTCAGCAGCAGAATGGCAATGATTACGATCGCTATGTTCAGAATTGCATCAGCTACAGCAATTCACTTATCCTGTAAAAGGTGAGGATAACCCGGGAGCATCGTTGGGAAATATTGCCCCCGTTCCTTTGACATGAGATTCCATACAGTAGTAAAATTGATACGCTGTCTGTGCCTCTGGATTCCAAATGGTAGATCGTAATGCAATTCAATCAATGCAATTGTTTTCTTGTTTAAAGTACGTGTACAATTCTCGTGTATTTACCTGGCACTGCTATTTTCTTGGCAAGCTCGTCGAACACAAAGCTTGGAGCTGTTTCAACGTTATTCATTAACCTGGAAACAGGTTTCAAGGACCCTGAAGAATCGAGGCCGTCTAATTTTTCTCCTTTTGGACCTAGGAGAAAACAAGAAAATTATACATCAAGAACAAAAATATCAACACAATGTAGTTGAGAAAAATTGAAGATGCAGGAGTTGAGGCTAGCTCGTACTCATCTACGAAGTGCAAACTTGTCAGGATTTAGCAGTTTAGGAGGCCCTATGAAGTCTACGAAGTCCCTCATCAGCTGTCAAAATTTTGTAAAGGGAACGAAAATTTTAAATAATAGATTCCAACAAGTAATCTGAGTTTAAACCGTACGTTCTTTGTTTCAGGTAATGTATAAACAAAATTATTTCTTTTTCTTATGTTCTTGCGTATATCTTCAAAAGATACATATAGAAGAAATTTTATTTTTAAATATTCTTATAAATAGGTAAAGCAGAAATTGCATCACCACCGTTAAGGATAAAGGTCCACGGAACATTTACGGTTCCAACAAGATGAAAGTTGTCGTTATTTCTCTAGTATTTAAACTAAGAATGAGCTGCACAAAGCAAAGATATAAACACATTTCTTATATAATTTCTTAGGATTTCCTAAATAGACGCATAGTTCACGGGTGTTAGACAATGATTCATTCTTCCTTACCTTTGCGTTTACATATAAAAGGCAGTTTTTCTGAGCATGGTTCATCATGCCACTTTCCTCCCTCCAACATCGCGGCACATGAAATTCCTCCGTTGTTTGGAGATCGATCGTCCCAGTTGGTATAGGATGACGTACTGCGATCGCTCCAGGTCCAGTCTCCTTCACTATCTTTATCATTATAGCCAATCCAGAAGCTCTTGGAGGAGTGCACCTACGCCACAAATATATTAAATACATACTGAAGAAGTGTTCTCACTGTTAAATCTTTCAGCTTGACCTTTGACTGCTCTTTCACGTATTGGTATTTTCATCTCCAAATGACACATGAGTCAGAAAAGAAGAAAATTAAAGCAGTTGTTTTTGATTTGGATCTTCATTCTTTCACGTTGTAATGGCTTTTGGAAAAGCTTGTATTTAGATGTCAGACTGATAACAAAGGGAATAATTGGTGATTTTTGCATTTTTCAAGTCTTAGAAATAAAACATTAACATAATAAAACTATAAATCCATAAAAGCAGTGCATTACACCTATTTTTAAAATAAACTATTAAAATGTACCACAGAGGAAAAGTGTTTCCAGACGCGAAGTTAGTGATAATATTGCTTGGCTTTTTCCTTAAAAGAATAAAAGTTCTTGATTTTCCGAATTTCCAGCGTTAGTTCATTAAATATATGCGCACCATTAAAAAATACTGCTCTTCTTCCTGATTCTTCTATCAGAAGCTATCCCGTACCGTGTAACTAGGGACTAAAGTGCTTTTTAGTAAGCGACGTATTTACGATATTAGAACATGAGTTAAAGTGTTATCTCCTTGACTGACATCTCTTTACTATTTTATGAGATATAAAGAGCCAGTGGTAGTATTAGTAACAGTAATAGTAATAGAAGTAGTAGTAGTAGTAGTAGTAGTAGTAGTAGTAGTAGCCTTTAATATAATCGGCGTTACTGCCTTCGTGCGTCGGGGACCCCACTGCCGGAGTCTTGTAGCGAAGTGCCGTGTCGGAGTCTTGCAGCGACATGCCATAGCTAACACCTAGTTGCCGGTGTACAGGGTCACGATGAGTGCACCTTGTCAACCTGTCACTTTGAACCACTCTTGTTAGTAGAAATCCATTTCTGTCATTGTATTGTACCTGCCCGCCTCTAGGAACAGTGGTGATTGGAATGGGTCGAATAGCAATAGGCAGTTAGCAAATGCTTGAAGGCACTTGGGCTTTTACACTGCTACTATTCTTGGTAGGGGCCGTTACGATACCTTAAAAGTACTGAAGTGATCACGTCACTCATTTTTGATTTTGTTCGCCGAATGATTCCAATTGCTGCAACATTTAAGTGATAGCCCTGCCACCAAGTGTGTGTACAATCTCATATTAGACTCGAGAAATGACTTTGAATTTCCAAAAGGCCTTGAAGGGAACACTGCTGATTTTGCTGCGTCAATAAAATGACAAATTAGCTTCAAATAACAAGGTTTTGATAGGCATGATTCAAATATTGAAAGGTCCTGTGTTGACAATTACTCCAGATATCGTTCTCAAATTTGGACAGGTTATTAGTATCAGCAGGAAGCATGCAATGAATGCAAAATATTATCAAACTTCTTATATTCGTTGAATTGTGACGTCTCACTTGAGTACTCTATTCCCTTGCACTTGCTACAGTTCGTTAGTTCATATGTATCATCTACCAAGAGCTCGATTTCTTTGATAGGGGGTATATGTCAATTCTGAAAGAGGGGATTTGAATTTCTCATATATGTAGTAAGCCGTGCGTTATCTTTGGCTCGAGTTATGTTTGTCTGTGTTGTTGCATACAGACATTTTTTCCAGGTTTGTGTTTCTCGGACATACTCGTTACTTCGCTATCTTGCGAATGCTCGTATTCCTTACTTCGGTATTAGACGAATACACGTATTCTGGAATATGTTTATCCTGCAGAAGGCAGCACGTATTCGCTAATGATCAATCAATTTTGTATAGAATAGAAAAATACGAAGCGAATGCGGAAAGATGAGTTGGTAATTGATTTTTGTCTGTACCTCTGCTGTCTTGCAGCTTCGCGTGTTAACCCTATTCCACCTGTACAGGGCGTTGGGAAACACTGCTTGCTATTTTGGTCCTCCTTTTCCACCTTCAATTTTTATATTTATTTCCGTTCATTATAGCTTTGGGGTGGGACAAATTAATCTTCAGGTGTTCCTCTTCGGGGAGAACGGGCGGCTGTTGCAAAAACCCCTGATGACCAATGGGCCCCATGTTGAAGCTACCTTACTGTAAAGGAACAGTAACATCACCAAACAGACTACCGAAGAAAATAAAGGGCAGCTTGTGCGTCCAACGGTGTCACCCCTCGGCTTGGGCAACTAAGCAGAGAAATAGTCGGTGAGGTGGGCTCAACTACCTAATGAGACTGCCTTTCACGGGCCATGTTTGTATGTTAGATGATGTTCGACGTCCTTGGGTATTTAAAAGACGGAATTGTGTAGGATTGTGAGAAATGTACTGGTGGCCTTGAGCTACAACAGCCTCTGGTTTTGGCCGTTCATCTGGAAAGAAAGATACAGAGGTACTTTGAAATCAATATTTATCTTCAAGTACGTTACGATTTTATTCTTTAAAGTGACTTAAAAATACATACATACATTCATACATACATACATATATACATACATACATACATACATACATACATACATGCATACATACATTCCCTACTTAATCTCTGATGTGTTAAAATTAAGCAAAAATTATGTTTAAATGTTTTGGTGCTTGCTCCCACAAATACTATCAGTCTATCAATGGCCCTCCTCTTTAGGATAACGTCCTGACTACGAGTCTATGAGTAACAGCTAAAATTTATGAAAGACTCGGCATTTGACACACCTGTATCCAATTATTTCTTTCATTGATACATCTTAACATAATTTTTCTAATGCTTTTTGTTAGCAGGTCAAGAAATTCAATATTGAGGCATCTCCACAAAGCATAGTAAGTATCAATAAACTTGACTATGTATTGAATATTCCCTTAAAACAACAAAAATAAACTATAAATAAATAATATCATACTGCTAAGTTCATATGCTTCTCGACTATTTGTTGCTAGGTTACACCACTTCTTTTCATTAAATTTGAATGTCCTTATTTTATTCGAATCTTTTTCAATATACAGGTAAACGGAATCCCGTTGTCTATGTAAGTATGAGACCCAATCGGCTGACAACAGATGGATCTTGATGTTGTTTTGAGATATCAGTCAAAGTAAAGTAGTTTATAATTACATAGGTACTTTTGTTGGTAACACTAAAAAGTTAATCAAAAGTTTTTGGTCTTAGCTTTTGAATTATTTAATCATATTAAAGACTGCTTCTTCTTTATCAATAGAGAGCGACGAATAGTAGTAAAAAAATTAAAGGTTATGCATAAAAGCTATACAACTATGTCTTTTCTTTCATGCAGCTTGGTGATGCAATGCAAATTAAGATGAAAGGTGCAGATGGCATCGATGGTAAAGAGGGACCGCTGGTAAGCCTCTTATATGATTAACTGACAGTAGTGTAATAAAGTGCATCCAAGCATATGATGATAAAAGAGATTGGAAAGGATTTGGATTCCAGTAGAAAGAAAGTGAATGGTGCAGCATTATTTAGTTCAACAGAACATTTGATGAAATGATCCATTTTTTAAACATCAAAATGACTTCCCATTAGAAAACCAGTAGGAAACACCAGTCTTAGTTGTAAGTCAAGTAGGCAGAAATTCCTGGAGAAGGTGACAGATCAACTCGATAAGTTCCCGTCTTAGTTCCCATTCCTCCTCCTGCATAACACTTGATAAGAATGTGTTTGTAAACGCTTATCAAATTTAAACAAATGCTTACATCGGGGCTTCTCAACCTCGTAGGGTATGTTTACCCCCCTCGAGCTACCAAACTTTCCAAGTACCCCCTGCGTCCATACGAATTCGTCGTTCGTGCTCTTTACCGTACACTATGAAGTAAGCAGTCAATAAAAATTCCTAACTTGCTTAGCAGGTGTAAAACGTGGAGTAAAGTCAAACAATATTTACTTATTCCTTTGTTTGGTTTAGAATCTTGACTTAAGAAAAGCAATGGGCAATGCTTAATAGCCATTGGAGGCCCCTGGTGCCCTGTGCCTCAATTTTGTTCCCTTTAAAATCGTAAATACTCCCTAAGGGAGTCCCTGGACACCTGTTGAGAAACACTGGCTTACATCAACATGATCCCATTTGCTTACGAAGTTTTGACGTTTTTCCAAAAGGTCTAGATAGTAATAGTAGTAGTAGTAGTAGTAGTAGTAGTAGTAGTAGTAGTAGTGGTAGTAGTAGTAGTAGTAGTAGTAGTCGTCGTCGTCGTCGTTATGGTGGTAGTGGCAGGAGTAAGAAAAGTAATGGCAGCAACAGCAACAATAGCACAATCCAAAATAATAGGGCACATTTAAGTTAACTGTCCAACAAAACTGTGTTATTCTATGATGTTGTTACCATAATGGAACCTACTGTTAAATCATAGCAAAGTTAGAAGTGCATTAAAATCAAACTTACCACCTGTGACCCCAGCTGTATCACTGGTTATAGTGTATATCAAAAAGAAGAGAATAGAAGTCCTTGTAAACGAGAGGGTCTGCAGATAATACATGACGACGACAATTTGAAGATGATTCCTTCCTTCGATTCTGTGTTAAACGCAATCTCAACTGCAGTCGTAAGATAGTTTCCCCAAGCCTGACAAGGGGAATTCCCCTACAATTAAACACTCCTTACGAATGCAGTTTTCAAAAGCTCACAACAGGTGATTAACATGTAATTGAATAGGCAACAAAAGGAGATACTCAACAAGAGACTTTTGAGCTTTTCCTCTTTGCTTTTGCGTAGTATAAATGAAGCAACAGCATGTCATGACTCATGTGATCAAATATCTGACATATTTTAATCGCACGCCCAAAGTGAGAGAAAAACCTCTTTTACAAAAGGCAATGTCTGTGCCTCCGTCGAGACTTTTATCAAGAATTAATTTGTATAGGTCTTTTCAGTGCCACAGGAATCGTTAAAAGTAGGTGCGGGGGCGGCACGGGGGAGGCAACACTGCTCATCAGGGGGACTGGTGTGAAACATCGGAAGGAGGAAGATCGCGTCTTGGCCTTTTGGCAAGGAATAGATCTATATGTTAAGTAAAAGTTCTACAAATTTTGATGTACCGCCTGAAATCCATTACCGTGTAACAAATATTTCTCTCGAAACAACAAGCAAATTAATAGCCTGCGCGCAGATTATCCACTTCAGCTTAGATAGTCTGCACGCAGGCTAGCAAATTAACTGAGCATTATAAAGCCTTTTGAAAGAAAGTAACATGCTACGGGTGCCTGAAGCGGATTCGTGACAGTTGATCAAATGACAACGAAACAACAAAGCAGGTGTTGATCTCGTTCAAGCAACAACGTCGAAGGTCTATGTCATTAAAGACTTCTTTTTAATTTCTTTTATGCAACAACAAGAAATGTGAAAAATATAAAGCATAATGATGATCAGAAGAATGAGTTGACATTACTTTTTAACATTTTAACACAAATGTTAAAGACATCCCTCTGAAATTTTGGGGGTACGACACCCCTGCCCTGCGTCTCCTACGTCCCCGCTATGGCGATCTTCGCTACAGAAAATCAATAAAGTAGCGGCGGCGCCCCATCCCCAATTTTTTGCTAGGTTGTGCATTTTCTCTCGCAAATTTCAAAAATAGAACAAAGTAATGTAAAGTAAAGAGTAATAGGGAAGTTCCGTGAGGGATTTATAACGCATTAAGCTTATCGATTGAGGAATCACATCAATCAAGGAATCACTTTGAACTGGGTCTTTGTAAAGTACATACATACATGAATACATACATACATACATACATACATACATACATACATACATACATACATACATACATACATACATACATACATAAGTGAATGGCAAAGTGTATTGAAACACATTAACATCAATGGAATTCAGAGTAAGCTCTTTTAATTAGATCTAGGAAATTTTCAAGCACATGAACTAAAATCAACTTAGCCATTTACTATATGTGCAAGTACCAAGATGAGATTCAAAGTGCTCTGTGGTTTCACAAACATGTGATGCTATTCACTAGCATGACAGCATACCAATCAAAGCAGCACACCTTCCATATTGGTTCTGACTCAAAGGATAATCTGGTAGAAGCATTAGTAATGATCTTAAACTGCTTGTATAACCAAAGTGAGATTCCAACGACTGAAGAGGATGTAATCTGGTCAGATAGGCTATCTTCAGAATGCAAGTACCCTTTCATGGTTCAGCCTCTTCAGGCAAGTTGGAAACATGAGAATTCCTTTAATTGGAAATACCTTTAGCAAGTTTTAGGAAAGGGGTGGTTAGTGGCAATTTGTGGTAGAGCAAAATCCTTGGTTTGTAGGAAGACTATGAGTAAGAGTTATGATAGTATGGTTGTGCAATATTCTTCACATTTTGCAAATGCTGCCAGCCCATTTATTGTTCACAAAATGTTAAAATGACATGAAAAGTATATATAGTTATCATAAATTCTCTCCCGAATTTATGAAGAATACATTGTGTGCTGTAATGTTTTATACATGTAGATAAAGAAAAGGGTTTGGGGTGTTTTTTTGGGGGGGGGTTCCCCCAGAATGACATAATGACAAATGTGTCCTGTACGACATGTCCCGTACAACATATTGGCAGGTGCTAAGTTTTGTGTTAATCACTTAAAAATCTACAACATTTAAAAAAGATACTTATACCACCATGGCCTAGGGGTATGTTGTAATGTATGCATCAAAGTGCTGTTACATTATAATTTACAGGTTCACAGAGAATTTACATTAAGTATTATAATTCAATTTTTGTGTTTTTTCTGTGTCCTTTACAACATATTTGATTTTTCCTTTTTTCATTATCATGCAATAGGATTTTTTCTATTTAGTGACAATAAGTTGGAGGTTACCCTAAAAAGTATGTAAATAAGTTACAACAGTGAGTCTAAACCTCATGATATTTTGATACTGTCACAAAAACTGTTCAAATGCCCCGTACGACATGTATGGAATCACCCTAATGCATGCATCGATGAGGAAGCAACTTAGACATTAGAATAAAATTATGCTATAAATGTTAAGATATAATATAATATACCAACACATACCAATTTTATCAAGTAGTTATCATAGAATTCATACATTTTAAGATCTTTGCATAATTCTGAGGGATCTACAGTGTAAAATACCATGTGCACATGGAAAACAGATGTTAAATCAATGACAAAAAATGATGATGATAATGATAATGATAATGATGATTACTGGGCCTTCAAGCAAGTCTTATTCCTGCAATTTGAATTTCCTTGACCCACATCTCTTAGTAGCCATGTCCTGAAATGGGCAGCACCGTATTTCCTCTAATTAAAGACCGATCTATAATTAATTGAGTGTGCCAAAAGGGAGGGTCTATAATTAAAGGGGGTCTTTAATTTCCAGAACAAAGTTTTGAAAAAAAAGAGCATATAGAGTTTCAAGAAAAACTTCGAAAGTACATTTATACTTTCATAATTATATTTATAGTTTACACAAATATCTTTTCATCAGTGAATTTCAATTAAATAGAATAAACCATATTGCATGGTAAACTGTTTCACTTATAATGAACAAAACTTTATCTTCTCCTTTTTTGTTATTTAGCACCAAAATGTTTGGTTTTGCAGTCACCTTGAACTAACAACTCAAGTAAAACGAACGATTCTAAAAGAGTTATGAATAATTAACAAGATGGAGTCTTTGATATTCAACCATGGAGGACGCGCAATTAATTTCAAACGGGGAAAAGTGCAAGTCCTTAAAATTGCAATCAAAACACTTTTGATTCGTGCACAAAGTTAAGCTTGGAGACAATATCGTTCAGCACAGACATAGACGGGAAGTCACATTTGGTAGCAAAAGCTTTGGCAATTCTTTACAAAGAGAAGAACAACATTCGTCGTTATCGAATGTTGCCACCAACAACTTTGACGTGTAAACATCCTGAGTACAATTACGAGGACTTACTATGTTAATACAAGCTGGACTTGAATACTTTACATTTTATTATTCTTTAAATAAGAAGATTGTCCTCTGCATACGTGTGTATAGCATCAAACAAGTTTAGGAAAGGAAATTCAGGTTAGGAAAGGGTTCGTACGGTAGCTTTAAGTGTAAATTTGTGTCAAAGGCACGAATCCTAAAACAGATGTTTGTTGTTGTATGGGCACATTTTCACAAATGCGTCAAGTCGCTAAACGTGGCTTGAAATTTCTTACTTACGGCTCAGAACGATTTAATCTGCTTGGCTTTCTTTATGTTTTGGTAAATGCGGACATCGGATCGGTTTCGCCTCAATCCAAAGATTGAAAAGATTGGCCTCGATTTCCTCTAAGGAATAACAAACTAATAGATTCAAAATGAGGCACCAGTTAAAATAACGTATATAATCAATTGCTGCTTATTGACTTGAGAGTGCTTCATTCTGACTTTGCCTCTATCACGAGATTAATTACCACCAGTTGGTGACCGTGTTCTTGTTTTCATCAACTGTGGTGGTTTCATCTACATGCCTCAAATGTACAGAGCAGATATGATATGCTTCTCACTGTCTTGTGTTTGAACCAACTCCTACAGTCTTGCATTTAAACAAACGAACACAATCTTGCATTTAAAACAACTAATGCAGTCTACCATTAGAACAAAGGAACACAATCTTGCAGTTAAAGCAACTAATGCAGTCTACCATTTGACAAAGGAACACAATCTTGCAGTTAAAGCAACTAATGCAGTCTACCATTAGAACAAAGGAACACAATCTTGAAGTTAAAGCAACTAATGCAGTCTACCATTAGAACAAAGGAACACAATCTTGCATTAACAACAACTCATTCAGTCTTGTATTGGAACAAACGAACACAATCTTGCATTTGAAACAACTAATAAAGTCTTGCATTTAAAGTAACGAACATAAACTTTCATTTAAACCAACTAATGTAGTTTTACATTTAAACAAAAGAAAATATTGCATTTAAACCTACTAATAC
Organism: Alatinidae sp. Z8VKAUB7J3; assembly: GCA_010016025.2. Taxonomy (NCBI): domain Eukaryota; kingdom Metazoa; phylum Cnidaria; class Cubozoa; order Carybdeida; family Alatinidae; species Alatinidae sp. Z8VKAUB7J3. The sequence continues at coordinate 37,063,076 of JAAAKM020073195.1, read as the reverse complement.
AGTCATCCAGTTAAACAAACGAACAACCTTAATATTTATGAAACGAACACGATCTTGTATTTTCTTCACGTACAGCTATAACCTTTGATAAAGCTTTTCTAATCTGGGAAATGATAACAACATGCCAGGATGTGACGATTCCAAACTCACATTAATCATATCGCAAATTGGAGAGCCAACAAGCATATTAGTGGTATTTAAAAAGCGTTTATCCGTGTAAATGTAAACTTGTGGACATAATGGATGTAGTGCTTCTCAAGCTTTGCGATAGGGCCTACTTTTAAACTTTCTACTCTGTCGGTTATTCTCTTTCAATAATTAATTTTTCTATAGACGGAAAACGTTTGCCAACTAATTTATGAATAAATAACCCTATGGCCACGAATCCGATTTTTGGAGTCTAGTGGGTTCTGATCCTCTTAAGGAAATACAGACATTAACCGCTGGAGACGACCCATTTAAACTACATACTTGCTTTCGGTGTCTTATTGAATCTTACATTAACTTAGAAGATACTGCTAAGTATCCTGAACATATTCACTATTAAAATATACATAATATAGAACAATCAAACATCGATCAGATTTTTGTGCCTTCGAACAGGTTAAAAAGAAAGCATACTTTAAGGTCAGTCGAAATAGTTAGTTAAAGGCGGAAGTACATGAATAACATGGACATACATTTTTGGCCCTTTATCAAGGAAAAGTAGTTCTGAAATGAATGAGTTTGGCTTTGAATATAAGGAAAAAAATTGTTAAGAAATCCCAAAATGGACTTCTTTTTACCAAAATTTGTGTCATTGCATTAGAAAGTGTTAATAGGCCTACTGGCTTTCTTCCAAATGTATTTTGATAAACCGTAGTGAGGTTAGGTAAAAGAAAGAAGCAGTATCAATATCAAATATGTTTAAACAGATTTGAGAATGGCATGTATTAATGTAACTTTTACATTTCTAATCAACGCAAAGCATTTTCCCAAATTTAACATTCTTAATCAATCCAAGTCTTTGTCGTAGTTTCAACATTCCTTATCAATACGCAGCGTCGTCCAAAATTTAATATTCTTAGTTAGTACATTGCATTGTCCCAAATTTAACATTCTTAGTTATCCCAAATTTAACATTCTTAGTTAATACGCAGCGTTGTCCCAAATTTAACATTTTAATCAATGCACAGCATTGTCCAAAATGTAACATTTTTAATCAATACACAGCATTGTCTTACATTTAATATTTTTCATCAACATATAGCCTTGGCCTAGATTTAACATTCTTTATAAACACAAAGTCTTGTCTCAAATGCAAAATTCTTAATCATCAAACAACATTGTCCGAAATTCAACATCTTAATCACTAGGCCTACACCGCTTTGTCCCGAATAAGAATCTAAATCAACGCTTTGCCTCAAATTGAACATTCATAATCCACACAAACCATTGTACAAAACTGAACATTTTAATCAACAATAACCATTGCCCCAAACTTAACATCTTAATCGTCAAAACGCCGTGTCTACAATTTAACACTCTTGATCAACACAAAACCTTGCCTTAAATTTAGCATTCCTGATAACACGAAGCCTTGTCTTAAATTTCCACATATTTCTTATCTCTTTACATAATCAAATTTTTAAAGAGCTATTAAATATATTGTTGAACTCTGAAAATTCTTCAAATATATTACTTTTATCGAATTCCCTTGAACTTTCAACTGTCAATATTGTTTATCTATAGCCTGTTCCACTATCAGTGAATTATCAGAGATTGTACATAGGGCTTTGTCGTTTGGAGGAGTTGTGATATCTTGCTTTCGTTTGATTGCCAGTGTCAGGATGACCCTTGAAGCACAGATAATTGGCCAAGTTATTCATGATAACAGTATGTTCTGAGCTTGGAGGTGTTGGTTATCCCATACAACATGTCATCAAGTATTGTAAAATCATTTAATGTAGCCAGTAAAAAGTTGTGCAGCAAAAATTGGACTTGGTAAACCCTGTCATATCAATAAGTTAAATCAAGGTATTATGAAAAGTGACTTGAAGCAATCGGGATAATTTATATTCTATTTTCTTCCTCTTCTTTTCTTTCCATACTTGTTACTCATTGTAGACATTACGAACAAACATTGTCTAATTCAAAATGATCATAGTGGCGAAAGATATGCTACATATTAACCTATATATCACTTTTTTTGGAGATTTTTAATACCTTTAACAATACTTTCTTCCCTCAAAATAATACGTCTTTCATTGATTTTGGATTGAAATACAAAAGATAAATATATTGTTATAAAGTGAATATTTTTCAGAATACATTTTTTGCCAAAATTTGGTGAACAATATTAAATCTGATAACTCCTAACCGTTTATCCGAAAATGGCTGTAAATAATTTTGTATGGAAACTTGGTTTTGTGGCTTAATTTGGCACAATTTGAAACACTTAACTTCGCCCGACTTTGTCAATACTTGCAATTTTAGCAAAGGAAATTATTTAGAAAGAATCCTTGATTGATAGGCACCCTTTTCTGGTGATTGCCCTATCACTACCGCGACACTTACCCTACCAGAAAGACAACATGTCACTGACGTAGAGGGGTTCTAATCAACTTACTGATCAAATGTATAAATTTTCAAAGGAAAATTTAGACTATAGGCTTTGATACAAGTGACTGCAAAGTCTTCCATGTAGCTAAAGCAAAACATAACAACTGCGTCCTGCTCATTCTATAAGGCAAATCGATCTTTAAAATTCATAAGGCACTGAAGGATCGGCCCACTAAACGTTACTTTCCAAGATTGTTGTCTAGTATAACTACAGATTCTAAAAATTGTGGTAGGATAACAACCAGACAGCTTTTAAGCATTCTTTTGAAAATGCAAGGCTTTCGAAACCGAATTCCAGTGTCCAGTTTTGAGTGCGCTAATATTTGCAAATCAACATCAAATCGCAAATAGATTTGGGTGACCACCGTGACAAGAGATTCCAGTGTAAGTAAGAATTTCGAATTATCATCCTTCTCTAGTTGATAAATCGTGTTCAATTGCGATGATACGGTCATTGGTGGCTCCACTAAGTGGAATTTTTCATACATCGCCTGAAATTAAGGAAAACACTTGGAGCATTGGAAGTAACAGATCCTCTCCAAATCCCATGTTTATGACTTCAAAGTTCCTTTACACCATTAAGAAGTTCAGTGACTTGATATAAATAACGATTGTCAATCAAAGACAATATATTGTTTGCATGTTGATACAGGGATAGCAGAGCCGGGGGTGACGGGGCGGTTGGGACCTCACCACTTGTTTCCGGAAAAAGTGATGAAGTAATATTGCTTCATAAGGGTAGTTCGCACGAGCATAACGCTTTTGTTTTCGTCTTGTTAATTATAGCACCACTAGAACCTACGCACCTTTTCTCCCAAGCCCACGAGGGAGCTCAGATCGCTCACTGAACCTTATTTCTTTTGGTTTGCTCACCCCCTGAGTACAACCTGAGTACAGAATATGTAGTAAAAAGATGCCCTTTGTAACCCGTGGGTGTCAATTTTTGCAGCATATTGCGAGACGTCAAAGGGAAGGATAAAATCAATAAAACTAAAATGAACAGTTTTTCAAAACAGTCCCAGCATCCTTACCTCAGCGAAGTTCAACCAGGACTCTTCGTCGTTATTTAGTGCTATTGACAAGACGGTAGACAGATTGAAGGTGATAGCAGTAGAATAGCCAAGGCTCAGAATGTTTTTCTATTAAGTAGAAAAAAAAGTTAGGAATAATTGGAAGATAAGTCAGCAAATCAAAATCAGACTGTTAGCTGCGAAACGTGAGCTCTCGGAATCACGACGGAAGGTTTATTTGGACCGTGAACAACGTGTTCCATATGGAACAAGATGCCTCCTAATTATTGGAATTTTTGCTCAAAAATGAATTTATTTGTAGAAAGCCTATCTGATTCAGGTTTTGTGTGACGACATCGCTCTGATTTATTTACCTGTCCTTAGAAAAAAAAACACTTTAAGGGTTCATCAATAACTTTTCTCCGTTGTGTCCGTTTGAGAAGGAAGTTTAAGAACAACCTGATTGGATGAAATGCAAGTTCGAAGATGTGTTTAGTACGTTTTCTTTTGGTATCCTTTGTTAATTGTTGATGTTTACGACAAACCATAAATTGATTCGACAATGAGCAAGAGATATTTATGCAACATGTACGCATAATTTTAATTCCTGAGGATAAATGCACGAGCTCCTTAGATAAAAGTATTAAGGTCATATTTATTTCTGAAAGTCGTTTGTTGGTTAGGGGTTTCCTCCTCGGAATTTTTAGAATGAGGTTGAAAAAAAACCTCATTCTAAATGTTGGATAATTCTTTTTTTGGGGATGAATTTGGAGGCGCATTTGTTACTTAGATAGAAATTAGGCAACGCCTCTTTTACGCTCCTTCCAAATATAATAATCGTTTCAATCGCTAATAAACCCCTTCCCTAATATACATTGTCAAAACTGTCGTAACATTCGTCAGTTTCTCCTTAAAGTTTCTCTATTGTACGTAACTGTCTAAACTTCAAATGAATCAGCTAAATTCAGGTTCAGATTCGTTATAATAATAAAACAAATAACAAAAGGTCCAGAGCCCGGCTAATAAGACAAATTCGTAATGCACGGGATGGAAAAAACTTCTTTAAATAAATACAGCATTCATACTTCACTACAAGCAATTCATACAAGTGTAATTAAACATATTCTCCCGTCATTGCCCGGTCAATAACACCACCCGCTGACACGTCCAGCGAAATAAACATAAAAAATAATAATAATAATATAAAAAAGCTATTAAAATAAAATAAAAGATACCAAGAACTCTGGAGAAGGCCTAGGTTCAGTAACATCAAAAACCAGATAAAATGGGAACAAACTTAACATCCCAAAAGCGATCCGCATTAACTAACAACGATTCACTTATCACATATAAATTTCAATATATCAACATAAATTTAAGTTATCGTTTAATTAATTAAAAATTTCAAAAAGTCCTCGATTTCAACTGTTTATTTTGGAAAGACTACGGGTATCTTTTGGAATGAATATGCCACTGTTTGAAATTATGACTTTAGGAAGTTTCCGGGATATTCTATACCGGACCGGACCAAGAAAATATATTTTCTTTAATTTTTGCGTCACTCAGTGTAAGCAATTCTGGTCTTAAATATTTAAAGCCATCCCCTATCGTGTCTGTAGCTCGTGCAATGCTTCTCAAGAGCTCGAAAAAGGCTTTTAAGTACACAATGTTTTCGCTATTTCGTGCAATATTCTTATTTTGTACCACAAACAAACTATTTTATCCTCTATTTCTGAATCGGAAGTTAAGACTGAACTGATAAAAATCTACTGGTCATCTAAGGATTTGTGTAGCGCTTGGTTAAACACGATTGGAGTTTTCATATGGAAATGGTGGCAGGATCTCGAAAAATATCAATTTAAAAATATGATATCTCATTTAAAAGAATAAAAACCTATAAAAGGCATTTTTAAAAAGTGTTGTCTTTATCGTTGTCATCTACTTAATTTCATGTACATCGTTTGGGAGTGAGTTTCTTAGTATAGAAGCTGACAATGGAAAATCCAGTTTATAGTTAAACCACTATTAGCAGTGAGCAACGTAAAAGCTGTGACAATGCAAATAGGGCAACTATAATATTTAATAAATAGCAGTACAGTTTATAAATATATGTGTCGATTGTTTCCTCTACAGCACAGATCATGTAGAATAGGCACGGTCAGGCCATGCACATGAAATACTTTGATACAGCACGATCATTATCATGCATTTGAGGTGTTTTGCAGCGATTTATAAATTTATTTTACGTAGCTTTGTGAATACAGTGTGTTGGAACGAGCTTTACCGACGATATATCTTGGAAAAAAAGGAATTAGGTCATACATCTGGTTTTGAAATTGTTCATGGCCGGGGGACAAAACAGGTTGCTCGCCCCAGATGTAGAATATCTCACAAGAAAAGCTTTTTTAAGTTCACAATCTGTAACCTTCGGTGTTAATTTACTCTATTATCAGACCCTAGTCACCACCTTAGCTCCCAATCATCCACCGGTGAACATCGACGTCCAGCTCAACGCAACGGAGACCAGCCTCTCTGCGCTGTGACTTGACCAGTTAAGGACTGCCCTTCATCGAGAAGAGAGGATTTGAAATGTTAATTTTGACATTAACACTGTAGGAACAGAAAGTATGTCAACATCTGGGATCGGATCAGTGACCCAAGCTTTCACGGCATGCGCTCTACCAACTGATGTTAACATAGTGATCAATTTTAGGTATTAAAAGGGCGCATCGGATTACAAGATCACAGAACTAGAACCGTTATTGCTCTTTTTCTAAACTACAAGGATAAAGAACGTGCCGGTAAAGCAGCAAGATCACCGAAAACAGAAGGAATATTTGTTAGTGAGGATTTTTCGGAGATGTCAATGAAGAAAGGAGCTTCAACCGACATGTAAACGCCTGAGAAACGTGGGCAAGTATGCCATCATAAATGTGGACAAACTAAGAGTAAGGGACGGATGAACAGTTAACTTATAACGCAATTTATTTTTATTTTTATAGGATGCAGTTTTTCACTTCCTAACAAACGGATAATATGCTCAACAAAAATGATACAGATCCAGATGCCCATTTATCAGAAGCCCGCCCAACTATTACTAATAATCCAGTATATAACGCTTCTTATAATGAAATAAACTGCTACAAATTTGCTGTCAATATTTAAAGTCGTAACAAAACTTTTAAAGCATTAAAAATACTACTAAGGTCCTTGCCTAACAAATTCCATATCATTTCTCGGCAGATTCTCTAAACTTTAAAAAGCGCAATGATTTATCTTTTAATGAAATTGATTTTGAAATGCAATTTATGGAAATCGTAGATGATCTATCTATCTATCTATCTATCTATCTATCTATCTATCTATCTATCTATCTATCTATCTATCTAACTATCTATCTAACTACTCCTATCGGCAAAAAGCTTGCTCCTGCGTATGCGAACGTATTCACGGGTAGACTAGAAAGTGTTTTATTAGTGACGACAGATGTCGCTAAAGTTGTTTGGTTTTTCATACGAACGCAGGGGAGGGGCTGGTCTTAGGGACTTTTCAAAATATTTTTAACAGTTTACTAGTTTATCTACTTTACCTTTCGGGAATTAAGAAGCAATAGCAACTTTTAAGATATTAATGCAGTCCTTGCCGGGAATACTGTTGTTCACGAGCGAAGAATAGCGCATGCAACCTCTTTTGCACGTTAGATCGCACATACTATGCATAGGTGGGGGTCCAGCATTTTCAGAAAATTTTGCCTAGGTGGGGTTTGGCTCGAATCCTATTTACAGGTGGGGGGTGGCCTCTAAGGTGGGGATTGATATTTGCAGGCGGGGGTGGTCAACTTCAAATTAAAAGTTGTATTAGCGATTCTGGTTCACCTAACTTAAGAAAGGTTTTTCTCTCAAGAAGATGGGCGTTTGGGTGTGTTTTTTTCAAAGAAGTGGCATTGTGAAACCTTTCAAGTGATGAAATGAAGTGACATTTTGTTACCTTTGAAGTGATGAAATGTTTCAATGGGAGAGTTCTAAACTAGTGTTCCGTTTCTGTTTACATAATTGGTGGGAAGCGGCAATTTGAACATTTGGAAATTTCTTCCAGGTGGGAGTTGGCCTTTAAAGTTCTAGGTGGGAATTGATTTTACTAGGTGGGGGTCCAAACCCCTTTGCCAATGATGCTATGAATTCGCTACACTTGCGATGTTCTTAGCGTCTTTGGCCTTGACTTACGTTTAGCAGATTTACATTTTTGTTCTTTGTTTCAGTGCCCAACTGTCATGTTTATTGGCATATAAGCAATGTTTGCAATACATGTTGATATCTGAAGTATTTTTGACGATACCTGTACATAGTATCACCAACTGGTGTAATGATCAAGAGCATGTTTGTTGTCAATGGGAAAAAAAAGTTCCTGAAGTACAGCACCAAAAAATGTATGAGGCGCCGTATAATTCAGTCGGAAACATTTTAGTGGCAGCAGCGAATTTACGCTCATGCTGTGTCATTTGCCGTGTGCGATCGCACGTGTCTTTCGACACGGACTGTTTGTGTTCGTTGGGTAGACAGTATATCGGGGACATATCTCTGTGCAAGTCTAAACATCAGTATTTGCACAGAAGGTCCTGTCATACAATACACGTGACTATGTCGCTCAGTCAAGCGGTCAAATTATGCAGGATATGCTTGAGGATATGTTTTTCATAGAAACACAGAGGAGCTAGTCGGATGGTGTGTTAAGAGAGTTAACAACGAGAGTACTATCAAGAAGTGGAGTGACAGGACTCGGCAGATTAACAGCTGGTGTTTATTTGCCAAACGTGGCAGCAGCAGCAGCTGTACTATCTGCAGCAGTAGTAGCATTATCAGCAATTATGACAGCGTTGATGCTGGTAGTAACAGTTTTTATTAAATTAAGAATCTGTAGATAATATTTAATAACGGAATTAAATATTATCTACAAATTTTGTAGTACCAAGAATCTTTTCCAAATTAAGAATCGTTTTGTAGAGAGACGTAAATGAACCTACAATTGTAACAATTACATGAGCTGTTGCGCACGATGCTTTTTCTTAATGGAAAGGCTGGCATGCAGTGTGCGCCTACTTCTACATGTAATCAAAGTCAACAGTTCGTGCCGAAATGTACTAGAATGAAAGCGGATGTGGTAACGAGTAGCGTGGATGAGTTGCATATTAATCTCAGCAACATTTAGCAACAAGTGCTTTTTCTGTATTAGCAAAGTTTGTAAGACGAGTGAATCTCTCCGTTGCGGGACCTTACCAATGGGAGGGAAAGAATCACAAAGAAGTGCTTGAATAAGTTGCAGTTAGAATGAAGATGGGATTCAGCAGCTCTGTTTTCGGAAGTTTCGTGATAAAGGAAGCCTGGAAGACTAATTTATTTGCGAGAAGAGTGATTTGATATCACCCGTTTTGAAAAAGATACCAGAGAAACAGAAATGGATCACCCAGCCTGACCTTGGGAAACAATTGCCTGATAATTCCCTGATTTTCATGATGAAATTTAGAAACATTCCCTGACAATTTTACACCAGGGTATTGCCATACATGCCATGTGCAAATCTAGCATTCCATTATATGAAGCGTCATATATAGTATGAAGAGAAGTTAAACGGAGGTCATACATATCGTAAATTCACAGTTACATTTCCAGGGTTCCCAGCCTCACCTCGGCAAAAAATTCCCTCATAATCCCAAAATTTCCCTGAATTTTTCCAAAATTCCCTCACAATTCCCTGATTTTACTCATACAATGAGAGCATTTTGAAATTCCCTGATTATTACCTAATTTCCCTGACTTCCAGGTTGGCTGTGAACTCTGTCAACACCAGGATCGAGATATAGATTATGCCAAGAGTGGGGTAGACCTGGCTTTGTTAGTAGAGCACACGCCATGAATGCGTGTGTCACTGGTTCGAATCCTGGTGATCACATATTTTCTGTTTCTCCAGAGACTTTTCACAGCCTCATTTTGCACGGAACGGTGTGACATCTGTAGCTTAGGACTATAGGAAACGACCCCCAGAACTCATTACGTTGAAAGATAAGGAACTACCGGAGCACTCAAATGCAGCAGTTGTTTATGGCCCGCGTAAGAGGCATTATTAGGGATGGCCTTATCATGACCTACCTTCTTCTGCTTCTTGTTCTTCCTCAGATACTTCTTCTGGCGTTTCTCTTTTCTTTGCATCATGAAAAATATCGAATGGTACAGACATACAAGCAGGAAACTCGTTTATACTCTCTGTATCAATAGTACTCTAAAACACAAAACACAGAGTAATTTTAAAATTGTCATTATGACATAAATACTTCTTTTGCTGCTACAAATCTGATCTGAGAACTTTGCTTGAAGTGAAACCATGCCTATTGGGCAAAAACAACTGCAAGACTAAAAGCAGGGCCTTCACGCAAATAAGAAAGCTTAACAGGTCGATCAAAGAAAAACCTGCAATGGGTGGATACAGCAAAGGGTAATAGATTCAACTTAAACGTTCAATGTTTCTAACTTCAGCGGTAACATCCCCAGACAGCAAATCATCCCGGATGAAATATCTCAAAATTTGGCAGGCAGTAATTTAATGACAGCAAGAAAACTTCATAATGAAAACTGCAAGACGAAAAATGGTATCAGAATAAACATTCAGAAATGGGAAGGAGTATCATGATTGACAGCACATCATTACTGTAATAGTATGCCATACTCTCCTTGACGCTATACTCTCTGAGACTCCCTGAGTTTCGTGAGAAATCTCGACGCCTAATCGTTCAATTGTGACAACTGTATAGCAAAGAGGTGGCCAATCTTTATTGTGCAGCTGGCCGCAACAAATTTTTCAACAAGGTTATCCTGACGGTCCTAAGATGTTTAAGCAACTCTGATTTACAGCGCCTTAAATAGGCAAAAGTGACAAAAGTAGAAAATTTAAACAAAAGAATATATGAGTAAGAAAATTGATAATCAAACTGCTTGGAACTGTCATGAAATTGCTGTAGAATTTCTAGATTATATATTTGTAACTATTACTTCCTTTTAATAAAGAGAAGATGCACCTTTTACATTTGAGCTGTGAGCCATTTAAAAGGAAGTCAGGGGAAAACTGGTATTGCTCCCTTAACATCAAAATTTAGTTGCAATTTTTCTCAAAGCAGCACCGAGAACTTTGAGAAGTATTCTGCCTGGCGACCATAGTAGCAGCACACTCAGTCGTACACGGGCAACTTTGAGACAAATGGAAATCTTGCAATAATAGGGTACAAGTTGCTCAGGTAATTAAAAAAAGTTGAAAATGATGCAGGGGTTGTCCGACTTTTCATCTGTTCCTTAGTCCGGCGAAAGGCAAGTGAATTTAATAAATGTTAAGCGGGCCGCATAATAAACGATCGTGGGCCGCATGCTCGGGCTCGGTTGGTCATCACTGGTAAAGGGTGTGCAAGATATGTTTATCATGCATCAAATTGGTCAAATAGTCGCTTCTGTGGCCGGTACTTTTTGTAACGGCTGATCACTGTACAGCGTCTAGTGACTATCCCCTATGTGTATGCAAAAAACGTACTAGCTTAACTACAAATGCTTTTGCTTTATTGTTCTGTTAATGGATCATGTATCCAAATTTATAAGGTTTTTTTCAAACTAACTTCAAAAAGGCCTTTAGATATGTAACACCCAGAGTGGTAAGAAACTAAGTCGAACCCCCCTTGTTTTAGTATGTGCCCCTTGTAGGTGAAATTTAGGCTAAGAAAGATTCATCACTCATAGCTTTGACCGCCTACTCATAGTTTGGTATTTTGCCTGTCATCCATTTGTTTAAGAGATATCTCCGAAAGCATTTTAAAATTTAAGCAAAACTTTTTATGGGCATAAAAATGTGTTTGTGAGTCGTTTGGTTAAATTGGTGTTCAAAAGGGATATGAATTTTTCGTTAATTTTCAAACCCACAGATGAGACTAATATCATGTTATGATTGTGTTTTCATAAGAAAATAGCGGAGCAGAGTATCTAGTCATCCCATTGTTCAAGGTGGTTTCAGCAGGATGTAAAACCGGATGCCCTCCCAAATGTAGCCTTGCCCCCACCCCCAAAACCTGAAGTGCTGGCTACGGGCCCGTTTGAAAGTCGTGCTTCCTTCTTTTGGTAAGACCTCTTATTTTTCTTTAGCATTGTTAGGCACGACTGAAATCAGGTTGCATACAGTGGGGCACGACCAAATACAGGGAGCTGTTGGGCTGCGTTCACCAAGTTGAGCGCAAATCCAATCCACCAAGACCTGCCCGCCAGAAACCATGAAAACGAGGCCAATGAAAATGAAGAGGCAAAAAGTTTTAAATTGTTAAGGGAAGGGAAGGGAAGGGAAGCAATTTTGGGCCGCCTTGAATTCACTTTTAGATGCAACACATAGTGCCTTTCCAGAAGTGTGCTTTGTAGCAGCATCAAGAATTAATGCAAAGAATAAATTGCGCAAGCAGTGCCTTTATAGGCACATGAAATGAGATAACAATCTTGACATATGATAAACTGAGAGAGAAATACTAGGAATCGCTTGTGTACATACAAGCTTTGACACGGTAGGACCACCAGAAAAGCTATGCGCATCGATTTTTTTATCTTTCTTTGCAATGCAAAATGTTTTTGTTACATCTGGTAATCCATTATTAAGCTATCATTTAAATTCTTCCCCCACGTAGGTTTGCGAATGCATCCTAAATGAGAATCTGTTCTTGAATGGTAGGAAGTCTTTGTTAAGAGTTAAAGTATTAATGCTTTTCCACAACTACTTTCCTTTCCTTTGCATATTTTGTAAAAGTGATCGATTAAATCATCTTAGAATGATCGATATTTCTGTTGATAAAAATGGGTCTCTATAGCAGCATCCCCTCTATTTCATGAATAATTTATAACTTGTAGCTCAAAACTCCAGGATGTTGAATCTGATCCCGAAAAGGGCAGGTGTTATCTCAGCACTTCAAATGATCAATGATGCTCGACTAGCGTAGATCCGGAAGCCCAGGGTGACCATCCTTTCTGACACCAAGCGTTTTCAGCTGCACAGTTTTAAAGCTTCGATCAGCGAAGACTGAACATCTCTGCAAAACAGATTACAATTACCTGCATCTATAAGGGCAAATTGCGAATAAATGTAATTTCACGAAGCGAGTGATGTACGTTGCTGGCTTTCTGGTCCTTCTGTTATACATTTCATTATTTTTCGATATTGTTCACATTGTTTATGTGTTTATTTACGACGATTGGGATGGTCGTTACAGTGCAAGGTATAGTTTTATCTCCAAGAGACAGAGTGTCTACTCGCCTACGAGACAGTTCCAGAACTATGGAGGTAGAAGACAGCATCTGCGGAACTTAGACAAAAGAAGAAAGCGATTCACGGCCCAAGGGAAACAAATTTCGATCATCAGATTCCGATAATGGATAGACGAGACGATAATCGGTAATCACTGATTATTAGAGATTAGAGTTGCTTTATTTTTCAGGTACAGACAAATATTTCGTCTGAAATGATAACGTTGCTTTAGAAGGAGATTTCATATCGTCACCAGAATATCATAATAATATCAGAAACTGGGCGGTGTCATTTAAAGCTGGCGAAGGACTAGAGTTTAGAGTAAGTGAATAGCCTATTACGAATTTGTTTCAAGATTTAATCTTGAGTAAAAATTGAAAAATAAGGATTTAAATATACTTTGATATGAAATTATTGTAATGTACAGAGAGGATAGAACAAAGTGTTTGTAAAGTGTATGTAGGTGAGCCTGTCGATAGGCTTTAAGATTTTGCAGTTTTAATCTTTACGTGCGGGAAGCTATTTTATAGCAACATATGTCGCAAAGAAAACAACAGTTTCTATTGATATGTAGCTTTTTTCTGTCACAGAACGTTCACCTGTTTATTAAGAGGTTAAATGTATTATGGAGTGAAGAGCACATTTGGCAGTTTGTCTGCTGATGGACCGTTATCTAATTTTGTGTTTGGCGTCGGTTCAAGAGAAATATTTACAAGATGGCATTAAATTATTTATATTCCTTTTTTCCATTCTGCTGTAGGTTCCGCTACTATTTTTTTCTGTTCTTTCAAAAACATTAAAAAATGGGCAGGTAATACAGAAAAGTAATACAATGTATATCCTGAAAGGTACAACCGAATCACATTCCGGTAAGAGTTTGGCGATGGAAGCCTATGGCTATGGCACCTAACTTACTGCACGCATAAGCATGGAAATCAATAGAACTTTAGTATAATGTTCTTGGCATAAAGGGTTTTTCCACTTGGGTCCGACGAGGTCAGAACAGTTAGACTGTCTTCAGGTGACGTTTGACATTTAACAACCTGCAACTCTCTTGCTGTAAAGCCCCATTCTTTAATATGACAAGGAACGACTGCGTTGACGACCCATACAAACTTTTTTCCTTTAGCTCTGCTGATCAGACTGATCAGGAGGCACATGATCGTCTTTATTTACAATTCATTGTTTATACTTTTCAAGTGAACACAAAGATTTGAATATTTGCTTTTGCTACATAATTTGCCAAATGGTTCCTAATTAAAATTTGTATCAACATTTCAATTAGATCGTGTATAACAAATCAGAGAAAGAATTACTTAAATAGGACCGTTCGTGAGTGGTCCTCTCTAGTATAAGACGGAAATTTTGTCCTATGAAAAGCGTTGAACTTATTTGTTTCATTTTGGCTTACATTCCATCACTCTCTCTGCATAGTAGCGGATAATTAGGGGGGGCGTAACGAGGGAACGCGGGTAACTCACACTAATGGTTCTTCAAAAATGAAACAATATTATTCATCCATTCAAGTATGCCACACGGAAAACCAGTTTCAGCCGCAGTCTTGATTCCTTGTTAGGAAAGTGTTACTTGTTAGGTAATAATGATGTGTATAACTGTCCTTACACTGTTTAATATTAAAGAAATTATATATTGAAACAAATTCCAGTCTCATAATAGATGAAGCTAGTAATGATTATAATATCGATTCTCTTTAAGCTGTTAGAGTAACATCGGCATATTTGTTTCCATTATACATCTGGCGTAACTTGATAATGCATTAAAATACAAATGTTATAAAATTATACACATAAGTAGCGTCCTTGTTCAAGGAAAAAAGACCATTCAATGGCATACTTGAAAGAGATCGTACTCTTCGTTTCATTTACTATTGCAGCTCTATCTTAAAGTTTTTACATGATTTTTCAAACTCTGAGTTATTACGTCTTTTCTTTGCAAAGGGACTTCTGTTCTTCTATCCCGAGCCTCTCTTCGAAATAATTCGTAGCATTTCCAATATTCCTTCGTAATTTCTCCAACTTAATGCTCGCGTGCAAATGAAAATCACTAATGCTATGTCGAGAGTTCACTCCACGGTAATGAAGGAATAATGCCAACCACGAAAAGTAATGGATTTTTTACCATATAGGTTACTCCCTAAATAATGAAAAATTCAAGTTAAGGTGAATATTGCAAACCTACAAGATGTATAATAATGATCATGCTGAAGTGTTTAGCTGTAATAAGTAAATATATACCAAAGAGTTGGTTGTATATAAAACAATTACTTCGTCTAATTTAAAACCTCCTCTGTCTGTTTGTCCGTCTGTTTTTCATAGTTGTTGTTAACGCAACTAGCAATGGCCTTGGTTTGTCAAACAGAAACTTAAATCTACGCAACTAAGCTGTCTCTATGGTAAAGGCAATAATATTTATGCCTCCTAGCCACACAATTTCAACAGAAACAGTATACAAGATAGAGTAGTTACTAGAGTGTACACTCAATGTATGCAAAAAACTGAACAGCATACTAAAACGTGATAACAATAAATGACAAATATCTCAGTATACAAGTAAACTACCATAATGTGCATTGTACATACAGTATAGAATCTAACTATAAGGAGGATCATACCCTGTTATAGGTCAAGGTACTGATTTATTATTGTGTCTGTGACAGTAATAGTTTCTACCCTCTAGTCACACAGGTGCAGCTTAAAGGGGGAACTGGATAGAATGATTACTAATGAGTATACTGATATATGCATAAAGTTAACCACACACCTTATGTTTAGACTAGCATGTCTCAAATTCCATAATGCTAAATGACAATATCTCCTACTTCTAGGTCAGTTGAGGAGACAGAGGAAGATACAGAAATGTGCAAAGAGGGGAGTCATGTCAGAGACCTAGAAGAAAAGCTCTTGGCTTGCAATATTGAGATTGAGAGGCTAAAGTCGCAAACATTTTGCCTCAATAGATTCTCAAATGGTGACAAAATGATCAAGTTTTACACAGGATTTAGATCATATATTCTTTTTACAACCTTTTTTAGTTTCATTAAACCATCTGCTGACAATATGGCCCGGAAGTATTACAAATCAGTATCTGATGACCCTTCATGTCCAAGAGAATTGTTAATTATTGATAAGTTATTTATGTTTCTGTGTCGCTTGAGATGTGGGTTATTTGAAGAAGATTTGGCAGTCAGATTTAATGTTTCTTTGGCCACTGTTAGCCGAACAATAATTACTTGGACTAATTTTCTGTATTTTGTTTTGGTAGCAATTCCAATTTGGCTGGCACGGAATGAGGTTCAATCCCAAATGCCATTCTCATTTAAAAAGGCATATCCAAGAACTAGAGCAATACTAGATTGCACAGAAATAAGGACAGAAACTCCAACATCATTGGTGTTGGCATCCCAGGTTTATTCTAATTATAAAAGCACAAATACATTTAAGTCGCTTATTGGTATTGCACCCTATGGAGCGGTAACTTTTGTTTCATGCCTATACACTGGATGTATGTCTGACAAAGAAATTACTAATTGTCTGGTGTTCTTGATTTAGTTGAAGAAGGTAATGCTGTTAAGGCTGACAAAGGCTTTTTGATTAAAGAGTTGCTACTGCAAAGGAAGGTTACCTTAAATATTCCGCCATTTCGCTATGCTAATGGAAAGTTTAGCATGGCTGAAGTTAATAAAACTCAAAGTATAGCTAGTGTTAGGATTCATGTTGAACGTGCGATTAGACGTATTAAAGAAAACCATTAATTTGATTCCCCAATACCTTTGTCGTTGGCAGGAAGTATAAATCAGATTTGGACAGTAGCTTGTATTCTTACTAACTTGCGTGGGCCTATAATTAGAGCCAAGTAAATCAATGATATTTTAATGTATATATATACAAAGTTTTACTTATAAAGAATGTCCAAATTTGATATTAGCGCCTAGCCTAGGATCATAATTACATGCTAGAGTTCCTATCAAGTGGCACTCAGTAGAATAACCTAGTACTGTTAGACATACCAAGATCCATATGCAAAAGAGATATAATCAGCAAGATCTGTAGCATTTAGCATCCAGTAACTGCCTGTAGGGCAAACCTGCTGAACACTATAGATCGCTTATGGCAAATTTTTTTGTGTCGCCCCAAGGGGAAGTTCCATGGCAGTATGAATACGTTCGTAGGACCTCGTACGACCCCATACAGCCCCATACCATAAAAAAGGTGTTAGCAACCTTTTTGTCGTAGTGTCCAACGTGATCATAATGAAAAACGCCCTGTTTAACACACGAAGTTACCATTGGTTTTATTTAACTTTCCCCTTATCTTGTTTTTTTGAATATTATATCTAACAGTGAGTGAAATTTGTTTACGTTACTGACGTAGGAATTCAACTGTATAATTATAAAGAAACTGAATCTCTTTAAGATTTGTTGTCAGGTCATTAATATTCATTTTCAGGGCATAGGTTTCTAACTCCTGACTCAAACGAACGTGCTACCATAGATGTCAAAAGCATAATTGTGACATGTTAACTGAAATCTTTAATGATCATTCATGCCCCGAGGAACGTTAGATTGAAGATTAATCAGGTCCGAAACTAGGGGCTGGGGGTGATCTGCATGTGGCCTCTAGAAATATATTATTCCCCTCTTAAAATGTACTTTCATTCCCTTCAGATGTTGCTTTGGAGTTTAGTGAAATACAGATGTTTCAAAATATCCTACTTAAGGCACAGTCGAGATTCTGGCTGTACCCTGATACCCAATAGGTTCATTTGTGCCGCCAAGCACCCCCCTCCCCCCCCACACACAACATATGTTTCATTCGTTGCCTCCGTTACTGCCAGGGAATACTGAGGGTATAATGAAAGGACGTAGTTTTATTCTAATGCTAATTTTTTGCAGAGTGATGATATTCTGTAAATGCAGCTCCTATTTTACAATGAAACTGTCCTTGCAGCAGCTACAACAGCTACCTTTTACAACAAGTAAGGCGTGCCCCCATATAAGGTATCCTTTTCCAATCTATTTGTATTGTTAGTTATCATCACACAAAAAAAGTCTTCACTGGTCACTTTCCTGGGTCCTGAAACTGATAACTTATTGTAGTCATCCTTCTATAGTAAGATCATATTAATGTAACAGTTGGGTAATTTGCCATTGATCTACTAATTGTTTAAAAAAGCTGACAGGTCAACACCTTCTATCTTTTGACGTTATTATCCACCCATAAAAATATTGTATTCGTTGCTATTAAAAAATGCGTAAGATCTTTGATGGTTGTCATTCGTTTGGCGTGCGTATCAATATAGCCAGGCGCATTTAAAGCTCTAGGCTGACGTAAGGAAACTGATCGATATTGTAGTGCTGACAATTGTATTCAATGATATTGTAAGTAGATGAAGTTAAATGATCATGTTGTCACTAACACAAATAGAAATGTAATTCGAAGGTCATCAAATGTACTTAAAAACATACTTTTTACAAGCAAATTATTTACATTATCACTGCGGATCAATACTCCACCGCACTTCATGTAGCACTTGCTGAATTTTAATTTTTGCCAGACTTTTCTGGTACTCGGTAAGTTTTTTGAGTTCTTTGCCCACACTAAGACCATAAAGTTCATCTTCGTCAACATCTTGCCGCCTGCTTGCATCAGATGTAAAGTTATTAGTGTCCTTTAAAACTTTCATCAGTAACCTGATCGTCCTTCCTTTCTTTCTTTCGTCTTTTTGGGGGACAGGGGGAGGTGGAAGAAGATTGGGAGGCACATCATGACCAAGACAGAGCGACAAAAGATGGAGGCCGGTGAGTGGTACAGCTGCATCGACCCGGAGCTCGAGGAATGGCGCATGCTGGCTCAGGATGCTGTTCACGAGCACAATCACTTGCCGCCACGCGAGCGCGGCATGCTGGGCCCGAAGCTTCGCGCGGCTCTTGGTTCCGTGGGTACTGATGTCCGAATCGAGGGCCTGTTTCACTGTGCCTACGTGAGGAACCTGCACCTTGCCGACAGAGTTTATCTCAACGCAGGCTGCGTGGTGCTCGATACTGCCCGCGTCGATATTGGGACAGGAACCCTGATCGGGCCAGCGGTGCATATCTATTGCGCCGAGCACAGCCAGGACCGAGCTGAGCGGGCAGCTGGCCTGGAAATCGGCAAGACCGTGACAATCGGGAGAGACGTCTGGATTGGCGGTTCGGCCGTCATTCTTCCCGGTGTCACGATCGGCGACGGGGCAATTGTGGGGGCAGGCAGTGTGGTGACACGCGATGTCGCCGCCGGAGCCAGGGTCGTCGGTAATCCCGCAAGGTCGCGCTAATTGCTTGTCTCGAGATGGCCCGCCAGACCATCCAGACAACCTAGCCAGCCATATTCATGGGATTCGTAGTCGGTTCTGTCGAGAATGCGACTGTGTTCCACGAGAACTTCGGTTTGTCCCGACAGATCAGAGAAGCGAACCGATACGCGCTCATCGCTGCCGCTCATGGTCTGCGACTCTAGCCCACGACGCCATGTGTATTCGATCAGATGCGGTGGTTCGAGTCTGAGGAATTCTCCGGTGATCCACAGGACGGAATCGTCCGGCATTTGATTGGCGATCCGGTAGGTGCCGCCGACGCGTAGGTCAATGCTGCACTCCCGGCAAACCACGTCTCCGGGCCCCCACCATTGGCGGACCTGCTCGGGGTCCGTCCAGGCTCGAAACACCTCCGCCGGGCTACCCGATACGGTGCGGCGCACCAGAAGCGAGAGTGACGAACTGTTCTCATCATTCGTCATCGTCCACCTTTCCAGTTTCACCGGCCTGCCGGTCCATGTGGCCTGACAGGGCGTCGAGAGTGCCGTTCCAGAAGCGGGTATATTGGTCGAGCCAGGTCTGGGGATCGTCAAGCGGTTGCGAGCGCAGGGAACAGATGCTGGTCCGGCCTCGGTTGTCGCGATCGATGAGTTCAGCTTTCTCCAGTGTTTTCAGGTGTTTGGAGATGGCATTTAACGACATGTCAAAGGGCTCCGCCAGTGTCGTCACCTTTTGCGGCGCTGTCGACAATCGATTGATCAGCGCCCGCCGCGTCGGATCTGCGAGGGCGTGGAAAGCCCGGTTGAGCCGCTCTTCCGGATCCTGGACGGTCGAGGCCGCTATCTGATTTTTCATCTTGCTCAATTCTCAACTATTTGGTTGAATATCGATTATGAAGTGCCCTTTGGCCGATTGCAAGGAGGAAGATATGACCACGGAAATCCACCAGGAAGTAACGTTGAACGCCAGTCCCGAAGAGGTTTACCAGGCTTTCATGGACGAAGAGACGCATGGCGCCCTGACCGGCGGCGTCTCAAGGATCGAACAGCAGGTCGGCGGTCTTGCTGAAATGCACGACGGACAAATCATTGCCCGCAACATTGAACTTGAGCCCGGTCGCAAGATCGTCCAAGCCTGGCGCGTTAACGGTTTAAAATGCCGTGAATTGTTTCACCAATTTGTCGTTGATATGTATGCTAAAATTGAATCAGAACGTTTGCTACTTACAAATCAAGCCTACCTACAATCTACCTACCTACAAGTCTAACTATAAAATGGCTAGTTCTCCCTGTTCAAGCAAAAATAATGACAATTTTTTAGTTTATAAATTTATTTTTGAGGGGAGAAGGTTGAAAAACCCTTAGGCGTGTTAATTTGCCCCCAGAGGATGTTATCGGGGGCTGGTACGCTGTGCTACGCTGGCCTTAATTGTTAGGAGTCATCAAGAAACACTAAGGGCCTTTTTTCGTCGAGTTTAAACGATCAATTCTAATATTAACGAACACTTTTGCAGGAAAATAATCAAAAATGTCATTTGTGTGATAATCCTTGTTGTAGGGTGCCGTTTATCAGCCATTAAGTGTCACAGGCTGGGAATGGCCATGGAACATCGCAATCTAAATACCAAATGGCAATTTTCCACTGTTCAAATAAAAATAATGGTTATTTTTTAGTTTATAAATTTATTTTTGAGCAAAAAAGGTTGGGGCATCATATTTGGGGGTGGATTGCTAAAACATAAATCAATGGATTTAAAGCCTGGAAAATACCTGCCACGGTGAAGTGGATTGAAATTGCGCATCACATTGACGGCAAGCTTGTAAAAACATGAAACATTGCATTTAAATCATATTTTTAACAGAGATACATCTCTAAAATTTAACGGGAATGATGATTGGGGCAGGGGCACCAGAAGGCTCCGTATGGTCAATCGTAGTATGACATGGTGGTGTGAACTCCATGATGTATCACGGATAGTTTGCTTGTGAAAACATGGAACCATTGGATTTAATGCATAATTTTTAACGGGAAAACATCTGGAGACTGTCCTAGGAATAATGCAAGGTGCTAGAGGGTTATTCAAACTGTGGCATGGTGGTGTGAATTAACATGATGCATCACGGGGGGGGGGGGGGTTGTAAAAAAAATGTTGGATTTAAATCATATTTTTCATCATGAAAATTTTTGGTGAAAATGTTTTAGGAATGATAATATGTATCGTAGGGGTACCATGGGACAGCCAAATATTGCACTAGTGGTGTTATTTGCTTGGACAATCATGTTCTATACTATAAATTAATGTGAGAGGTGGTAAGTGAATTTATCAGAGGGGGGGGGACTGAAATCTAACACTGATTCAAAAGAAATAAGAGATTTTCCTTAGGACTTCTGAGGAATACTATCTTAATATTGCCTAAATTTACCTCTAATATAAACCCTCTCTACCTCTGTAATTTCTTGTTGGAGTGGGCTAGCCATATATTATCACGGTGACTTGAATATGCATAGCAATGGCTCCATGAAACATGGAATTTTTCATTATAAGTTGTCAGAGATGTCTCTTCATATGGATTAGATTTATCTCTAATAACAAACCTCGTCCACATGGAATTGCTTGCTATGGTGGGCTAGCAACATATTGTCACAATGGCATGAATATGCATAGCCTTGACTCAATGAAACATGAAGATTTCATTAAAAATCTTTAGAAATACCTCTTAATATGGATCAGATGTATCTCTAATTACAAACCTTTCTCTGTAATTGGTTCCTAGGACTCCAGAGTTCATTAATTCATGGTTCTTTTTCCTTATATTTTATCCTTTATATGCGGCTGAGAAAAAAGCTCAGAAGGAGGCCCGTATTAAGCGGCACCTAATGACATCTACACTTCTGCAAGAACTTAAAGAAGAATATACAGATGCCCCCATTGAGCTTGTGGACACTGATGACATTATCAAAGCCAAACAGCACAAGAGAGCTAAAGAGAAACAAGAGTCAGTAGGACTTTTCTTTTATAGTATAACAGTGTCATGACATGTCTTGACACTTATCAATGCCAAGCACCACAAGAAAGCTAAGATAAACGAGAGTCATTAGAACTTTTTTTCGTTTTATATTATCCTAATTGTACTCCCAAACTGAGTGAACTTTCCCTCCCCTTCTTGAAGGTTCTTAAGTACCTATCAAGGGTAAATGGGAGTTTATAGACATTAATAGATCTAGAAAGAGTAATAGTAATTCACTTGTATTTTCTTCTCTCCGCCTCTTTCCTGGGTGGCATTTATGAATCTATCAATTTTATACAGAAAGTGTAAGTTTTAATAGGTCTTAAAAAGCGATATTAATTTACTTAATTTTATTCTGATTTCCCAAAATTCATTTTATGAGACGATTCCCGGCTTTTGTTTGGTAAGGGGGTCCATTATTCTTTTTCTAGCTAAAAGGAAGTAAATTCCATGTTATTATCTTTAATGGTCGATTTATTTATTAAGGAGACATAGGTCCGCGTCAAGGTTTTTTTATATTTGTAAGATACTGGACAAAGCGTATGTATGTATTCAAATCGTGAAAAAAAACCTGTGAGGTATACCTTACGATAGACTACAAGCAGTTCACAAGCAAAGAGAAGACAGTATGGGATAGGTGACCGGGAGGAAGCTGATGAGGTCCGGGTGTATAACAACGTTCAAGAAATAAAGTGATCAGATAGACCAACTCGCAATGGCTGCATCCAGGATCAGAATATGTATCAAAACGTGCTGGCAGAGGGTAGAGCTTGTGATTCCATCTAGTGAATTATGGATGAAGAGTATGAGCAGTAAAAGCAAGCCTGAAAGCAGACGACAAGATAACGTAGGACAGGAGGTAGAAATGAGAAAGTTGATGATGTCCGATTGTATAAAAACGTTCAAAAAAAGTGATCAGATTGACGAACTAAGGTAATAACAGCAACCAGGATCAGAATATGTGTCAAAATGTCCCAAAATCTGCTGGCAGAGGGTAATGCTTGTGATGCTATCTAGTGAATAATGGATAAAGAATGTGAGCATTAAAAGCAAGCCTGAAAGCAGACAACAAGACAACGTAGGATAGGAGGTAGCCGTGAGAAAGTTGATGAAGATGTTCTACACATTCTACACCAACACCATCTCTTTGAGGCGGATATCTTAATTTTGCAATATTGGATTGCGGATCGTTAGGCAATGAATCCGTTTTGGATAAGTTCTAAAGCACAAGAAAAAGAATTCGAAGCCTCAGCTCAACGGATCACATATTTAATGCGAATCTTTGTTATGGTTTGGGTCATCCATGCACACAAATTATAGCTTCAAGTTCTAATTGCCCCTCCTCCCCATCTGTTTAGGATTATATGCATAATGGTTTATTTAAAATTTACAGCTATGTAAGTGAAATTTACCATATTATAGTTTATGGATAAATAATAAAATGGTAATTTTTATTACCAAGTCAAATATATACTATTTATCAACAAACTGTGTAATTTTAGGACATTTTCCGCAAAAAAATGGGAGGGTGGAACGTGCAAACTTCGTGCCCACTGGAAGAACAAAAATAAAATAAACAAAATATTTAGGCACTGGATCAGACATGTAAAATTTATACTATTTTACTAAACTGTAAAATGTTTCGACACAATCAGAATTACCTAAAACTTAAAACAACAAGAAATGTGTGTTGAAAATCTCAATTCGTACATTCCTAGGATCCCAAATTTTCAACGGGGAGAGGAAATTATCCTTCTTCTAAAAATGTGATCAAGGCTATAGGTAAGTTGGTTCATTTTAATTATGGAAATCTAGAGAAGTTTCGTTTTCAGGACTAGAGAACAAAATGCATGCTTTTTAGCTGACTTAGCGACACTTTTTTAATCCATAGAACAGTTGGGTAGCACCGCCCAACGAGGGGGAAGGCTGGAGACGGATGAACCGAAATAAAACATCAAAAGATTTATATGAAAACGGTAAACACAAACGGCTACACATCTATAGGCTGATAGGGAATTGCACTGTTCTGCCTAAAGGCCTTGAATTCAGATGGGAAATTGTGTCGCCGCTCCCAATTTTTATTGACATTCACTCAAGCAAAGACACTTTACATCTGTTACGCTACATAAAACCACAGGAATTCCAATCTTTTTCTTTTCTTAGCCGAATCAAATCATTGACGGTTCTTCTGTAAAGCTTGTCAATCACTCCCTTAATTGTCAACAACTACCAATTAAGTGTCAATAATTTGAAAAAGTTAAACCCTATAAGGGAGTAAAATTGTCATCAGAGGACTTGGTCTGAACCCTCTGGTGTTGATTCTTCCCGAAGGAAAAAAATCATACAGATTTATCCTGTGTGTTCAGGGAATTACTGTGTAAATTAGGTTGAATGTCAACAATCAGGCACATACATGAGAGGGAGAGAGGCGGGGGGGTATTCGTTCCCGCGTTCCCTAAAACCCTCTTATGATTCCCCAAATATTTTCTTACATTTCTTTACCGATTTTTCTCAGTTTATGCCCCCTCTTCAAACTAAGTTAGTAGAAGCACAATTAAAAAAGTGCATTAGCTATTGAATATTAAAAGTCAATTTAAATGAATACTTGTTTGAATTTCTACACTTTCTTCGCATTCAAACAGATAAAAAAAAACATACGGAAAATCTTCCTACCAGGTGATAATTAAAATATGATTTTACAAATCAGCCCTCGGACTTGGCATCTGAGCCACTCCGATGACAGTGCTGCATTGTCATTGTTTATGCAATTAAATACTCCAAAACGCATACAGAGCAGGTGTCCTACATTTAATCAAGTTTTACTTTCATTCAGATGAAAGCGATATTTTGGCATAGCATTTAAACCACACTATAGACATTCCCACCCAAGACTAAATTTTCGTTAAATATTCTTTTGGGTATAGGCCAAAAAAGATGAACAGTTAAAATTTGTCAAAACTAAGAATGATGTTCAAGGAAGAATGGCAACACTGAATAAGCTTGGAAATGAAGTTTATGGATGTATTCCCGTTTCAATTCCTAATAGATCCTGCGTTTTCGACTGGAAGGAGGGCGACAGGGCATTTACTTCTCCTGGATTTCTTTCCCACCCCTAGACTTTGGAACACCTTTTTAGGAGATAGTTTCATTGAAAAACGCTTTTTCATTGAATAAATCGAGAAAACGATGCCGCCACGGCCACCGAGGCGAGAAACCCTTCCGTGTCGCGGATCACGTGATCCGACGGCGCCACCAGCATCAGCGCCCCGGGCTGGTCCTTGAGGGTCAGCGCCGCCGTCAGAACCGCCGGGGCGGTATTGCGCATGGCAGGCTCCAGCAGGATGCGCCCGTCCAAAAGCCCCAATGCCGCCGCCTGGTCTTCCACCAGAAAGCGGAAATCCTCGTTGGTGACAAACACCGGAGCATCAAATTCAGGTCCGCTCAGACGCGAGAGCACATTCTGAAAAAGGCTTTGCTTGCCTGCAAGTGCGGCAAACTGCTTTGGGAAAGCCCGCCGCGAACTAGGCCAAAGCCGTGTTCCCGAACCGCCGCACAGAATAACAGGATAAATCATCAAGCGCTCTCCAAACAACATTGTTCAGCTATCTGGAAACTATCCATGATCGATCTTTTACCCGCAAGGGTATTGAGAACATGACCGCCGTCCCCTGAAATGATGCGGTGGACGCCTCCACCGGACGGCATCGAATGTGCCATTCCGGTTTCGTAAGACCAAAACGAGGGAGGCATCCACGCCAGAGATTAGCACTTTGGCGATTGATCTTGCCAAGGGCTGTTTTCAGGTTGCGGAGTTACGGCAGACGGTACTCTTATTTTCAACGGATCAGTGCCGCAGCCACGGCTCTATCAGCTTTTGGAGAAGCGGCTGGGCACCAGACCAGGCGCTTTGCCGGTAACCTGCCTCGGCCTGCTTCCCTGAAACCGGCCCGGCGGAAGCGAGAAATTTACCGTAAAGTGCAAGGCAGGCAACGCGGAGAACCCTGGTGCGGGTATCAAGATTCAGCGCACAGCAAATCGCCCTCATTCTGAAACAGATTGATGATGGGGCGAGTGTCCGGGAGGTAGGGGCCGCCTCTGTTGTTGGGCCTGAGTGTTACTTGGGCCTGAGTGTCAGGGAGGCCTTGCGCAGGGGGGCGGTAACGCGCCAGGAAGTGCTGTTTTCAAGGTCGTGGACCCGTTCCGCATGCGCGTCGCGCAGGGTCTCGGTCTCGCCCAGCATGCGTTTCAGGGTCTCGATTTCTTCTGCAAGCTTGCTGTTCTCGCCGACCTTGGCCTGAAGCTCCAGGCCGAGCACGGCGATATCGTTGTACCGCTCGCTCAGGGTCTGTTCCTGCTCCGCGGCCAGTTTCTGCAGTTTCTGGCGTTCGGCCTCTGCGGTGCCGAAGCTTTCCTTGAGCGTGCTGATCTCTTTTTCCAGCAGCTCCTTTTCCTGCCGACGCCGCTCCTGGCTGTCTCCCAAGGATCGGAAGACCCCATACCGGTCGCTCAGGGCCTGTTCCTGCTCCGCGACCTGCTTGCGCAGTGCCCCGCACTCGGTTTGCGCGGTGCTGAGGCTTTCCTTGAGCGTGCTGATCTCTTTGTTCAGAAGCTCCTTTTCCTGCTGATGCCGTGCCTGGCTGTCTTGTAGCTGCTGTTCCAGTTCCGCGGCAGCCTGCCTGAGGTCGAAAGCTTCGGCCTGTGCGGTTGCCACCAGAGAGGAGCGCTCATTGTACTGGGCGGAGAGCTTTTGGGCTTCGGCTTGCGCGGAGGCCAGATCTGCTGCTTTTTCGTCCCTCTGCCGCCGCGCGATGCGCGATTCCCGGGTCTTGAAGGCAAGCCGTTCTGCATTGCTGTGAAGTTCGCCGAGACCACCGATCTCGTGCTCGGCAATGCCCGGAGTTTGAGTCGGAAGTTGGGCGTTGCGGATCGAGAGAAATTTGGTGAGTACATCGAATCGGTCCGTTCCATCGAGCGCCGTCTGGATCGGATGGATGATTTGCGGGCCGATATGAAGGCGCCGAGTCTTGAACGTCCAGGAGAAGGCTATCTACCGCGGCGGGATTACCTTCATCTCATGTCGGATTTGATGATTGCGGCGCTACAAACGGGGTTGACGCATGTCAGTACCTTGATGATTGGCGCTGAGCGGTGGGGAACGACGCTCAAGTACGAGGGAATTCTTGAACAACCCCGTAGTCACCACGGGATGACTCACAATCAGCACAAATCCGTGGATGACCTATTGTAGCTGGATGCGTTTCACGTGAGTGTGTTTGCGCGCATGCTGGAGAAGATGAGCGGGATGGTTGAAGCCAATGGTTCGACACTGTTGGACAATACGTTGTTTACGCTTGGTGCCGGGCTCGGAGATGGGGCCACGCACCAGTACAACGATTTGCCGGTCGTCGTGGCGGGGGGACGGAAGCACTTGAAACTCGGCAGTCATATCCATTGCCGGCGTGGTACACCGATTGCGAATCTGTGGTTGACGCAATTGAAGCTTTTGGGAGTCCGTCGGGATCGATTTGCCGATAGTACGGAGCCGTTTTCGCCCATCTTGGCTTAGTCCGGAGGGAACGCGACAGCTCCGCTATTCAAGTTCGAAATCAGCCGATTCACTTACTTCTGCGGTCGGGCCATTACCGAGTTCGAGCACCAGTGTGTCCTCGCGGATTTCGAACGTCTTCAAACTTTCGAT
This sequence comes from Alatinidae sp. Z8VKAUB7J3, assembly GCA_010016025.2. NCBI lineage: Eukaryota > Metazoa > Cnidaria > Cubozoa > Carybdeida > Alatinidae > Alatinidae sp. Z8VKAUB7J3. The sequence goes on along the minus strand of JAAAKM020073195.1, from coordinate 37,035,135 downwards.
CAAGCGCTTCGTCTCCGGGTCGTTTTTGGCGTCGGCGAGGATGATCTTATTGAAGAGGGCTTGGCGAATGACATCGGGTAGGGGTTTGCCGTTGATCTCGATCGATTCAATCGAGATCCAGGGCCCGGTTTCTCTGATGGCCGCATCGAAAACGGCCGAGCCGTTCAGGTATAGTGTTTCGTCGCGACCGAGGTCGAGCTCATCCAGCGGAATGCTGATTTCTCCTCTGAGTCGATTCGTTTCAAATTGAAAGTAGACCTTACCGGCCAGATCCTCGAACTCGGGTGCATCGAGAATCAAGGCGTTGAGTTCGTCGGCGGTGAGTTCGAGCCGTGTGGCATCTTGGGACCGTTCCTCGATTGCCTGTTGGAAGCGAGTAAACCGCTCCCGAATGTTCACGAGGGCCGGCTCATCCAGGGTGACCGTCGGAAGGGCGCGAGGTGTGGTCTCAGTGAAGTTGTCGACGAGCCCATTCATCGCGTAGGTGGCTCCCACCTTGAGGCCGTAGATCGCTAGGATCATCAGGCTCATAATGATGACGAGGGTCAGACAGCCGTAAAAGAAACAGCCACGAGATGATTTTTGCTTGGTGCTCATGTCGGTGTAGTCGCCGAGTGGGGCTAATCTAGCAAAAGGATTCGGTTTGTGGCCTACAAAGTTTGGGAAAATTTCTAGTGCCCTCTTGGGGGAGCGGATCCGAACTTTTTGACGAACCGCGACTTCGGGATTGCCTGAAAGTCGCCGTCGTGCCCCGAGATCCGTAATAGAAGTCTAAAGGTATCTGAAATTGAAGGCGATGGGTTGACGGGACAATTGGGCTCCATGATAGGCTCAGCGATTCCGATGGACGGATGTCATTTTAGAAAAGACTTTTTCACTATTCAATAAATAGATTCAAATCTATTAGAGTATTAAGTTGAAAATTTAAGGAATTTTGAAGAGGATTCTGAACTCACTCGAAAGTCATAGGGATAATGATCTTCGACTAAATAAAAGAAACCAAGTGCATCCAGGTTTCCAAAAGGGTATATCTTTAATATCACGTGAACGCCTAAGGATACTAAATTAAAATTCTCAGGATATATTAAGGGGGAAATCAAATTAAATCAAAAGATCCATTGTGCATTAAGGTTGTCAAAAGCATATATCTGTGATATCTCAGGAACAACTTATGGTATTAGGGTTAATCGATCTGAGAATGCTGAAGAGGATGTAGAATAAATTCAAAAACTCTCTGTGCATCAAGGTTGCTAAAAGGGCATATCTGCAAAACCTCATAATCGCATCTGAAATATCTTAGGAATGGCTAAAGATACCGAGTGGAAACTTTGAAAGAAGGATGAGAGGGATAATAAAACTTTCAGGGTATGTTAAGAGACACCTTGAAATAAATGAAAAATGTCACAGTGTACATCCAGGTTCTTAAAAGGCCACATTTACAATTTCTCAAGAACGGGTCTGAGCATGAAGCTGAAACTTTCGCGGAATTCTGAGGGAATGTTAAACTTAATCGGAGAAAACAATGTGAATATAATTTATTCAAATGGTATAATCTCAAGAAAAGCTGATGTTATTAAGTTAAGGGCACTGAACATTAAGTACTAAGGGCACTGAAGGAAGTGAAACTGAATGAATTTTAAGAGGCATATTTTTCAAACTTACAGGGCACGGTGAGGGGAATGTTGACCTTCAGGAAAAAGGCATGGTTAGGTTTTCAAAAAGGTATCTCTACAAAATCTACAGAACGACTCTGGGTAATATGCTGAAACTTTCAAGGCATGTTGAGTTTAAGGTTAAACTATATAGAAGAAGACTATGCGTATATAGTTTATCATATTGGTATAACCTCAAGAAAAGCTGAGGTTGAATCGGAACGATAAGTGCATATTATGTGGGGATGTCAAACTGAATAAAACTGCTATGTGCATCCATGGTGGCAAAAAGGTGTATAATATCTTAATCAGTGAGCCATAATTGTGTATGTATATATTTATCTCAAAATGTTTCCATATTTTTTCATGAAAATTTGTTTCTTAGAATATTTTGGTCTAAAAAAATCGATCTAGATTGGTCAGAAGTTTGAAAAAATTTGTCTAGGGCCTTAACTTAAAAAAAAAATCCATGTCTTTGACGTCATTTTTATATACATGGTTGCAGTATTGCAATGACGTTGTCAAAAGTCTGTTGAAAAAACTGGCGATTGAAAAACATCTATATATATTTTAACAAGGGATTAAAACAATTCAAAACCTTAAAAAGAAAACAAAAAGTTTGAACCTTAGTATACATCCGGTGTGAGAAATCTGATTTCCTTCAATATTCAAATACCTTTGAAAAGATGCAGTATGAAAAGACATTAATTTGCTTAAAGAGCAAAAACCTGTTAATTGCAAAAATATTTGTATATGTTTTAAGAAGGGATTAGAACAATTCAAAAACCTTGAAAAATAAAACCAAAAGTTTTAAACCTAGTAGACAATCTGTGTTACAAATCGGACTAGTTCAGTAATCAAATATCTTTGAAAAGACCCCAATATACCACAACCGGCGGAGCTGGGATGGTTGAAGTGAAAACTAAGAATTTGATCATTCGAGATGGGGCTCGCATCGTGACCACTAACAGCGGGAATGGCCTGGGTGGGAAAATAACTGTGGAAGGATCTGAAGGAAATACGGCAATGGCTGAAAGTGTATTCATTAGCGGTGAAAGTAAGGACGGCAAATCCAGCGGGATTTTCACAACATCAGATGGATTGGGAAATGGTGGAGATATCACCATCGATGCTATGCGTGTGGGTATACGGAATGGAGGATCGATTGGGGCATCGAGTCTATCCAATAGCTCTGATGGAGGAAATGCAGGAAATATTACAGTCAATGCAGGGGATCAGATTGTCTTAGATCATGGCTCCATCACGACAGAAGCTTTGACCGCTTCTGGAGGGAATATCACACTGCGAGCTCCCAATCTGATTCATCTCATTAACAGCGAAATTACGAGTTCGGTCAAAGGGCCTCCCAACTCGGTTGGGGGTAATATCGATCTAGACCCTCAGGCTATTGTTCTTCAGGCGAGTAAAATTTTAGCCAATGCAACGTTGGGACGCGGGGGGGCCATCACACTTACCGGCAATGTGATACTCCAAGATCCATTATCCCTCGTCTCGGCCACAGCGGGACCAGCTGGAATCAATGGCTCGGTCAATATACGGGCACCTATTCAACAGTTAAGTGAGACAACGAGTCCTTTACCTGAAAAATTCTTATTACTGGCTCGATTATTCGGACAGGCCTGTGCCGCTCAAAAACATGGAGTGTTCAGCAGCTTCATTAAACGAAATTTCGACGGAATTCCCCCAATCCAGAGTCTATTTCGTACAAGCCCTCTATTCGCAGCCTATGAAACCGGCCTTACGACTGGGATCAAACTTTCTCAAAAAAGTGACGTTGAACAAAATGACGCCGCATTTCAACCACAAATTTCTTGGTCGTTCCAAGATTTCAACGCTAAGGCATCAACTTGTCTATAACATGCCTTGTTGATCTCCTGGAAAAAGAACTCTTTAGCACGAACTCGAATCCATGAATAAACACTGGCCTCCTTTGCGAAAACCTTTATCAAAACAATGTACTGAAAAATCTAGGACATTATAGCGAATCCAAATAAGTTCCAGTCTAGCTAACCCGACTAACACTGCGTGATTACTCACTTCAAACATTGGAAGTTAATTGAATCGGCTATAAGTAATGAAAATATGTCAAGAACCTTTAATAGGGTAAGTGGCACTATCCCCTTGTGCTATCAAGGATCTTAACCCTTTTATGCTCGTTGTAAAAACTTTGAATGTTGAACGATAGAAATGGTTAAGGAGAGGTCTTGACTTGACTAGGTTCTTGAGTATACCGGATCGCTTCCATTTTTCTAAATTTTTCGTCACGATCTTTGAGAAGCGTTTCTGTAGAGACTTGGTCGAGTTGCTGAAGGTTGGATGCTATGACTTGTATGAGATGTTGTGCGGTGGCTTCGACATCTCGATGCGCTCCACCTAATGGTTCGGGAATCACATGATCGACGATGCCGAGTTTCATGAGCTCGGAAGACGTCAGTTTTAATGCGGTAGCCGCTTGATCGGCTTTTGTCGCATCATCCCATAAGATGGCGGCACATCCCTCTGGAGAGATAACCGAATAAATCGAATGTTCCAAGATTAAGACTCAGAACGGCGACCTCGCGAACTGAATGATCCCCGGCAAGCTGGTCAAGGGCATGGGCGGCGCGATGGACCTGGTGGCCGGTGTCGGCAAGGTCATCGTGGTGATGGACCACACCAACAAGCACGGCGACAGCAAGCTGCTGAAGGAATGCACCCTGCCGCTGACCGGCAAGGGCGTGGTCGACCGCATCATCACCAACCTGGGCGTTCTGGATGTCGTTGATGGCGGGCTGAAGATTGTCGAACTGGCCGAGGGTGTCAGCGAAGAGGAACTGCGCAGCTCCACTGAGGCCACAATCGTCGGCTGATCTTGGAATAGAGCTGACTGGCAAAAAAGGCCCGCCGGATACCGGCGGGTCTTTTCATGTCGCGGTTCGTCATAGCGGTCACGCCCCGGCGGCTGCCCCTGGACGCGGACGCGGCCGCAGCGTGTGCCAGACGGCGCCTTCCTGCGGGTTCACGATCTCCCACATGTAGACGCGCTTATCGTGCCAATTGACAATCTTTTCCTGCCCGTCTTCGAACACTACCACGCAATAGCTGCCATCGGCCGGGTCGCAACTGTCACGGCCCAGCAAGGTGACGATGACCGGGTCCACCAGATTGCTCTTGAACAGAACCATTGCCTTGGTCTGCTTGCCGGAGACGTAGAGGGCCCCGGCAAACAGCGCCGCTGCCAGCAGGATGAACCCCACACCAGAAAAGTTCCGGAACGGATTGAACTCCGCCAACTGCGGCCCGAAGGCGGCAAAGACCATCCGCCCGAAAAAACCGATGAACGCCAGCAGGGCGAATAACAGAAACTTCCCATTAAGACTTTGCGCGCCCACGGCAATTTCCGATGGGTTAAATTCCAAATCCAAATCATTTTCTCCAAAAATTTAAGCTAAAAAATATGCTTCAGGCCACCATACCGGCGGCCCGGGGCAGATGGCAGGCTTTTTGCAATAAAACTCCGTTAATCGGGCCGCTGCGAACCTCTGTACGGCAGATTATCCACTGCACCGGATCGCTTCAGAGGCTCCGTTAGCTTGAGCAACTGCTCAGCTTCAGCCGCCGCTCGGGACTTGGATAGCGTCCGCCCCAGCGGGCGCGCGCGGCAGTGTCACCGGCAGCAGAACGCCGCCGGCAAGAACAGCGGCCAGTGCCGCCATGAGAATATCCCGTTTCATGGGTGAGCCCCCGTGCAACGGCGCGCGCAATTCATCGCCGGCTGTCTGATCATGCCTTGGTCCCTCCTGCACTGAATTGCACGCCGGTGCCGGAGGCCTCATTCGGTCGTGTCCCCGCGTCCGGTGCCGTCAGCGCAGCAGCAATGCAGGCAGCCAGTATCACCGGCCCGAACGGTGAAGCCATCGGTTTGAAAAGACGTCTCATTCCAGTTCCCCTAACAAAGTGTACCGATCTGTAAACTCACTTCAGTAAAGTGTACCGATCGGTACTTTTAATCAAGGAAATTTTCACCCGCCCAAGGCTGTAGAGCGGCGTCTGGCCCTAACGCCCTTGCGTTACGGCAAAAATTATTTTGATTTGCCGCGCAATCCCGACGTCAATATGTACCGAACGGTACACCTGAGGACGAATCATGCGCCCCAACAAGCGAGACGAACTGGTCAGCAATGCCCTGGAGGTCTTTTACCGAAACGGGTTCCACGCAACGGGCATGGACATGCTGGTCAAGGAAATGACAGGAATAACAATACTTAATTTTTGCTTCATTTCCTCTATGCAATATACAAGGATTTCATAACTTACACTCTACGTTATAATCATCATTACTAGTGCAGTTCTTACATGGAAACCATCTGCCCAATGTATATAAAATATTTGACTTGTGTAGAACATTTTTTCACTGTGTTGATTTTCACACCATACTTCTAGGGAGAGAGAGAGGAGTAATCGAGTCACGTTAAAACCAATTATTTCTTTTTGGACATGATTTTTTATGTTATTACAAAAAATACACTAAAAAAAACATCATGAAAACTTGAATATTCTTAGGTAGTGTTCAAAAACACTACCTGGGTTAGGTAGTGTTGCTTGAATATAATGTGATGCTAATTACTGGGGAGTCAAAGGAGTGCTTCTTAAGAAAAACTGACCATGTGTTGCTTTACCAAATTGGCAAGGCATCCTAAAAGCTAAGGCTATTTATCCCAAGGCATCGCAGGATTGCTTTTGAGCAGTCAATGTCACAAGCCAGGGAACTCCCTCAATAGACAATGGAGATTACATTTTCAACTGGTCCACCTTTTATTGTCCACTGCACGGCTCTTTTAGGAGGACATTTGGACATCTGAATAACCTTGGTTTGGGTTATATTAACTATCATCCCAAAAGTCTTGGCTGCTGAAATTAGTTCAAAAGCTGCAACTAGACGCTTTTAGCTGTTGACTTTCAGAATATCCTCTTTGATGTCTGTGTCTGATATATCTATCAGTCAATCCATCATCGATAATAATGACAAAATTTGATAGGTAATCAGGAAACGTTTGTAGTTTAAACAAGTAATAAGTTTTTTTATGTAATAGTGGTCATCAGTGTGGAAAAAAGCCATTTCAGAATATTGAAAAACATATTTTACTACGAATAAAGAAATGAACAATCGATTTAAACGGACATTATAGCATAAGCATAAGGATATCTTGAATCATAGCATAAGTTTACGAATGTACAGTAGCAGAAAGTTTCTTCAAAAATGACAAACATCATACCGCCTTGTTTTGGAAGTTTTCAGTATACCAGAGTAGGTTTCTCATAAGCTTGTCACAATGCGCTAAATATTTGTCTTTGCATGAAGGTGGGGTGACGAAGAGAGGTTTTAATTAATATATATAAAAACATTTAATGGAGAGCAGAGGATTTGTTGCTAATGTCTGTATGTACAGTTAAATACATTTAATATGTTCCACTTCATGGTTCTACAAAAATCATAGAAGAGATTTCAAACCATCAATGAGAATTATTTTGTGGCAACAAGCCATCAAAAATAAACGTTTGTATCATTACTTGTTCGGGAAACTCACTTTTGTTTTCAAGACTCATTACCAAAAATTGCAAAAAAATTGTAGCATATTCGCTTGAACTTTCATTGAGAAAATACTTAGTTGATGCACTAAGATACTTTTTTTTTTATAAAAGCTGCTTCCCTTACAATTTTGGTACACTAACAAGCCAGTAAACAAATTTATCTGAAAGTAAATGTTACAGGTACGAGACACAATTTTGTTTTACATGGGAGTTTTTGTGTGCACATTAGTTACAACAAACTACTCTATGGATTTTAATGAAGACCAATACATGAATATTACTACCAAACTAGCAAATGACCATGGCGTTGATACTACATTCTTTGTAAATAAAAATGATGGACAAGGCGTTTTTTCACCTGTCGCCGAGGGGCTGGGCCGCAACATCGTCGCCACGGCGGCGGTGGCCGATTATGATAACGACGGTGATTTGGACTTTTACCTCGGTCGGTATCTAGATCCACGCACAAAGCTTCCGACCACCATTTTCTATACCCGAAATGGTGAAGGCAACAGCCTCTTCCGCAATGACGGGAACTTTAAATTCACCGAGGTCACCCAATTGGCCGGCGTTCAGGAAGGCGGCTTGACCTTGGGAACGGCGTGGGCCGATTATGACCGGGACGGCGATCAAGACCTCTACGTGGCCAATGATTTTGGTCGCAACGCTTTGTTCCGCAACAATGGCGATGGTACCTTTGAAGACATTACCGAAGCCGCAGGTGCGTTGGATCTGGGATTCGGCATGAGCGCATCCTGGGGCGATGCCGATAACGATGGCGATTTGGATATCTACGTGGCCAACGTTCATTCCGGTCAACGTTGGTACGGCCAGGCGCCTACCCTCTACAAATACTTATTGACCAGCGCGCGGCAAGGCACTTTTCGCGAAGATTTCCCCACCTACCGCGAACTGTACGGCTACTTGGGCGCGAATTGGTCTAAACCGGGCGATCACCTTATCAAAGGCAATTCCCTTCTGATCAACGATGGTACCGGCCACTTCAGCGACGCATCGGAAGTGACTGGCGCCAATCCTTTCGGCTGGTACTGGGGTTCCACCTTTTTGGACTTCGACAATGACGGCTGGCAGGACCTCTTTACGGTCAACGGCTTCATCAGCGGCAGAACCGTCGACGATTTGTGACTGCCCTTCATCATGAGCGCGGTCGCGCACATCGACGAATACAAAACCGGCAAGTTCTTTCAGGATTCCTTTCGGGGCGACATGTCCTGGAATGGTTTTGAGAACAATGTTCTGCTCAGAAACGAAGGTCTAGGCCCCGACGGTCTCCCTCGCTATACAGATGTGGCCAGAGCGCTTGGTGCGGACGGCATTGCCGATGCACGAGGAATGGCGGTCGCCGATTTCGACAATGACGGTGATTTGGACTTGGTCGTCAACAACAATCCGGGAGACCAGGGTTTGGATGAGGGTATTGCGCCCACATACCTGGAAAATCAGGTCGGGCAGGCCCGTCATTGGCTCGCGGTCGATCTGCAAGGTACCAAAGCCAATCGCGACGCCATCGGCGCCTTGGTCACCATCGAAACGGAGGACGGCCAGCAAACCCGGTTGGTTGAATCGGGTTCATCTTATGCCAGCCAGCTGAGCCGACGCCTGTATTTCGGCCTGAACGATACTACGCTCATTGAAAAACTGACCGTCATTTGGCCCGGTGGAGAATCCCAAGTGTTTGAAGCGGTTGCGGTGAACCAACACATTCGCATCATCGAGAATCAAGGACTCCAATCCGGTCCCCTTCCCAAACAGCAACAACTGGCCGCGGCCAAAGACAAAACCCCTCAACCGGGCCAGTAATCATTGACGGAAAATCCACTGGGAACCGTTGAATTCCCAGGTGTCGCCAAACATGATCAAGGTATTGCCGTCTTGGCCCTCGCCGCCGAACAGTAGCGCCGTGCCCCGGTTCGGATCAAAAGAAGCGAAGGCCACCCAACGGGGATCCGGCGCTGTTTCCGTCGTCAGCATTGTCCAGGTTTGGCCATCGTAAACCCAAAACTAACAAATCCCCCCCCCCCAACTCCCCCAAAGAGAGCGGATCTAGTTCGGTTATGACAATAACGTATTTAGGACATGTATTTATTCTTCCCACCCAGTTTTATCCCAATCTTTACGCTAAGCGTTTACCAGTATTTCTGGTCCCTCCCCCCAACTCCCGCCAATGTCACCAAATCCCGATGAGATTTAAAATAAGGGCTCTAAGACACTTGGTCTTTCTAAATATCAAATATCATTTAGATCTGATCCCCCGTTCGTAAGTTAAAAATACCCCATTTTTTCTAATTTTTCAGCATAACCCCCCCCCCCTCCCAACTTCTCAGAGAGAGCCAATCCAGTCTGGTTATGTCAATCACGTATCTAAGACTTGTGGTTATTCTTCCCACCAATTATCATCACAATCCCTCCACTCTAAGCGTTTTCCAAGATTTCCGGGTTCCTCCTCTAACTCCCGCCAACGTCACCGGATCCGGTCAGGATTTAAAATAAGAGCTCTGAGACACAAATTTCTTCTACATATCAAATTTCATTAGAATTCAATCACCAGTTCGTAAATTAAAAATACCTGATTTTTCTAATTTTTCTGAACTACCGAAATAGGTCCCCCCATCTCCTCCAAAGAGAGTGGATCTGGTCCAATTATGTCAATCACGTATCTAGTACTTTTGCTTTTGCTTCCCACTAAGTCTCATCACGATTTCTCTACTCCAAGTGTTTTCCAAGATTTCTGGTTCCCCCCTCCAAATCCCCTCAATGACACTGGATCTGGTCGGAATTTAAAGTAAAATGTCTGAGTTACGGGGTCCTTCTAAATATTAGATTTAATTAAGATCCGATTACTCCTTCGTATGTTAAAAATACCTCATTTTTTCAAATTTTTCAGAATTAGTCCCCCTCCTAACTCCCCCAAAGAGAGCAGATCCATTCCACATATGTAAATTACGTATCTAGGACTTCTGCTTATTTTTTCCTACCAAGTTTCATCCCAACCTTTCCACCCTAAGCGTTTTTCAAGATTTCAGGTCTCCCCTCCAGCTCCCCCGATGTCACCGAATCTGGTCGGTATCTAAAATAAAAGTTCCAAGACATGACATCCTTATAAATATCAGGTTTCATTAAGATCTGATCATCCGTTTGTAAAGTGAAAATACCTCATTTTTTCGAATTATTACGAATTAACCATCCCCCCACTCTCCCCAAATGGCCGAATTGGGGAAACGAATATTTCAAATTTTATTTGGTCTAGTCCCTGATTCGCCTGCCAAATTTCATCGTCTTAACTTATCCGGAAGTGCCCAAGCTAGCGAAACCGGGACAGACAGACCAACAGAAATTGCAATCGCAATATGCCACTTGGTAAATACCAAGTGCCATAAAAAGGGTTTAAGACAATTTCTGAAGAATAGCTTGTTGATTAACCACAGCAGAGAAAAATAGGTTTATCAACAACAATAAACTAACAACAAGTTTCTTTTTTTCTTTTTTTCATATTTGGTAAATGACGACTTATACTTACTTACGACACGACTGCCTGTCCATGGATTATTCCTTATGGTTGATTGTGTATGGCTATGCTGTTTGACCTATGCGATTGTATGGATAAGTAGGGTTAAGGCCTCATTCAAGTACTGATCTATATTAATTACTAATGTAGGAAAACAGTCTTCCTTTTCTCCTTCCTGATGTAAAACTTTTCAAAATACTATAAAATGAGCTGAAAAGTAAAACTGACGGAAAAGACAAAGCTGTTCTTATTGAACTCATTTTTCCTATTCGTTAAAAGGGAAACATCCAAACTAGAAAAATGGAACTGAGTAGAAAGCTTTTTTAAACGGATATTTTTGTAACATTGCAATTAAAGCGCTAGACGGTCATGGTGAATGTATTATTTAAGCTCTATTTCTTCAATACTCTTAAATATGGATGTGAAAGGCTTTAAATTCTTAAGAATGAATTCTATTTTGACATTTAAACTACAGGTGTAACAACTGATGTATATAACATGTATATGACATGATGTATATGACATAATGTATACGTAAAAATTTATGTGACGGAGGAGTTAGGCTCATCAAAATCCCGAAAATAAGGCAAAATAAGTAAAAAATATTTAGGATCTCAGGGAGAAACAGGCCTTAAAGTTCCTCCTGCACTCATTCCCGTCTTGAGCGACCCTATATATGGGCATAACGCACGCAGAGGGGGAGTCGAACCTTCTAGAGCTTGCCCTCTTCAAATCTCAAGGTTTGTACACCTCTCGCCACAGTTTACTTGAGTTTATGTAATTTCAATACTTTGTTTTGCTTCTTTCAACTCAATCAAAATATCCCCCTCCTACCGATTAAAATCACGAAAGAGTAAGTGTGACGCAAAAACACGCATACGGACTTCTGAAATTGACAAATTTATAGGATTTTCCCATTGTTTCCATTCTTCCATATAATTCTCCTCTTTTTATTTTTTGACATCTCCCTAAACACGCAGCCCCTTTCCTTCACATAAAGCCTTAGGGATTTGCTTATAGTTACTCAAGTTCTTCATGCAATTAATCTCCATTTTTTAATTCCCCTTTCCCCGGAATAATTTCTTCGAACTTAATTTCTTAAGAAAATTGTCCCATATTAAGAATTGCGGATCTAGAGCCTCGAAGGATAATTTTTGAATTACCTATCTCCGATCCTTCAGTTTCCAAAGGCCAACGACCTTGATGGGACTTATAAAAGCTACTTTTGTATACTTTTCATGGTTATGAACCAATTCTCTGATCCAAGACTGCGCCTCTCTGATTTAAAGGTATATACTTGAATCATAAGAACATATTTTCTTAGTAATTTCTGTAATTTAAGACAAACCCTGCGTAACAGAATTAAGATTTTCTAGCGGTTCACAGTGCAAATGGGACCCGAAAAATTCTTTGAGCCTCAGGCTTTTGCTAAATTATGGTTTATAAGATTTTGACAAGTTTGGAAAAACTTACTTATTAGGTCAAAAAATATTCTAGAACACCTTAAACTCTCACTCAAATCCTTCGAGTTTGTGTTCGAAACCTAGTTATTTCTTCTCTTATCATTAATTGAACGAGACGGCTTTGGCCTATAAATGGCGCTATTCAAAAGGAAACATCATAAAAAACAGATAAAATGTCTAATTCATGAAATGTATAATTGTATAATAAAATGTATGAGTTTTTTGCTGTTATAAAAAGTAGAGTTAAGAGAAAGTCAAAGTTTAGCGTAAAGAGCGGGGCGTTAAAAGGAAAAGTTCTTTCATATACGAAGTAATTTCTCCACAGATGATCGTGTGGATTCCATCTCATTACGTCTCTTTTTCCTGGTCATAAATTATGGTCATTGATTATGGTGGAAGTCCATAGCGGTGGCCATCCTGCCACAGGTTTGGAATGGCGCTGGAAAAAAACGGTGGATGGCACGACCTACTATTGGCAAAACGAATCCTGGCAAACAAGTACCGGTGCATGGTTGCAACTACCGATGGTTGGTGGTGGTGCAGGCAGTGATCCATTTACCAATCGTTGGCTGTGGGATCCTGCGGCGCGGCGCGTCGATGCAGTCTTGCCGCCCTTCAGGACCAATACGGGCGGGGAACTCACGACCGCTTTCTTCGGTAGCGCAAGCCATCTAGAGGTCGATATTGAAACCCGGATGATCTTTGCCGACGGTTCGGTCATATCCGGTCCGGTGTTGCGACAACAGTTGAATTTAAGCAACCCAAACCCCGAAATCGATGGGTTCATGATGGAAGCATTTATTGGCAATGATTTTGTGGAACTCGACACCCTTCATGCACGAAGCGGCGACATTCCCGATCTGCAATTCACGGTCGATACAAACACCATTGAAGGTCAGCCTATTAACCTGGCCCTCTACAAAGAAACAAACACGGGTCCGCAGCTGATTTTTTGCGACAGTGCTACAAGCCTCACAGGGAGTTATTTCACAAACGTCACAATCAATAACGATGGTTCAAACCGACAATTTTTCATCACGGCTTTGGCCGGTAGTGGGCTGCACTCGCTATTGTCCGACGCTCAAACGGGCGGACCCGGCAAGTACGAACTCAGGGTCAATACTGTGAATTGCGATGCCAACGGCGTTCCCTTATCTCATGCAGTTCATTTTGACATCAATCCCGGTGAGGGGTTCCGTATCACCTATCACTACCGCGACCACATCGGTACCACACTCTGGGCCAAAACTTTCACTCCCGATTACAACGATCCAAACAGGATCGACGAATCAGGCATGACCATTGCTTTACCCTCCGGAGTCATGAATTTGTATCCAACTCGGACCAAAGAACCTCATTTCGAACCTTACGGTGAACCCTTAGGAACAGATGCGGATCAGGTCTCGTTGGCCCGTTATACCGATCACGAACGGGACGCCGCCAGCGGTTTGAACTACATGAAGGGCCGCTTCCAACTGGCCAATCTCCAGGTCTTCAACCGTCCCGACCCCATGCGCGATTGGGACTGGGAAAACCCCCAATCCCTCAACCTCTACCAATACGTCCGAAATGAGCCCATCAATGGCATTGATCCAAATGGTTTGGCCGGTGTTTCTGCTAGAAATCAAGCTGTCTTTGATCTCCAAAAGAAACTGGAAAGAGGTGAAATTACCAAAGAGCAATACACACAGATCTTAGACGCGTTTGATAGACCTACCAATGAATTAGCTAAAGGATTGCAATTCGGTGTAGGTGCCGGCTTGGTTTATCTACTTGGAGGAGGCCTTAAAGGCGTAGCAGAAGAGGTGTTTGAGCGTACTACAGGAATTCCATCGCCGCTAACATTAAAATCTATTGGAAAAGGAATTCTTAAAGCTGGCGGATCCTTATTAAAAAAGCTTTCAAAGAAAAATAAAACTGATGTCGTGGAAAAAACAACCAAATCTCTCCCGAAAAAACTAGGAAATACTGATCTTCCTGAAATTGTGGAAGGATCAAATCAAGAAATGATGAAGCAAGCCTTAGGGCACTTAAGATCTTTTAAGGGGAACGGTCCTGAAAAAGCAAATTTTTTTGATTCGAGATTTTAGGCAAAATCGACCACCCTTGCGAAAAAGTCTTTATGTAGCCCAATGATAATCGTTGGTTTACTGCAAAAACAAACATCCATTAATTAAATGTTTATTTCCTAAATGAAAACAAAATAAAACACAAAGAATTCAAAAGCCTTTAGGCGCAAGTCTAACTATTCTACTAAGCTCTAATCAGGATTAAACGTCGTTATCTGAGATGAACTACTCTAACTACTCAACTTCGAATGTCATTGCATCAGACCATGGCACAATTTTAGCCTCTGGAACTAATGACACCGGTGAGCAAGTGTTAATCAGACACATCTCGTCGGAAAGGCCCACGATGGAACAATTTGCTCGTTGGAAAAACGAGTTCGAACTGCTCAATGCCACGCCATTACAAAACACACTTGCCCCTATTGAGATTTTATCGCAAGACAACCAGTTGGCTTTGATCTTCGATTTTTTCCCAGGCATCACGTTGCAGCAACTGTTCGAGCAAAAAGAATTAACAACGGTCCAAGCGCTTAAAATTGCAATTAACATACTATCTGCGCTCAAGGAGCTGCAGGAAAACGACATTACTCATAGGAATATCAGTACCGATTCCGTTTTGGTTAATCCCGATACGCTAGACACAAAACTGTTTGACCTATCACTGGCTACTCAGCTGAGCAATCAAAAGATTACTCCTGCCGCCGTGAGTGAATGGACTAACTTTGACTACATGGCACCGGAAATGACAGGTCGAACGAGGCTAACGACCGACTATCGAACGGACTTATATAGCTTTGGTGCTGTACTCTATCAGCTGTTAGGTCAACAAAAACCTTTTACATACGACGATAAAATAGCGTTACTCCACGCGCAAATTGCCATTTCGCCAACTCCTTTGTCAGAGCTGAATCCAAGTTTGACCGGTGCACTTTCCAACATAGTGCAAAAATTGTTGGCTAAAAGCCCTGACGATAGATACCAAAGTGGCTATGGTCTTGAACAAGATTTACTGAGATGCCTAAACGAAATTGACACTCAAGGTAAAGTTTCCGATTTTGATATCGCACTAAAAGACACACCGGAAAGGCTCATTCTGCCTCAACGCCTGTATGGACGCGAAAACGAACTCAGCCTGTTACAGCAGCATCTCGATGAGACCAGCGCCGGAAATCCCAAAATGTTGCTGGTTGATGGTTATTCTGGGATCGGAAAAACCGCGTTAATCGACGAAATGTTGAGGCCCATTCTCAGTCAAGGTGGTTATTTATTCAAAGGGAAGTGTGATCAGTTTAGTCGCAACCAGCCCTTCCACGTCATTTCACAAGCGTTCAAACCTCTGATAGCACAAATCAACGCCGATTCATCGTTAAATCGAAAGGTGTTAACTAAGGCGTTAGCTCAGAAACTGGGTGATAACGCTACCTTGATAATCGATCTAATTCCTGAACTAGAAGGACTACTTAACCGCTCTGTCTCTCTACCAGAACTACCGCCAGCGGAAAGGGAAAATCGATTCAAACGAACGTTCGCTGCTTTTGTAAACACACTATGTCATCACTTCAATAAGATTCTAATTTTTTTAGATGACTTGCAATGGGTCGACACACCGACGCTTAACCTCATCGAGCATATTTATTGCGATGAACCAGATGGTGCCTTGCTGTTAGTAGGTGCGTATAGAGATAATGAGGACCCGCTTTTTTGACGGCGCGGCCATGGTCAACTTGGGTCCTGCCAGTACCAGTATCAAGGGGATTTATGTGGACAGCCGTGGCCATCAACGCGAGCGGGAAATTGTCAAAACCATTCCCCCTAAAGGCAAGGCACTCTTTGTTTTCGAAGACTTTTTCCCTGCCAGTGCAACCCTGTTAACCCTGGAATCGACACAACCCTTGGCTGCCACGTTCATTCGCGGTACCAAACCGGGCCAAGGCACATCCTTTCTCTTCGTCAACACGCCTTTGGCGCCAGCCGTACCCTAACAATAGTTTTTAAAAAAAGGACGCTGGCATCCATTTAGGTCTAGCGTCCTTTTTCCATTGCTTGATGGAAACCAGCGCATTTTTCGCAAGAATAACCCGGATCAGTGGTGAACGATCCAAAGTCAACCTGCGTCTTGTGCGTCAGTCCTCGAGGCGTTGTCCTTAAATGGGTTTGGACTTCGAAGGATTAGAATCCCGATTACCCAGAAGATGGTGTGGATGAAAAAAGGTGGGCCGGCAAGTGGTGCAGCCAATATCCCAAATCCAATGCATGCCCATCCGACCCATTTGGGCTGAAACCTGGATTTCAAGAATGCGACCCCAAAGGCCGCAATTCCCAGATAGGCGAGCACGCTGTACACCACAAAGAGCAGCCCAATCCAGTCGGACCAAGGTTCAAACCAGTTTGGAACGGCTCCGGTGGTAGCAAATTCTTTGGCAGCATTGCGGACCACAGTCACCCGCAACAACAAGTGCAACATCCAAAAAACGGCACCAAAGGAAAAGGAGAATAGTCCTAGGAAGGCAGAAATGGTCGCGCCGCGACGGTGCAATGCAATGCATAGCAAAACAAGGCCAACCAGCGTCAAAAGTGTAGCAATGGCAAAATTGACCGCCGTCCAGAGATGCCCGGCAATATTGGTGGAGATTTCTTCAAGACTACTTCCGGGAAAGGTCCGGGCACCAATCCAAAAGACGACGGCGCCGATCACCAAAATATTCGCAACAGGTCGGAACAGAGTACTGGCGGTTGAGGATGGTTTAGAGGGTTGCCGATTCAGAATCCAAAGCGCGATACCAACCATAAAAAGGTGCAATATTGCCAAAATGCGGAAAAGCGTCAGCCAATCGGTACCAAACTCAGGGGCCAGCCCCTCAGCCAAAATTTTGAGGAGCAAGAGCGATAGGATGAAAGATAGCCAAAGGTACATCTCACCGAACCGGCGCCATTTGTCTTTGCCTTGAAGAATCCATGCAAAACCAATCGCGAGTAAAAGAACAAAGAGCCAAACAGAGGCATTAGGTCCAAGCACTCCTGAATCTCTAAAAGAGGCCGCTACCACGAAAAGCACACACAGCACAGCACCAAACCAATTGGAAATGGTTTTAAGTAGGGTTTTGTTTTTTTGGGTCTCTTTCAAATGTCATTTACCGCCTTATGCTGGGCTTTGATCCGAGAAACTCAGCCTCTTTGAATTATTGTGTTTTCTCTAGAGCTGCGTATTGACACTGCCTTGCTCCATGGCAAGTTTGGTTTTCATATGGCCGAGGTAGGTTTCCATGCTTTGGGTTTTGGAAAAGAAGAGGGAAAAAAACCGAAAAACAGGACTGGTCACTTCGCCCCGCTCGGTAATGGTCACCCGCGTCTTTCCTTGGGTCTCCTCTAAAAGATAAATTTGTTTCACACGCCTCGCTTATTTATTTCAAGCAGAATTTCTACCCACTCCGTTTATTTTATCCACCCCGTAAAATGATTTTGAGCAGAATTTTCACTCACCTTGTTTATTACAGCCGCCCCGTTTACCCCCAACACGAGAGTATGCCATTGCCTGCAACTTACTAAGAAAATGTGGCGTTTTCCATGATCTGTTTTAACGATTGGCAATCAATGATGCAGCCTCATGATCGAAGGGATACACTGGTTTTCTCTCATTCACAAACGTAAGGCTTACATTATTTTGATACTTGTAACTTACATACTCAAAAATGTAAGACTGCTTACTCGTACAGCGGACAAAAAATACTCAGGGGTGGTGTGACCTGTGGATTGCATGTCTGAAAACAATACTTCCTTAATCGACACAAGAATTAAGGCAAAAAATCGCTGGTTATGCAGACTTTAATCCTTGTAAAGTAAGGAAAAACCGCAAGTATTTGGACACGCATGTAATAGTAAACCGACCTCACAAATCTACTTAGTCTTTTGCCAAATAAAGAAAATTTCCGACATAAAGATTTCTTCCTTTCTGTCTATCGCCTCCCAGAGAGTGCCTAATAGACGGGGGGTTGGAAAAATCCCCAAAACCTAATAAACAGGGGGTGGAATAGACGGAGGGTGGGGGTTGGAAAACGACCAAAAAGGAAGTCAAGATGTTTAAAATCAACTGCAACCCCCTAAACGTAGGGTAATACAACACCAAAAATAGCCAGTTATTCGAAGCCATGACAGTCTCCTACATGCCTTCCAAGATTTAAAAAGATGTTCCCCTCGTCCTCCTGCTCAATGACAGTATTACTGCTAACATATGTAATATTCGTCTTCACACTTCTTCCAGACTCGTAAAAGGCCACCGCCATCTTTTAATGTGTGATTTTCATATTTTAATAAAAACTTTTTCTACTTGCCCGCCAAAGTGCCTCCTCAAAAACTTGTCATGGGCGGGAGATTTACGTAAAAAATTATATCTATAATTTAAATAGTATATAATACTATTATATATCTACAATAAAAGAAAAAAAAACCAAACCTACAAATATAAATTCCTCGAAATAAATGACATTTTTCAATTCAGAAAGTGGGGGAAAAAGCCTGCGATGTGACAACAAACCATTTCTTTGATGGCAAGTTAGATGGAGAAATCTTGCTTCAAAGGAGTGATCCGATATGGCAGTACATATATGTTTCCGCTCTTATTATATCTTAGATTAAAGCAAATAAGAAAACTTTGATAAAACGACATATCATGTTTTGAAGGGGTAATCCACAGATTGAAAAAACGCCTTTTAAAGCTGTGGAAAAAACAACAAAGAACGAGACACAGTTAGTAGATACTTTTCCTCTCTTTCTTAACATGACCAGAAACAAAATGAGAAGACGTTCCTTTGCTTTGAAACACTGACCTTTCATTAATAAAGGTAACGTTCAAATACAAACTGTAGACCATATGACTTAAAAGCTCTGCCCACTGCCCTAAAGCTGTAGTTACTGCTCCGTCTAGCCAAGTCTACTTTCAAAAAGCGGCAGGTTTAGAACTGGCTGACAATAAAACAAACATGATCAAAGCTACGCTCGCCAAGCATTTCAAGCAAATTACTCGAGTTGCTTGCGCGTGAAAATAACCACCAAGCATGACCGAACAACGAGTAACAAATAGTTTATATCAGTCTTACTTGTTTTCTACCTACAAATTATACCACAACTAAACATAAAAACGAATATTGCGTTTCCCGCTTTAACACTTCGTGATGAAAAATTTTGCGTTTTTCGTTTAGTAATAAACGCCGCTCTCTTCTAAACGCCGTATCCAAAAGCGGTAATTAGAGGAAGGGCGGTATAAGATAACCCTTCCACTCGGTACATTTAGTATTTAACCCTTGCCTGTCGCTTATCAATCTCTCTTCCTTTCGTCGAATATAACAATAACATTGAATTTTATGAACAGTTGACCTTCCCAGGCTTAGAAAATGGCGACCGAGGAGAAGCTGAGCGTACAAAGCTTGCTGGATTCATATGTCATTTTAACTAAGGGGTTCATCATGAAATGTACCGACGGGATTTGATGGGAGGGGGGCTGAAGAGTCTGTATTAATAACTTTTTAACGCAGTCCCTATTTTCACAGGATGAAAATACAGGGCGAGTAGGGGGTTTCGTTATTCAAGGTGCCGTTTCAAACGTCTGTGCTTCCTAGCATAGCTTATGGCCAGGATAGGGGTAGGATAGGAGTAGGGTTTGGGTCGAGGGGTTAGCCATTTACAATATAAAGTGTAAGAGATTTCCGTTTAATAAGATACAGTTTGTTTGACATTTCATTAAAAAGAGGAGACAAACTGACGAAAGTCTGCGAGATTCCTTGGAAGTAGCTTATTCTTAGCTTTGGGTTAGGTCTAGGCATGAACTCCTAAATAATAGCATCTAGATAATAATAGATGCTATTATTCAGAAGCCCATGGGTCTAGGGTTAGGGTTGATCAAAGTCCCTTATGTCATTTTCAAATATCTTCACATGCAACACTGTCTGAAGAGGGGACGAAATAATTTTCTTTCAGAGTACGCACATTTTTTCATACGAAAGCCGCATTCAGGCGTTAAAAAGGTAAGAATATCCAGTATTTTTGTCATCCAAATCAGTGAGCAATGATGACTTAACCATGTTATTCTTGCAACTGTAGGAATGCTTCAGATTATATGGAGTTCTTTATATCACAGAATAGCTTTACTTTAAATTGAATTCCTACTGTCCCTTGCCATTGCATTTCCGTTCGCGTACCACTAAATCAAATCTTCCACGGAAATACCGATTTGTGATGAAGTTGCTTATATTAAGTCCTGATAGACTATGTGGCAATGCTATCGCGTGCAAACGCATTTTTGTTCTCTAAGCACCCCATAATTTCTTCCAGATCTACTCCCTAGGGGGTGTAGACACATAGAAGCAAAACAAGGTGCTTACATGTTCATTGCCATCACAGCCACATTCCAATTTTACACCTTGGTTCAGTGAAGCACAACAAAGTACATATCCCCCTTACGGATCCAATATTACACCTTGCTACGGCGAAGAACAAGAGGGTTCATATCTTGCTTAAGGGACTTAAAGAACGACTCCACGCTTAACCTTTGAAGCCCAAAGTCCTGGAATATGAGGCAGCAGCTTTAATCATTCATGCCTCATATGCAGTTGTAATCTCCTCACACTTCTGTAGAAGAACATCTGTTTCTAAATTATGAATGGAGAAATATAGACGATAAAAGCGGACACATTGTGATTTCATATTTGCGATCGAAGCTTTTCGGTCGGCTCTTTTCAAGATCTGACAAAGGCTCAAAAGCAGAAACACAATAAATATTAATGAATTTATTTTCCATACCCACTGAGTGGAGGAGAATTCACAAAAGATTGACACTAAAAATGTCCACCTATTGGGCCTGTTGGCCCCCAAAACTAAAATCCCTAAACTAAAAACTTTCAAACATACATTCATACATGATCTATAAAGATTTACAGCAAAGATCTTTCTAGAAAAAAAACTAGAAGAAATCAAATTTCCAAAGTACTCTGAGTTTAAGGATATCAGTTCTGCTCATTCCCACTTCATAGAAACACTTACAGAAACTTAAGATGAACTGACTCCTACCAAAGAAACTTGTATGAAGGGGAATACTCAGGAATGGATAGAAGGTGAGGTTCTTGAAGGTGTTGGATTTCGGGACAAACTTTTTTCAAAGTTAAAAAATAACAAAGAACCATGCAGATCTGTTGGATTTCAGAAGGGCTAGAAACTATGTTCAAAATCTCATAAGGAAGAAAAAGAAAAAGTATATCATAGGAAGAGTGAATGACAGTATCAGTAAACCAAAAGAATTATGGAAATGTTTAAAGCTGCTTGGGGCTTGTCAAAAAAGGGGGGGAAACATCACTGTCAAAACATGCTCCAATACATACATACAGAAAGACGTTTCAACAGAAATTTCAATTGCCTTTGTGACTGGTTTATCGATAATAACCAAAGCATCCACTTTGGTGAAGATAAATCTAAATGTATTTTATTTACAAAAAGAAAAGGAGGAAGCAAACAGCAAACACTGACAATCAAAAGAGCAATTACTGTCATTAAACAGCATAGCAGTGTCTCCTACCTTGAATGCACACTTGATGAGAACCTTTCTGATGCATCAATGGCAACTAAAGTAATAAGTAAAATAAATGAAAAACTGAAATTTCTTTCTTGATTATCCCCTATGTAGGTTACTCTGCAATACCTTAATTCGATCTCATTTCGACTATGCATGCAGTGGATGGCACCCAGCCTTAAATATGAGTTTAAAAACAAAAATCTACACTGGCCAAAATAAATGCATCCAGTTTGGCCTAAATTTAAAAAAACAGAGCTAGCTTAGAAGTTGAAGACCTTAAGGAAATAAATTGGCTGCCACCAAAGGCAAGGGTCGAGCAGTGTATTGCAACAACCGTGGTCAAATTCTTTAGAAATACAGGACCCGTATGGCGGGCGGAGGTGTTTTTTCGCGTTAAACCAGACTGGAAATACAGGTAACTCGAAAAATTGCATGCCCTTTTCCAAAAAGCAAGGTCAGAAGGCGTTTTATACTTATGACCAACAATTTAGAACAATTTACCTGTAAGCATAAAAACAGTTAGAACCCTAAATGGTTTTAAACATATATAATTTAAAAGAATAATTTTTTGAAACACTCCAGCAAAGAGAAGAAAATCAATATGAATACTTTCAGTTCCCCCTGCTGGATACATCAGGATAAGTACAGAAATCCCCCCATGAGCCTTACGACCTTAGTTCCTCTTTTCGTTTGTGAGCACAATTTTTGTTAATACCTCTTTAAAGGGACCATAATAGATACAAGGTCTGTTGAACCTTTTAAATGCTATCCCTGCCAACGTTATCAGTTGGGGGTTTCTTTGCTTTCAATTTTTTTGTTTTTTACTTACTGATATTTTATATTTCATTCTTTAAAGTATGATGTTGCATATATAAGGCATTAAACCATCACTGGTTTCAACTTCAGCAATCGGAATGTTCATTAAAATCACAAAACTTCGTCATTTATTGCTTCTAACGACATGGTTAAATCTTGTTAAAATCCAGATGCATTCAGCACAGCGCACGCTGCACCATCTCTTTCAATTTTAGTATAAATGACAGTTGCTACATCTTCAGTATGTAATGCTGTATATATTGGGCGTCAAATCCATCACTAGTTTTAACTACGGCCATAAAAATGCTCATAATAAATCACTGCATATAGTCGGTTGTTGTTGCTAACGACCCAGTGTAATGTTCGTTTATATCCTCCGATACGCACTGCATGTGAACGTGGTCAAACAACGTCCTATAGCCGTGCTCGCTACTTTCGATGTTTTGGTTCCTATTTTGCCCTTTCTCAAAAGCCTAAATATTTCTGTCTTGGTATACCCAGTCATCCAGACAGACCCAGTCAAAAATTGTTAAATTTCTACGTTGTAAATGTCAAGAACGTCTCGATCTTGTCGAACAAGTTGCCGTGTCCTGGTAGGCTGCCTTCGCGACTAACTTTCAGTTTCATGGATTTCGTACGGTTTAGGCACAGGTCCACTGATGTATACTTTACTTTTATCGGAAGAAGATGATACTCTAAACGCGAGATAAAAGGGACTATGGATCCTCAATTGCTCACTGCGACAATAACCTAATCTCCTCGCAGCTCAATCTTTCGTGTGAAGGGAACCAGTTGTCATAGACCGGAAGAACAAAATAGCGGACTTTTTAAGAACAAGGAAATCTATCATCTGGATCTGGAGATATCAATCCATACGTCAAAGATCTCTGTAGATTCGTGATTCGTGCCGCTCCTCACCTTTGTGAGCGTGGTAAAGTAAGAAATCTTTTCACAAGGACTCTGTAGGAAATTTAAACGGCATAGTAAACAAAATGAGAGTTAGCAATACCTTTCTTGCCACTCATATTATTGAAAAACACGTAGGTGGTAAACAAATTCTTTTGCTGACAGAGTGCCTTCTTCTTTGTCATGGTGAGTGCGGCTTTCTCGAACGGCAAAATGGAAAAGAGATCACCCTTTAGCTGATACCGTGAAAAATCCTTTGCCAGTTGTCTGCACATGTTCGATTGTCAAGAAAAGGCTGTCCTATTGCCAAGTCTGTTTCAGGAACCGTTGGTTTAGTTTTCTTTACACGACTGGGTAGAATTTTCAAATCTTTACTGCGTTTGCTTAAGAATTAATATCTTAAAGTAAAGAATAATTAGTGCGGAAAAGAAAATAAAGTAAAAATGTTCTTGTGAAGCAATGAAACTGTATAGAAGATTTATTCTTCATTACAAGATTCGACCGCTGGAGAGCTCTTTACAGCGCACAAAATCATTTCTTCAGTAATCTCAACTTCTATGGGATTCACTTTTACGTAGCTTCTCAAAACGCTACAAATAATATTACTTTATTTTTGTCACAGAACCTGATGTACCCCCAGATCATTTTTACGTTATGGCAATTTCCAGTTCATCGGTGCTAACGAACATGTCAAATCCACCAATTGATCTTTCAAATGGTGTTATACAAGGTTTTAAACTTGCGTACAGATGGAATAAAACCAGAACTGTTAACCAAACGACAATTCATACTCAAAACAACACAGTAACTCATATAATAGGTAACTACTTCTTATGTCAATTAAGGCCTCTGTTACATGGTGAATAAATAGGTTTCGATAATAGATAGATAGATAGCTTGTGATACCAGATGTACATTTGTCGTATCAAATCTATCCGATACACTTTTGACATCGTATAACTGCTTCTCTCGCGGCTGTTTTGTATAAAGCTGTAAAACGCTTTAGCAACTGTATCCAATACCTTTTTCATGAAAAGTGTCTGGCGCGCTTATTAGATAATGCGACTAGGAAGTGAAAGCACTTTATCTACGACCTGATTGCTTGCAATAGTGAACATGGAAGTAAAAAGACGTTTTATATTTAGAAATGACTTCAGGAAAATGATACTGGCAAGGTAACTTAAAGCAATCAGAAAATATCTGCTGCCCTATGCAGGTTTTTGCATTAACTCTCTCCCACTTCCGCAGCTGTCAAGTCTAGTTTTTTACTGGTATTTAAAACTGTTGCTAATCAACGATCCATTTCAGCCGGAAAACATACATTTAGAATTATATGGCTTTGTATTACAACGTATATCTCATGAAATAAATCATGTTGAGTTTGCATATTTCTTATGCTCTGTTTGTTTATTGTTGAAAGAAACCGTTCATCCAAAATGATGACTCCACCAAGGATGCCTCATATCTAACGTTTGGTAATGGTGTTGCAATGGCACCAGTCGTTTGAGTGATTGATAGACTAACACAATAATGTATTTCAAGAAAGATCCGTGTAGGCGAGTATGGCCCCCAACATTTTAAGCCAGATATATCCCCGTGCATTCAAGCCACACAAGATACAGCTAATCATTGTAGAAATTGACTTTTATCTGCAATATGAATATACAATGAAGGTCAGAATTGATTGTTAATTTTAGGCATCTCTAGTAGTAAACCTCTGATCATTATCAAAACAGTATATGAAATCGCCTCTCATGTGGAAGTTGTTGTGATGCACTTTCAATCGTTTACTCCAATCCTGAAGCCCTCGCTGGAAGGGAAGTGATTTCTTTATTTTAATAGTTTTAATGCTGAGCTTACTTCTTTATCATCATCATCATCATCATCATCATCATCATCATCATCATCATCATCATCGACAACATCAACATCATCATCATCATCATCATCATCATCACCACCACGATAGTAATCCTTTTGCTTACCATCCTCTTTATCCTTGTTCTCATCAAAATCCTCCTCCTCCTCCTCCTTGTCCTCCTCCTCCTCCTCCTCCTTATCATCACCATAATCATAATCATGCCCTCAACAGCTGAGGTCGTTAGTTCACTCATCGCAGCATATCCTTTTGCCACACTTTCGGTCTTGGTCTTTCGCACAACATATGTTAAGCTTCTCCCACTTCAGTCCTTTGTGTGGTAATTCCACGTCCCCTCGTTCACCTTCTCTTCATTGCATTTACCGTTTCATGCAGAATCAACTCAGATACGCCTTCCTCTCTACGTGTTACATGCAGGAATCGGGTCAGGTTCCAGCGCTTTACAATGCTAAGAAAGCTGTTGAGTGGTCCTATCTCCTCTAGATTTCCCTAATGACAAAATCCCTTATCATTCAGGAATTTTACGAAATTTTCTTTCATTGGACTACCTTCTCTTGACGAATAGTAAATTTACATATGTAAGCAACGCGCGGGAGTCCTATAAACACTTACTTGAATAAGCGTAAGACATGAAAACACAGTTAGTGAGTCGTTATACAGTCTTACATTCTGTATAAAGTGGTGCAGTGACCAGGGTACATTTCGAGAAGGAGCTATTGAACACATGGATCGCAAGAAAAACGAAGGAGAAAAGGCTTTGAAGACATCGCTCGAGATGGAAGGGAGAAAGTTGTTATATTATGCCGAACAGATAGACGAGCTGCTGGAACACAACGATGTAACGGAGTTAAAAGTGGTTAATTCACGAATACAAGCAATAAGTGAGAGAATTTCAAGACTTATTTACCAAATGGAAGAATTGAAGATCGAACAAGGAGTCATTGTGAAATGTTCGACAATGGACGGAGGACATTAAGCTTCAACAAAGTGATTCCTTTAGCAGACAAAAGGATCCTTAAGAAAAGCTCGGGACCAGTCGAGACAGAAGAGACTAAGCGAGTGGAGATGATTGAGCATATGGAAATACATCTAAAAAAGAGTCAGATTCGAACAGGAAAGGGAGTTGCTGCAAGAAAGAGTAAGGCTGGAAAGGGAACTGCGAGAGATTCCACAATAACGTAGAAAGGCAGGTGGCCATAGTAAATTACCTAAGCTTACCATTACACCACTTAAAGGTACACCAGCAGACTGGGTTAGGTTTGAACATGTTCAAACACAGATTGGGGACCGAAATATTTCACCTGAAGAAAAGTTTGGGTATTTGTCGGAACTGGTGACACCTAGTGTAAGGGGGGATGTTTGTTAATTTAAAGCCAGGTGAGTTTGGGTATCAAACTGCATGAGAAAGGCTAAAAAGTGAATATGGTGACGGGAAAATAGTGATCAATGCATATCTGGAAGAAATAATTAATTTGCAGGTTGTTAAGGGGTCAAGTGACGAGGGGGTTAAATAGTTCTATGAAAAATTAACTAGAAATTATGATGCCTTGCAAACGCTAGGTGAGGGAGATACATTGAAGGGGTTTGTAATGACAACGTTGAATAAACTACCCCACATCAAGAGAGCGCAGCAGCAGGTGAGTGAAGAAGAGGAGAGCCCAGGGTGGTCACTGCCGAGAGATGAGTAAGGAGTATTGAGGTGTAAGGGGAGGATACAAGGGTATTATCCAATATCCCTCCCAAAAGGGTTGTTTGCCGAAAAATTGATAAGGTTTCTGCACCAGAAAATCAATCATCTGGGCGTTGCTAGTACAATTAGTGAGATACAAGTAGAGTGGTGGATACCGAAGTTGAGGACAGTGGTCAAAGGGGTAATACGCGAGTGCAAGGTATGCAGAGTATTCAATACAAAGCCATATGGAGCTAATGTTTCAGCACCCATGCCGCAATTTCGGACAGAGGTGAGCTGACCATTTCAACACACAGGAGTGGATTTCTTGGAGCCGTTGCTGTGCAAGGAGAAAGCAAGAGATGTAAAGTGTTATGCCATCATATTCACGTGTGCAGTGACGCGAGCAGTGCATCTGGAAGTGACAAGGTCTCAAACAGCTGAGGAGAACCAGCAGAAACTAAATAGTTTAATCACAAGACTTGCACGACCTGAAATTATTATCTCTGATAATGCAGCAGAGTTCCGTGCCACAGAAAAATGGATAAAAGCTATCAGGAAAAGTGAACGCTTCTAAAATTGGCTCGCCATACAACATATCGTCTGGAAGTTTAACTTGGCAAAGAGCTCATGGTTGGACCAAAAGGAGAAAGAGGATCGAAAGGTCAGAAAGGTGAAGTTGGACGCCCCGGGAAAACAGTTTTGGTAAGCTAAACATCAGGATTTTACTATAGCCTTGCATTGTGTTAAATGGTCATTGACTCAAAAGGTAGTAATTTGCACTTATTTATCTCTTTATACATGAGTGGTCACACCCTGTATGACTCAGCTCCAAATGAGACATTCAATGATACGGTTGATAAAAGTTGAACCCCTTGTGGTAGAAAGAGGGAAAAGCTGATCTGTGGTACCTTATTGTACATAAATTTACGAAGCTTTACTTCCGAATCTCATATATACTAATGACAGTTTTCCGGGAAAATATAATATATACATTGCGTTATTTACTACTAGTTCTTTTCTACTAGTAAAGCCTTCTTGCTGGAGGCCGCAACCCAATCGAGGCTGTAACAGCTTCACCTGCGGCTGTGCAATCTAATTTAAGAGTTACCATCTCTGGTGTCTCTTCGTGATAACTGATTTCAAAATCCTTCCCCTTTTGCATTTGTAGGTAAAAATAAAAGGTATTAAAGGAGAAGTTGGATATACTGGTCCTAAGGGAGAAAAGGTAATTATGCTAATAGGGAGGTCATTGTAAGCAAAACGTGATAAATATTTTAAATCCAAATTTATTTCAATGTTAGTTAGTGACTATCTATGTTTCTGAATGAATTCTGTTGTACAAAATAACGGAATACAAGAAAGACGTATTTCTTAAGAAAACACCGACCAAGGATTATAAGATGTTGTTTTCATCAGCCAATCCCTACCTGTAGGTTTTATACTGCAACTTGCTTACTCCTTGCTCAAAATAAGGTAGATTTTGATATTATTGGAACAAAAACCTCGTTCTCAAACCGGGCAGTTGTTCTACCGGTTTATGATCGCATTCAGTATATCGAGAGTAGAGGGTACTCTATCTTAAAGTGGACGTAATTACCATTCTAGTCTTTACCTCTAACGTGAGATGCCAAATTGTAAACAATAAATGTTTGGTATATGGCACTAATATGTGAATAGAAGCTACATCGAGTTCCCTGCAAGTGCTCACACAATGATGCAGTACGCATCCTCGAGGTGGATAAGATATCCACTATCTTCGAAGATTATGTGCAAATATGGTGTTAAAAATGTTTTTTGTTACAGAAAAGAGGAAACCGCACAAGGTTTGCAAAAGGCTTATTCTGGTAGATTACATGCGTTTGATCCAATAAATATTTTACTTTCGATTTTGATCCCTAAATGTGAGCATCGCTGCTTCAAATCTTCAAGTTCTTTCAGCAAAATGAGTGGATTTGAGGCTCCAGCTTCGGCTGCGATTCAGTGATATAAATGCATACATTTACTTTTAACGTTTAAAAAAACTCTATATGCTCCTTTTTGTAAGATTTTATTCTGGAAATTAAAGACCCCCTTTCAAATAAAGACCACCTCTAAGTAAAGACCCCCTTTATGGTTCCCTCAATTGATTATAGACCTGTCTATAATTAGAGGAAATAAGGTAAGCCTCGAGTGATATCATTAGTGTACTAAACACCTTCGTTTCTCACTGTGGGAATGAAAGTGTTCGCTATCACCCTTACAATGTGAGCTCATTTTAAATTAGGCACTTTTACATACGTAAAACAAGAGGTTTTAGTGATTGATAGCTAGATACAAAGTATTATATAAAAATGTGTATTTAAATCATGACGTGTGTAAAATATGGTAAAACCAATTGCTAATTGAACTAATAAGAAATTAAACCGTTACTTTAAAGAAACGATTTTTGTTTCTATGGAATAGTAGTACATAGCTTGATGGTAACTGCTTCCGCATAGTAAGATGGAAAGCAGGTTTAACGCTAAAATATGTACGCTAAACCAAGATGCACATATACTATTTCAGTAATGGTGCCGCCTTTGACTTTCTATTGGCGTACGATCTCCAGAAGATTAATTTATTACATATCTGTTCTTTTGTGTTGTCATTATGTTCCATACAACAAAGAATTTAGTCAAGTTACAATTAAATATTTTGACAGGTTTGCAAAATTATTTTAAAATAAAATATTGTATGATCACAGTAAATTATGATAATTTAGTTTTTTGGGTTTACAAAGAAAACCAGATTTGTTTCTGTGTGTTGCTTTAGCCTTCCTCTTGAAACCTTTTCCAGACAGTAAAACGCTAGGATGGTTATCTAGCATTGTCACCGTTGAAGGCTAAAATAAAAAGAGTCCCCTTCTTGGCCCCTTATTTAACACTGACAAACCAGTAGTATACTGCTTCAGGATCTTCCACTCCCTATACGCTGCTAACACTTGTAATGCCAAAGTAGCGTGTGTCACTTCAATCATGTTGGTCTAGTGTCAATAAATATTCTTGCTCTGGTAGCAGCGTTTTAACAGATTGGCAGCTTCTTAGCCTTGATTCAGAAGTACCAAGCAGTGATGAATTGCAGTAATCCAATATGGATAACAAAAATGCATGTATGAAATCGCGGTATTCTCCTCTGATGGAAATTTGCGTATGTGCGTCGACATTTTAAAATGACACATTACTGATTTGCATGTATTAGTAACTTAAATTACCAAGAAAAAACAATGCCATCAATAATCACTTCAAGTTTCCTCACGAAAGAAATTGTCAAGACTCGATCAGTTTCCACATCGATACTGTCAAGTAGTGGTGGGGCTGATGTTTAGCTCTAAAAATAATAAATATAGTTTTCTCTCAAGTAAACCTTGGCTTGTTTACTGCACTTTCTTCCACTTATGTTATTGTAAAACCTCGTAAAATAACCTGAACAAATCCAGTCGTTACTTGTCGCTGTATGTCGGATTTTCACATTTCAGGAGCTGTTCAAATACAGAGACGTTAGATAGTTCTGATACTTATGAAGCAATAATAAGTGCATACACACTAGAACTACTATCACGTTAAATGTTGCAAATTTCCTATACTAATTATTAAAAATTGTTGCCCAAAGTTATTAAGAAAGTCTTACGTGGTCTGTTCTTATACTAGTATTATGACGAAAAGAGAATGATCTTCAAACATTTGTAGAGCTGGGTGTCAATATTCACCTGAGAATGACAAAGAGCTGATGTTGAGTTTAGGTAGTTTGTAACCTCTGGTTTTATCTAGCTAAGTCAGTAGGGTACACGCCACGAATAAATGGCTCCCGGGTACGAAACACGGCATAAACATATTCTCGTTCCTCCAGTATCTTTTGAAATTTATATACAGATCTCCGATGTACTTATTGTTCCTCTTACAAAACAGAACGCCGATATGCTTACGGCAAAGCATACAGGTCGAACCAAAAGCTGTTCTCTATTTCAGAGAGCATGTGCAAGAAAAAGTGTAATACATTTGGTGCAACCTGTCTCTCGGCTTATTACTCTTTCATTATCCTTATGTTTTAATTAGCTTTATCCCCAATACGAGACATAGTCGGTGGCTTCCACAAGATAAAATTTCTCTTCTAGTCTTTCCTCTGTAAAATATTTGCTGCTCTTACTCTTCCACTATTTGACAACCCTAATCGTAACACAATGGATTCTTGATAATGACGGTAAGTGCTACCAGCTGCCATAACCCTCTGCATCCTGCAAGATATCGGATGGACACCAGCTTGTATACCAGCTTGGATACCAGTTTCGATATCAGCTTAGATACCAGCTTGGATACTAGCTTGGATATCATCTTGGAATACAAAAAGTGTTCTTTTAAACAAGGTGAAATACTATCAAAACGCAACGTAAGCGTTTTGATAAACCTCTTGCCTGTCGTTTTGAGGGTTTGTCAGTTTGAAGATAATCAGACTTTTATAGTTAAGGATTGAGTGTTGGGATAGAGCGATGGTAAAGCAGCAAAGTTAAAACTATTGATACCGGGATCATTTCGTATTACATTCATAGTGGAGTGACATCACATTGAAGTTTCTGAGCCAAGGGATATCACATCTCCTCGACTTAGAGTAAACAAACCACCCATAAAAAGCAATCTAATATGATAGAAGCTTTAGCGCTGATAATTTTTGTGCATTGTTAAATGTAAATAGACAGACCTTGCGATGTCAGTCGGGCAAAAAATCCAAAGTTTCAATTAATAAGCATTGTAGTGACACTTAGAGTGTTACAACGAGTATCATTAATTAGGAAGTAACAGTAAATTACCTGACCCTGGATTGAATAAAACTTAAGCTTAGAGTTTGTAATCAAGTAATTCCCGTGGGAGTGAATCACAAAATAATCATTAACAACAGGTCTAAAGTGTGGGGTACATATCGGTTGTCGAAGGCCTTTGAAAGTTCCTTGTACAAAAAAGGACACAAAATACATGTAATATTATTTACATTACATGTCAATGTTCCATCGTCTCTATCATACCAGTTGGCATTTGCTTAAAAAATTTAGGATACCATTGCAAAAGTAAGAAAAGGAAGACCACAATACTTCAGCCATGTATTTAAAGCTCAATTTATTTTGTTTTGGATGATATTTAGTAATTTTACTCTCTCTTTATTTTTGTTTGTCTTAATTTAATTTTGAAAATCGGTTAAAAGTAGAGTAATTATGTATTTAAGGAAACTTTAAGAGTGGAAGGCAACGTTCCTTTAGTGTATAAATACCATCTGATTATAGTCAGAGGCTATTAAATCCTGCGACCTAAAATGAATAATTAGGAGAAAGAAACCAAGGAAGTTGGGAAATCAACACAGTTTGTTCAATTGCCTAGCAGTCTTGAAGTCAACACAGTTTGTTCAATTGCCTAGCAGAATTGCCTTGATAGCCTAACAGCTGGACACCGCCTTAAAAGCTTCGCCACTACGACAGT
Source organism: Alatinidae sp. Z8VKAUB7J3 (assembly GCA_010016025.2). Lineage (NCBI taxonomy): Eukaryota > Metazoa > Cnidaria > Cubozoa > Carybdeida > Alatinidae > Alatinidae sp. Z8VKAUB7J3. Next base: position 37,002,522 of record JAAAKM020073195.1, on the reverse strand, counting down.
AAATACGAACAGTCCACGCTCCATTTGAAACGTCTGAGCCAAGAAAAATACCATCTTCTCGATCTGCTCCATGTGACACCAAAAACAGGGGATTACGTTAAAGCGCAAATCAAATTGGTTGCATATCTTCATAATACCGAATTTAATACTCAAACAGAATACAAAGTCTGCGAATATAGCAACGAAAAAACTTTTCGAGTTTTCCCGGACAGGAGATTCATTGCGAAAGCTTTCCTTGGTGAGCTTAGGCGATCTTTGGTCGCACAGGACGATACGGGAGTACAAAAATCACCAGACGAAAGTAAACAAAACCCCAAAATACTGGGTGACGCGTTCTCTGTAACCCAGTTTGGAAGAGCAGTATCTGTTGATTTGGCAAAATGTCGCTGCAAAGAAGTTCTTTGCGCCGTATTTCCTCAGTTGCTGAGACACTGGAAGGTTTCTGGCAATCATCTTAAAACCTTTCACTATCTAACAGAAGCAGCATGTGCCTTTCTTGCTGTTGATAGTAACACAGAGGCCCTGTCGTACCTCAAAGACGTTGAAATGATGATCAAAGCACAGGAGAATAAGAGGGAACAAGAGTTTGTTGTAACGAAGGAAGAAAAGGCAAGAAGTGAATGCTTAAAGGGACAGGTATAGTAATACTTGTTATTGTTTAGAATGCAAAAGGCCTTCTTTAATGCTGTATTATTATGGGTCTGAATACGCCCCCAAATCCCTTTGAAAATGCAGTTTCTCTTTAGATGTGGGTAAAGAACATCGATGTACATGTTATAACATTGAAAGGGCTCGTAGATGATGAAAGGAATTATGAAATTTGATACTAATTTAATGATGATTAGTTTTGTGATATCAGTGCTGCGCTTCGGTATGTCATGTTTGAAGTAGACCCTACCAAGTATTGACGATAGTTAGGCAATGTATCTACTACTCCAAATCATTCAACGATTGGAACCTCCTCTTCAATTTCGCAAAACTTAAAGTATTTAAACTCTGCAAGATTTTATCTATTTGGGGGATGGCGTACCAGATGGAAATAAAGGTACTTTTCCAGATACCCTTACCAATATTGTTTAAAACTGCACTGAAAAAGAATAACCCCACCACCTTTTCCAGATACCCCCCACCACTACTGTCTTCTACAACTGCATTGAAAAAGAATATCTCAACCACCACATATTCAATGTGGAAACCGATATAGATCACTGATCTCTCAAAAAAGACTTTTTTAGAGATCAGTGATATAGATGCACAGGATAACGTACACAGTTTTACGTTTTGATCCGTAAATCACTATTGTGGCGGAAAGATTGAAAGTCATCAGCTGCATATGTTGGTGGGGGGATTGTAGAAAAGGTGGTGGTGGGGATTCTGTCACTGAATGAGGCGGTGGGGGGTATCTGGAAAAGTACCGAAATTAAATTGGGCTAACGAAGATCTGTGGCTATAGGCTGATGTTTTATACTTAACTAGGTACCAATACGTTTGCTGAGGTCACTGTTTTGAAAACAGTTCATGGGTGACCACACGTTGTTAAGATATACTGGTGATAACTAAAGATCTATAATAAACCGGGATTCCTCTTTGCTAAGATGTCTAATAGATTCTCGTTGAGTTTTTATCAATTTTGGAGATTTAAAAATCTTCCCGTTCAAATCTCTCTCTACACTGGATGAAGAAATATGATTTAAAACCCCTCTATTGAATGAAAACGATTGTTAAATACACTATGAGAAAATATATTTAATTTATATAAGCTTCAATAGGAAAATTGTTAAAATGTATTAACGTGTACCCCTGTGTAGATAGAAGTACCCCAATTCTTTGACCAATTTTTCGAAAGGTACATTGTACGCCTAGCTTGCATTTGCAATTAAGCATGAAGAAACAGAGCTAAAATCTACAGTGGTAAATATTATTATAACAGTTACAGAGATACTTGCTGAGGACACATGAAATACTCTACCCGAATATATCACAGGTGAGAATGACAGAGAGACAGATAGACAGACTAAGTAGAAAAGTGTTGTAGTATAAAAAGTCAGGGAGATGATGATATGAAAACATTAACAAGCATCAAAAGTAAGCAATAACAAGGGCTTGCATTTTTGACCGCTTGAAGGAAACAAGGAGGGAATTCATAAGGAGATACTCAAATGCCTGGGCACATCGGAGAGAAAACAATCAGTTATAAGCCAAGGGTTGTGGAGACTCGGATCTGACTATGCTGCTAGTGGTTAGCGTATAATAGCAGATTCCTAATCGATTACATTTTACCGTTTAGGTTACAATTGTACTTTTTCACTCGTACATGTGTAAATTTCAAATGTGACTATTTGGTTTTGAACGATATAGAGCTCATTCTGAAATGTACACCAAGACACCATGAAATTTCGTGACCTTTCAATAACTTGAATTTTGAATTAGGGCACTTATTAAAGTAACCATTACAGAAATACAGTACGTTTAAGAAAGTTTGTTTACTAAAGAAAACAAAGGGCTTCAAAACCGGGTAACATCCTTCGGCTTAATAGGGTACTGCAATATTGCGTTCATTGTCTCTTTTTTCTTGTCTAGATTTCTCATTGCTCGCTCAAACGTAACATTATCGTTTTGAGAGTAGAGTGAAAATGTATTGTATTTAAAATAATGGCAGTTTGACATGACCTAAATTAACTAGGATACTGAAAAAAGCTAGGGCCGTTGATCAAGGATATACCCTAATACAGGATTTTACACTCAGCAAGATGTTTCGTTTAGATTGTAACGTGCCTGTTTACGCACCTCACGGCCCTGCAAACTCAACCAAAAAGTATTCCCCCTCTAAAAAACAACATGGCACCGGTTGGATCTATTTTGTGGCAATACGTGTATCTTTGGCTTTGATTCGAGCTTACGTCTTCGGCGTGCACAGCACGGGCTTGACATAATCAAAAGAATGTAGAAGGTGCTTTGGTTGGCTTAATACAAGACTGCAGCTTGAATAAATATGTAGGGTTATGGTTTAACTCAGAAATGATAAAGCAATTGAGATAATCATCCCAAAACTGGATGTTTTGGCTGATCTAGAGCATGAAATACCGTCTCACTCAAAAGTAGAATGACCCACTCATCTCCAATCATCTAATTGACTATTTAAAAGCGAGAGGGTTAAGAAATGCATGGTTGTATTAACCAGTACAAATGACTCACGGAATAGAGACTTTTTGATAATTTTTCTGCTCGATGATAAACTTAACACTTCGTAACTCACGTGGTCCAAAAGCTTATTCTATAGAGCATAAGAACTTCACTAAAAACTGAAATAAATTCTACACAAAAATCTTTTCCCTGGGCCAAATATAGAATGCATGGCCTTATATTTCTCCAAAGAATTCTGGAAAATGCAGGAATACAGACTTGATGACCACATTCTCACTACAACATGAAGGTATTCTCTAATTACTGAAATACACGTTACTGTTAGTGACAACACAACCAACGAAATTTCTCCCGATTTTTCTGCTTCCCGGAAAATGAAACCTCCACTCTCTAAAAATATTATAATATGGAGATCTATTCTGCTGCCGCCTTTGAAAGAAGACGATCGTAAGTGTAAATAAACAAAATACGGTAGATGACTGATTTAAAAACAAACGTTTTAGGTTGGCGCTTATTCGGACTGGGCACTTATTCGGGCTGGGCGCTTATTCAGACCTGGGCGCTTATTAAGGAAAGGAAAAACAGATACCTAAACATGCATGATCTTTCTATAGAATAGATTGGAACATAACGTTCAATCAATCAATCAATCAATCAATCAATCAATCAATACTTCTTCATCGTCCTTTGTATCATGATCTAAAAGCGTAAACTCTGCAGCTGCTGCATCCATGTCTTTGCTGTCCAGAACTAGGCGCTTATTTGGACCTGGGCACTTTTGAGATCTATTTTGCCCAAACTGGGCGCTTATTTAAACATGGGCCCTTATTTGAGTCCTGGGCGCTTAATCGGTAATTTACGGTACTCAACTCAGGAATTTGTCTCATTACTGTTACAAATACTTTACTTACTTTTTACTTTCTCCGTTTTTCGTCTTCTTTTCCCTATTCCATAGGGGTTTGACGGTTTGACGGTGCTCTCCACCTGCCTTTGGTGTTTCATGCTCCTGTCGTGTTCATCACCATCCCTAAGGCCTACTCTTCTCATGTCCTCCCTCACCGATTTAAACCATGTTTTGTTAGGTCTTACTGTTACAAATACGTTAGAGACTTTTCATGGTTGATAGCCTCATGATGGAGAGCAACAAAAGAAGCGATGGGGAGTCGAGATAGACAAGTAATAGATAAGACCGAACTCATAAAGCTTAGGGTAGGGTGTACAATGCATTAGGTGTGACAAGAATTGAGTACTAAAGTGTGACGTCACAATTTAATGAATATCAGAGATTAGAACACCTTTTGGACTGATCACTTTCTTCTTGTTGACATAGATAACCTGTCCAAATCTGAGAACCATACCTTAAGCCGTTGATGAGATAAGCACTTTCAAACTTTAAATCATGCCTATCGAAACCTTGTTAAATAAACACAGTTCATACTTTTATGAACTGAGCAAACTTAACAGTGTTTCCTTAAGGCCCTTTCCAAATTCAAACAGCCATTTCTCAAAATTTATACGAGATTTAGACGCGATTTTTTGTGTACCGGGATTTGGTGGCAGTGTTAACACTGTGATCTAGTTAAAATTGAGATTCCTCGGAAAAAGGCTTCTGTGACGTCATCACTTTAGTACTCTATTGTGTTCAGTAGTTGACCGTGGCGGTTGACTGACGAGTTTAAGCATGATCCATGTTGGAAAACTGCTTTGATTTTCAGATTGTTAAACTTTTAACTTTTAAAATGGCTGGTGCTATTGACAGATCACAAAGCCTCACAGTTCAAAACAAAACCTCTTCCGTCCCCTACTTCCTTTCAAGCCAGCCCACCATGGCTTTATTGGGTGGGAAAATTTTGAATTTTTACAGTCCCTAGAAGGCTCAAAACTGCAATTGAGAGACTTACACTTCCCCTCTTTGTTATCTCATTGCATAAGTGAATTGAAATAAACAAGTGATCCACCATGTAAATGCCCGTAAGAAATTTTCGGGGGGGGACGTGGGCAAGTTTTACTTATTGGGCGGACACCCCCTCCCCTACGCCTCCCTTTGCTGCGTGCCTGCGTTAAGGAGACGTAGAGAATGACAGGAATCTCGACAGACTGTTGGTACAATAAATGCTCCTGCTCAAGGTGATGTTTTGCCGATTTCTCCCACTGTGCACGTCGCGTCGATAAAATATTTGTGATGATTCACGTAAAAGAAATACGAATGGCAAGCTGCTCATAAACCGATAGAGTCGCCTTCAATTTTTCTGGGGGTAATGTAATATATAGTTTCTTTATGACTACCTTAGGCCCTATCTACAAATAAACATTTCAGTTGTTGGGAAGAGGAATTGCTCTTGCGAGTAAGCGTTTTCTTTGTACCATTTACACTTGTAAACACTTGTTCTCGATACTTGGTTTAAATGTGATCGTTCCCTTGGCTGAGTGAAAGCCTTTGTAATGGTTGAGACGCTTCATCAAACTCCCATTAAATATTGTTATTACTAAAGTTACATCAGCCTTTAGAGAGAGATAGTATCCCATAAGATTTAAAACCTTCCACTCATATGGGGGTTTAGAACACCAAAAAATGGAAAGATTTAAGATCCCCTCATTTTATGTCGTCTTAAGTAATTTATTTGAGTAATAAACCACAACCACATTATTAGCCGTAATAAAATTGAATAATTGGATACTAGAGATTGAAACTGAACCGCAATTTAAATTTGATATACATAGGAGTGGCATAAAACATGAAACTATTATATGTTGAATTCATATGGAAGGGTTGGATGATATTCAGATTTACTGTATTATTTGTCACGTGAAATTTTACATTTTAATATTGTAATTTGCTACTCTAATCTTTGAAGAGAGGGAGAGGCACTTAAATGGACGTAGTTGCAGTATGTTTACTAATCAAGCCTTTGGTTCCTTTGTTGCATCTTACACAATACAATTAACTGACCTAGTCATGGCCAATACTGAAAAAGTGTTTAATCCAATCTTTATCGATTACTTTAAAATATCTTGTCTGCATATTGGTGTATTCCATAGCAATCGCTCCATAACCTGTAGTATCTGTATTATCACTAGCTGTATGATCGATATATTAAGACTTGCTATTGCTGATTCTCCAACAATTTTCACCAATATTCCTGTCTTTTGTACCAAAGTAACAAGTTACACGACACGACTTGATTACTGACACCGTTATAATAGGTCTGCAGATTTCTGCTTTAGAATACTAACCTCTTTAAATTTATAGGTGTACATCACCTTCTGAAAGTTGGCAAAACCTACACCATACGATCCGTTGGAAAATCATGATTTCTAACGAAAAAACTACTTTTTACATAACTATTGTGATAGTAGTAACTTTTATGCAACTTCTCAGAACAAGCACCCCGTTCCTGTAAAAAGACTATCGCTACAAAAACAGATCAGAGTAAATCAGTACTATCGCAGGAAGAGCAAAAGTCGTCTACTACTGGAGACTTTGCGACGGACAACAGTTAAAGTCTCCTTGAGAAAACTGATGCCTTGAAAACCAAAGTTCTGACTGCAAAACACGTGAACCGTATTGGTTACTGGAATGTTCGGACTCTCAATGAGAGTTCAAAACTGAATCAATTAATCAAGGAAATGGAAGAGTATAGACTAAACATTTAAGGTTTTAGTGAAGTCAGGGAAATTTATGTCGAAGGACAAGATGACTCTGTTCTCGGGAAGATCAGATGACATACACCGCCATGGACATGCTTCTAGGTCTCTCACCGAATTGACACCAATCAATGACCCCAAAAATACGTACCATATTCAACAGGTGGTGGACACGGTTTTACTCTCCTCGGACTTTCGTGTGTCTCTCGTTGACGTCTATTTACGTCACGTTCGTTTCTAAAAAAGAAAGAAAGAATAACAGACATCAAAGGGATAAGACAAAAAGGGAAATATTTCGTATCGTTTAAAGAAGAAGTAGTAGAGTCATTATGTGATACAAAAGCATATATTTCAAATCTAATAAGACTACAATGAAAACCATTGAGAGTCATGCACAGCAAATATTGGAGATTTAAACACCGTTATGACTACACTAATAAAATAGTTTGTATTCGATTTGCCTTGGTTTGGCATTCTTAAACTCGTATTCATTATGCCTCCGTTTGCCTGATGTTAAGATATCTTTTCTATTGTATCAAAATTTCCTCCCTCAGAAATCAATCAAGCTTCGAGAGCGTTTTTATGTCGAACTAAACATGTGGGTACTTACTTAGTAAAAGGGATACACGTTATTAAAAAAGTTGAAATTTGGAAAATAATCGCAACATCATTAAATTTCGACAAAAAGGGGTTTAGCACAAGCGACATTTCTCTGATTAATACATAAAACAGGGTTTCATAACAAGATGGAGCAATATCTTTATTAACTTTTAAACGCACAATTGTGACGAGCATGGAGAAAAATTAAAGAAATAACCACCGGCAGTCGAATTCATAAACCATACTATTGTGATGCTAAGCTCTAGACACCAAGTGAGCTACGAGGACCTCGATTCAACATATTTCCGATGTCAAACCCGAGCTTCGGCATACTATATTTTGATTTTCTATAACAATTCCCTTATATTGTCAATAAGAGAAAATTTGTGTTGATAAGTTATCTAGAGATATACATAATATTATCACCATACCCCGAAGAGGTCACGGGCTCAACTGCAGGTGTTAACACATTTTGTATTCACTGGTAACTTTTCCATAATGTTTAGTCTTTTTACCGGTATCCCTCTCATAAATTTTAAAACTAATACTGCAAGGAAACGTTGATGCAGGAAAAGCTGTTCAATAGGTAGTAACACCACTATTTGGCAATCTTTAAAAACTTAAGGTTTGCATGTATTTTATGGCTGTTTAAAGATTTTGTTATGCAAACAGCACATGAGCAGACCTCAGTTTGAAGTAGACAAAGCCTCGATATCATAACGAGCTCAAGTTGCCAAGAGCAAGTTACTAGGTAGTATTGACACGGAAATAAATCACCTTTCAAACATTTAAAACTGTGTTTAATGTAGAGTTGCAATTGCTGACATTTGTTCGTACGGTATTCGTGATTTTGGAATCGCAGTTCCTCTGATTTGTATTAGCCTTTCACTCGTTTGCGAGTTCCAATCGTCCGTGCTGCCTAATGGCATTGACGCACGAGGCAGTTGTCTAGTGGCTCTAATACGGGCACTTTGGAGGTCAATCCTCATTTAAAGTATTTTTAACTTGTAAACGTTTTTATGTTTACACCCCAGCAATTCGTGTCGAGCAACAATTGAAGTCAAAGTGGTTTCAATTTCAAGGATTGGTTCTAATTGAAGGGCCATCACTGTTTGTTTTTGTTGTGTTTTTTTGTTTTTTTTTTTGGGGGGGGGGGGGGGGGGTGCAAAAAGGCCCGTCAACTCTACAATGGAGGAGGGGGGGGTGAGGAGAGGGGGGGTCATCATCATCATCATCATCATCATCATCATCATCATCACCATCATCATCATCATCATCATCATCATCATTATCATCATCATCATCATCATCATCATCAGTATCATTATACTCCTCCTCCTAGTCCTCATAATGATATAATGATGGTAACTCTTCTCCGAATCATCACCATGATCATCATTCGCATAATAGTTAACCAGTATCTCAATTGTCGTAACTTTTAACTTATCACTTTTGTAATCCCTATATAATAGAGTAATGTATGAATTTTTTTTTACTTCTCCTGCTACCCTGGGTAATATAACCAGAATGTGGGAATATCAGTTTATTATTTGAAGACATCTGTATTATAATTATCATATCTTGTTACACCACCGATGTAATCACCAACCAGCTACTTCTTTGACGTTCAGGATATTGTCTTCACCACACAAGGACACTAGGGGCCACAACTAAAGCTACAGGAGATCGCTACATGAGATGCCTCATCGTCTTGGGCTTGTTATATCTCCATATTTCCATCAGATCATTTCACATGTTTCACTGTCTCGTAAAGTGAAGTACAGTACACTGCATATATTTAGCGCCGTTTTTATGTCAGCCATATGTTCGACGGCCGATATTTATCTTGTAGGTCATGCCTACCGTTACTGGTTTTTTTTGTGTGATCTATTTTCTAGGGACATCTGTAGATACTGAGCATACGATTTTTTCCCATAAAAGCCACGTTGTACATGTTGCAACAGTGAAGAAAAGTTGAGTGATTTTATTGTTGAGGGGTGTCACAAAACTACCGGTCGCGCACCTCTTTATCTCGTACGCCTTGTTCTTTAAGTCAGCCTAACTGTCCTGAAAATATAGAATGGCACTGTTTGTGATTCATTTAGTTTACTTATTTTGTGGCCAAGAATAGCATTCGGAATGTCAAGACAGGTAGCAGTTCCCTAAACTACCTCCAAAACACCCCTAGTTTTTGCCTCACAAATGCCAAAATAGAGAGATTTTGCGAGTGTGTGCTAGTCTCTTGCACTTGCAGTGAACTTTAAATATATGTATTGACGTACCTGACGGTAATTTATACTTTATATTTTTATTTTATATTTTATAAATAAGTAAGATGGGCTTTGAACATTAATTTTAGGTGTACTAGTTCTTGGCCTTCTAAGTGCTAACATACGTACCTTGTTTCTTAGATCAAATATCACACACGAGTCAGAATCACCTATTAAAAGAGGAAAACAGCATGTGAAAAGAAGGATCGAGGACAGCAGTGACGAGGAGGAAAACGACTGCAAAGAGGAGGCCTCAGACAAGCGAAAGTCAACTTTACCAGAAGCTGATAAAAGTAGCGAAAACGACAACAACGATGACCCTGCAACTGAGAAGGAAAAGTCACCAAAAGTATCAGAAAAAGATATTAAACAGAAAAAATATAACAAGAGTAAGTGCTGTCAATGAATAGGCCTACCTGTCATTTGTGGTGTACGATGATATGGCACTGACTTTTTATTGGTAGTAGCCGAGGTCACAAAATACAAGGTTACATGTTATTCACCGACGCTATAAAAGGAAGGTGTACGTTGGGGTTGACCTTCAAAGATTGAAACTCATCAGTATTCGTGGGCTCTTATCACAGAGGGAACATTTTGACCTTTCTAACAAGGGCACTTACACACGAAACGAGATAATTATCGAATTCCAAAGGACAATCACATGACAACTCCGAAGGAATAATGTTTAAAAAGGACACTGTTGTGTTGCGGGTTTTTTTGCAACCTTTATATGTGTTCACCGCTAAGATACAAAAACGACGCGATAGTTCCATCGTGCCGCACACTGGTTTCATAGCGATTAGTAGCGGTTTAGAATGAGTCGTTGAGTACTTGGAAGATGTTAAATATTTAGCGACGTTTGGGGAGCAGAGACACATAAACTTATTATATGCCTTATCCTAGACTGAAGGGGCAGATATCACAACGTAATATCGTGCATGACCGACAGTTATCTTAAATAAACCCATGGTAGTGCCAATTACCTCAGAATAACCTGGCAATCATAACAATAATCCCATAATCCCGAGTTAATCTCTTAATCACCAAGTTATCTCGACTCATTGTCTTCTGCAATCTGAAAATAATTTACGAAGCTTAAAGCAGTCTCAAGTTGATAATTAGTCATCTCAATTAGCCGTAAGTAACCCGAGGTAGCCTTTGATAATCCCAACCGATGTAACCTAGGTACTCTTGACGGAACGATTATGCATACATTCATGTGCTGTGTACAATGCATACATGAGGTATAAATGCATTTTTTTCGGCAGTAAAGAAGGTGCCACCACCACCCACAGGATTAAACGACAGCAAAAAAATTTACACTGGAAAACGCACTGGAAACTGTCAACCCTCAACTGAGCCACCCAACCCTAGTGCTAGCAAACTTTTCATTCTGTTTCCTCGCTTTCTTACACTTCAAACTCTAACATATGTGTACCGTTAAGTAATAATAAAATGCGTTGCAATACTATACACACGAAATTCAGTTGAGAAAATATGCGTAGTTGGATGATATTGAATCAAGTGATGGTTTCATAGCCCCGTTGATAGTTTTGTAGTTAACGATACTCTAGGACTCCAATCAAGTCTAGATAAACGGTATACCTATGGAGCCGTTGATGTAAAAATGCCATGAAGCTCGTCCGGAAATAATTCGATACATCTATAATGGATCTTATACTTGGCTCTCCAGATTGTCGTAATGCTCCGTATACACGCCCCGGGCTTTCGTTCAAGCTTTGGCCCAAATGAAGAGGCTTTTATTCGAGGAAGTGTTTTAAAGATGAATACATTTATACGTTATTTCATGTCAACATTTCGCTGCCAATGATGTTTACAGAGGAGGTTCCCCTGCTGTAAACAAATTTACAGTTAAATTTTCTTGATCTAAGACTTTCATTGCTAAATTCATTTAAAAATGAAGAAACCATCGTGGCCGCTAAAATATTCAAAGAGTTTATCTCATTTACCGTAATGTAAAGGAGATGTGTATTTAGCTTCCAGCTAGTATAGACGGGTCGTTAACTCGAAGCATTGTGGTACCCCAATAAAGCTTACGCATTGATTTGACTAACGTGGCGAATGATTGTAGTTTTGCCAATGGTTTTATATTGGTAACGTTTTAGCAAAATAAGTAATTTGTATTGTTTGAGAATATGTCGGGTCTATGTTACATAGAGGCCATAAGCTATTTTCATATCGTGAATAACAACATAAATGAACTAAGCTTTATTATTTTGTTTGATGAATGGCATGAAGTTTTATGAGATTAATAGAGCTAATACGTTTAGGTTGTCTGGTATATTTGAGTTGATCTGGAAAGCTGTCTATGATAAATAGGACACCGATCTTTGTATGGAGTTTCTCAGTGATGGTATTAATTCTTGATAGTATGCAAACTGGGTACTACTAGAGCCTGGTATTATGCTATAGTACAGTCAATTTAATAATCAATGATCTATGAATGTATTCTACCAAATAACTTAAAATAATTGATGTTTTTCATCTTATTCATCCCTTTGGTGCTTGGTGGAGAGAGGTTGGTGACATCAAATCCACAGAATATCAAAACAATATTGCTTACAAAGAGTTACAAATTTGGCAAATACAATAATCTGAAACTGAACTTTACCGAATTTTCAAAGGGAATATTTCTGGAAAATATGGAAAATTTCATTCGTGGCAGCTCCTTAGTCCAGTGTTTCTGTATTCAACCGTTCAAAGCTTTGCTCCTATCTTTTCTAAGCATGCGCAGAGACTGGTTCTGGTAAGAATAATTGCTAATTACCTTGTATAATTGCTAATCAAGTATTGATGAAAGATAGCAACTTTGATCTTTAATTTTCAAACTCACTGTATTTGTACAATCCATCACTATACCTTCGTTCGTTCCCTTATAAATAGACCCCTAAATCCACATGAAGTATATCAACTTACTTTATCTAATTCATTTAATGTTTTGAATATAGATCAAAATTGAAAATCAATCAGTCGTTAGTTTGATAAATACAAGTATCCTGTGAAACAAATTAAAATTTTTGACAGTAGTTCAATTGACTTACAGGAAATATCACCATAAAATCATATTTAGATACAAAAATATTAACGCTTTATTGTATCAGTTGAGCTAAACGTGGACTTAAAACGCGAATCAATTTTTCTGAGTTTCTTTGTCTTTGTCTTAACCCTAACACTCGATACTAAGAGACATAGGACAAAGGAAGGAAGGTGACACTGTTTCTAAGTGACAATCAGATGCTTATTCAGGTCGAGTGTTAACTGCATGATTCCGTAATCTGCCCAGCAATCCTTTACGAAGGCTTAGCTTTGGATCCAATTCGAAGGCGACGAATAGAAACTGCAAATAGCAAAGATGCGAATACAAAGATTTATTGAGGGTTGTAAGAGGGTAGGTGGAAGAATAAATGACGAGATCGGAGTCAAGGTCATTGCAGCCCCAGTTTAAATAGTGGCGACGTCCCGAAAATTGACGTGGTTTAAACACGTAAACTGCAAAGAAAAAAGCCAGACCCTCTAAGCAACATAGAGTAAAGATTAATAAAAAGGAGAGAGCAAAGAAATTAAGCAAAGAAAGTGAGAATTAACAATTATTTTATTTTTCATGTTGATGGAATATTATTTTTGCAAATCTCTTTCTAATATTCACCCACTTTGATATGCTTGTTATTTTTAGTGCTTTTAGAATAGAACTCATTGCTTAAATGAAATATAATTTCAAGATGCGTGCGCTCTTGATGGTCCCTTAAAATAATGTAATACTTGGCTTTTAACTAGAAACAAAGAAGAGTATCCGCTAACAAGGATATCATTTCAAGTTTGTTGTTATTTGTAATATTTCAGAAGATTTGATGTACAATATCCATTCAATCATCCAAATATTTTACTTCTGATGAATCGAATGGCTTCCTTGTAGATATCAGATACAGCAGTCTTTCCATCGGCAATGAAATCTTTAATTTTATCTTCGACTTCTTGCCCGACATTGAAACTACCCTAAATAAACAGAAAAACCACCAAACAGGCTAGCTAATAAATAAAGGGCAGCTGGGGCTGTAGCCCCCCAACGATATGCTTTACCCTCCTACGAGCACGGTCTCTTTTGGTATGTTACTTTGGGTATACAATGCAAACTAGTATGCAACCCAAACAACAATGCCACTCTAATTGCAGCTACTTTACCGCTACCTTGACAGTCTCTCAATGAAAGACCCCTGATGAGCAGTGGGCCCGACGTTGAAACTACCCTAAGTAAACTGAAAAGCCACCAAACAGGCTAACTAATAAATAAAGGGCAGCTGGGCCGTCCAAGGACAAGGCCCTTAATTTAAGCTACCGGGCAGAGAAGCAACCAATTAATCTATCCCAATTTCAATCATCTATTGAATCAACATATTTACAGATTTGAAAGATTTAAATCAAATTATAATCATTATATTTACAGGGACTGATACCTAGACGATTACAATGGGTGTATACATATGGATAAGAACAATTAGTTACACGTAGAGAATTATAACAACCGAAGTAAATCATTTGGTATACTAAGGCATACAAGATACAACACATGATCCTAGCCAAATGACCGAGAAGTTACCTCCCTCTGCATTTTTCGTTGCCCTCACTTGTACAAAGCCCTTAAAACGTCTTCTGTGAACATAACTTTTAGTGATACAGCGTGTTATACCAGTAATTACGCATTCAGAATTCTTTAATCGTCTGTTAAGCGTAAACAGTCTCAGTAAATAGAATGCATTTTCTTCGCACCACTTTTGGTAACAGTTACGCACTGTAAATATAAATAGTTATAAATAGGTAAAGGTATATATATAGATATAAAAAGGTTGTAAGTTTAAGCTTTGAAATAGTTTCGTAGGTAGCTATTTACTTATGTACCCATCTAGGTACTAGTCGGAAAAATAGTCCCACTTCTAAAGTAGAAAGGGTAGTAAGCGGTTAGCAATTTTTTGATCACATCATAGAAGAATATGTATACAGATTTGTGTACTTAAATAGTCTGTTAGTGGTACAAAATTCGATTATTGCGTTGAGTAACGGATTAATTTTGATAAACGTTTTGCCAGAAATTGTATCGTGCAAGTGCGTGTTATTTTCTACTGTGTGTCTTAGTCCCGTTCACGTAAATTGTTCGCTAAATGCTTTTTTACTTCACTCAATACGATTGCTATGACCAGTGTACGGCAAAAATATTTAGTAAAAAGAACCCGTTACTCAACACAATTTGTGTATTTACATACTCGCAGACAGGATCATTCCTCTCTGATCCTGTTCTGATGTATCGGCCCACACTTCATGTGCTAACGACAATCGTAGCATCCGTGATTCACATGGTTTATTGACGATGGAAAATTTGTCGGTTGAGCAAGGTTCAATAGTAGGCTTTCTTTGGTGGTTGACACTTGTTTGTTAGGAAGAATCAAGTGCCATAGGAAGTCCCTAATTTAGATAAAACGCTAGAGAGAATAGAAAAATACGTCACCATCGGTACCGAATCCGCTACCCAGACCATGCGCGTGCTTGCAAACTGAGTTAGGTGATCTCCGAGATCACGCGCCGTGATGGCATCGCTTCTCGGCCTTTTGGCAAGGAATGGATGTAGTATCTGTTCTCATTGATGACAGATGCTTTCCATAATCCGTTAAAAGTATTGGTTCTACGGCCTATGAAATTGTCACGTCACCATCATAAACAAGTAAAACATATATGGTGAAGATTTTCACAGAATTTTTAACTCGCAAACTTTTCGATCGGTTGGTATAATTTTTATCAGAATGACCTAAAACAAGTATTGAATATAATTGACGTTCCCTACTTCAAATTAAGAGGTTATTAACAATAATTAGGTGTTATACCCATGACAGTCCAGATATTTTTCTTGACTTTCGCGCTGCAAGTCGTTGTTTATGTCACTGAATTCCAACTTGCGCATACTGACGCGATGCTCATGAAGGCCACATTTGTTTGTGCTTCTTGGATGTTCCTAATTGGTTCTCAAAAATACTGAGATTTGAGAAGGAGCGCTCGCGGCTGCGGTTCAAAATATGATATTTTAAATAAGCAACTGAAGTGGATTTACAAAATTATCAAGCAACTTTAGTTCCGTAAAATTGTGAGCATAAGCAACTCTTTAAATATTTTACTGCGTGTTAAAGAAAAGCAACACAACAGACAGCGGTCACAGAAGCATTGACTACATGGTAAAATAACAAGAGTAAATTTCAGAGAGATTACCAAAAAATACGTTCAATCTCTTTTATAGCCTATAAGCTACCACATACAGTAATGAAAAGCTATTCGTTTACGAATTGAGCAAGATGTGAAAGTCTAAACATAGGGTCACTTTTGAACCAACATTTCGTACGAAATGACACTCGACTTGGATAGTTTAACCGTGCAAAGTCATTCATTTATTCAAGCGACTTAATGAAATTGATAATATACTCTTTTCTTAGATACATAATAAGTGGCAAATTTTAAGCAAAATGCTAACGTAAACCTACCACTTATTTAAGAAGTGAATCTAAAATAAATTTCAGTCCTGGATGAATTTCAGCCGCCATCCTTAGTGTGCAGTATTTAAAACTTTTTGCCCCACATATTGTCTAACTATCAAGTTAGCAATTATCAAAATGTTTCTATGCAAAGACAAATATCTCGGGCCCAATTATGTCATGTTTTTTTCCAGTACTTTGGATATTAACTTCGGTTAAATCTTTACAATGTACTTAAGACACTTGACAGAAGGCGATTGTTGTCCAAGAAGCACCTGACTTGTAAGCCGTTACTTAAAAAACTCGCCTGTGTCCTTCTCAAAAGTCCTGCTGATCGCTCACTTGGATGAAATAATAATAACTGATAATTTAGTCAACTGGTGTTATCCATATCTCTTTTTTTAACGTTTTCATCGTAGTCTGAATGGCTACTTCTACTAACTGTCAAATGACAGCTGATTCAGTCGTAACAACACACTCCAGATTCCCAAAAGTTTCTCAAATCCTTTCTTACGTAATGTTAGTACCGCTTTTGAAACAATTTTAATATCCAATAACGCCTATTAGAGATATCACCAAATTTGTAAACAGCCTTTCTTTTTGCTTACTTTATCACAGCTCGACATTTTGATAGCGAACACGTGTCTGATGAAATTTAAAAAGAGTGGGAAAATCTACAGCATCGATTTGCATAACTACGAAAATCTTTGAAAATTTCCCTTTCGATTGGTATAGTTTGAACGAAGAAACTCTCCTTGGCAGCATTGCAAGTGCCATATGTTGATATATTCTATCTTCATTGGCCTGATCATAACTTGCCGATTGAGGATATGCATAAAATTATTGGGAACTGGGAGCTAAGAGCGTCATTACGCAATCACAGCTTGTTGCTGAGTGGGCATACTTACAGCTTTTACACCAACGTCTCAACTGCCGACGGGAAAAAGGCAGTACAAGATTCAACATGGTTCGTGGGTCGGTATAGGTGGTTTGCTGGCCATTAATGAACTTACCAGACCAAGCAAGGCTCAACAAGAGTTAATTATTAAGTACATTTGCACTACAAGGGGAACGTCTTGGTTTATTCTGATTCCTGTATGTAACCTTTTTTCTGTTCTATTTCCTTCAACACAGAAACCTTTCAGGACCTACAGTAATGCATATGCATCCAGTACACCTTTAAATAGATATCAGTAACATTTTCTCTGTCTCTTGGGAGCATTTTTATTCACACTCATAAAATTGATAAGTGGACGACTATCATACCACTAAAGTAGCCTACATGATATAATTTTCGTTGGTGTTACGGCCCTTACTCCGCCAAAATAAGTAGAAAAATTCAGGACTATGGTGTTGCTAATCGACAGTTAATTCCCCAAGTCTTCACATTTTCAATTAAGATAAGGTTTGCTTTTAAGTGATCAGGTCTCTATACTGCACTCCAGATACTCCGTATCCTCTCTATATACTTAGTTCTCTTTAAAGGAAACCACCAGGCTGATGTGGCTGTCATTGTTTTAGCCAAGAAATAACAGGAACAAAAAATACTTCAGTGAATATCAATGAATGTATGCTAAAGAAAAATTGATTCGCTAAGAGTATCGAGGTTATATGAAGGAAAGAATTGCAAGAAGAAAGGGAGAAGCGTAGTAAATTTCAATCACTTTACAGGTCCAAAGCGTTAATCTTGGGGACTGTCCCATGTGTTTAAAACTACCGTGGTATGGGAACGTTTGACTTTGATTTGAAAACCAGATCAAAAAGGTTATAGAGAAACGTTTTGGCGCTGCATAGTTTATACCAATAAAAAGCATTGTCAACCAATCACAAAGGTCGTATGCCTTCCACAAATTCTAGCTCTACAGGCCTAGTATACCAGTTTTCATGCCAGTGCGAGACTCGGTATGTTGTCCCACTTTGATGTTGATTGACCGAACCAAGCAGCATGTTCTATAGTTTATTCGCCAAATGTCAGCCCCTAAAAGGAAATAGCCACTTCGGGTCTCAAAGACCTAAAACAGCGTCAAGCAATGTGACTACCAAAATGACACCGTAGATTGCTTCCGTGTCATAGGCAAGACCTCAGGTCTGCATTTCATTTGGCTGTTTGGGAATCAGTCCACCTTTGCTATGCAGACAAAAAGATTTTGTAGAGCAGATATTGACTGACATAAAATCTTCATATCTTTCCCAATTTTTTGTTTAGTGGCTTTTGATTCGGCTTTAGAATAGCAATTGTTTTTTAAGCAAATTTTTTCCAATTATGTGATATGCGTAGTATATTGAGATGCTCAGAAGTGAAAAGGGTAGATCGTGAATTTCTTAATTATAGTACGCTATTTTTTATCAGTTTATGCTATAGAGGATGGTTTGATTATTTTAAAATCTATTATTTCACATATACGTAGCTGCAACACAAAGAGTATTTCATGTTGGCTTCACCCTTCATTGAAACACAGTGAATTTTAAAGCTGCTGCCAGTTATTGTCCTTAATGATCTACGCAAAATTGAACATCATCTTGCTCCGCCCCATCGTCCTCCCTATAACTCTAATCACCAACATCATAATCACTATCCTCCTCCTCCTCTTCTTCTCGCCCAAAAAAGCAGCAACATGTCATCATCAACACCTTTATCATCGTCACCCATGTCGCTTGCAGCGACTTTAGGCACAGTGTCCAAGCCTTAAATCTTATGAAAGATTATCCTCCTGAAAAAACGTAGTGTTGCACATGTGACGCTTCTGAGCCAGTTTGATAAGAAGGATGGAAGTCCCGCTTTCCCACCCAAATAGTTTAAATGTTAAAATGTGCACGTTAAAGATATAACAGCAAAGAAGTTATATAATAATCACAAGCATATAAAGAATGGTGATCGCAAGTTCAGAGTTGCACAACTTTCCTAAGCAGACATACCAGTGTGATCGCATTACCAGAATCCTCTTATTCTAATTCTGTTCGTAAGTCTTCTTTACAAACTTAGTACATAATTCCATGTCCGTACTTCAAATTACTCCTTAACAGCGAGGTCTCATTACATGTGGAATGTAATGCGTACCCTAGCAGTGGGACCACAATAAATTTCGACTACATCAGAATCAACACGACGAGGGCACCGCAGGGCTTAAATGAGTAATTTTTGTAGAGGGAAGGGCTTATGAGTTCAAAGAAAACGGGATGAATGGCCTCAGGTCTAGAAATTACCGCAAAACTAACATAAACACTTTAAAGTAATCTACTTCAAGTGCAGCGTGCAAAACCGATGTTTTCACGTCAGCCATAGGGGCTTAAGTTCAAATTGCCACCTAATGGGAAATAGCGGCGCTTACTCAAAACGGTATATTGCGCTTAAACGGAGTGCTTTTCAGTGTCACCAGGAGAATGATCCAAAAGCTCACGATACAATCTTCAAAACGCCGCCAAAAAGGACAATAGACGTTAAGAATGAGCCAACAGAAGCAACAGTAAAGCTGCAGTATTGTAACGTCGCCTGACTCCACTGATGTTATCCCGTACATCAAGAAAAAGTCCGGTTCTGCTGATTATTAACCCGTTTCCAGAACCTGTATGACCCTTTCCATGACAAGAATACCTTCAGTTCGAAATACATGTCGTCTACCAGATTCAGAGAGGAGGTTCTAGCATGTTGTTATTTACTTACTTAGCAATATATTAACTTACTTAGCAATAAATATTTTCATGGCCAAAGTTATCAAATTCTAAACCACCAGGGCCGTGACCTACGCTTTCGCGGCGTGTGTTTACCAATTGATGTAGATGACCTCCAATGTTAACTTACTCTATTTCTGCAGCCGACATATTAGCAGCTAATTATCTAAATCGACATCCAGCTCAACGCAATTTGAAACCAACCTCTCCGCGCCATGTGACTTGACCACGACCCCCTGTGTTGACATATTTTCTATTTCTCTAGTTTTCCCAAAACTAAATATTTCAAATACTCTCTTCTCGGTGATAAACTCGAAACAATTTACTAAACAGTAGTTTTGAAAATAATACCAGGCCTTCAAGCTTAAAACGGTGGTAAACAACTAATCTTTCCAGAGTGCGTTTTCAGCATTCTGTAAAGGTTTGCTCGTACTTACGCGTGACAGTACTGTCGCTGGAAGTTGGGCGTGGTCACCAACTAAGATTAACTTTGATGCCCCATACTGAAGTGGAATTAATGCTTCCTGTATTAAGAGATAATGATGTATGGGGAGTGATAACATTCAAAAACGAGATAAAGAGTGGAAATGTTATATGAAAACGAGGTTAAAGTTTAGCTTACTTATTACAGAATTTTCATCTACCCCTTTCATTTTACACTTAAACCAAAACCAAAAAAATCCAACTGAAAACTTTCGATTATTTTATGACAATGATATGACATGAAAAGGCTCAAAGCACTCATTTCTTTCCTCTGAAAAGTCACCAAAAATTACCCTATCATATCGGGAATTATTTTCCTATGGTACAAAGATTGCTCAGAATGAGTTCTTCTGTACATATTTCTACCGGCACAGTACCCTAATTCTCCAAAACTCCAATTATCCTATTGCCGTTCGCCAACTATTTCTATCGGTTTTCACCAATCAATGCCCGTCATCCTATGAAAGATGAGATTTATTGTGTCTCCAAAGTTTATGTAATTGCCTGGCATAACTTAAACCTCACACTATTCTGAAAATGCTGCCATTGAAGTTTAGAGGTTTTCGAATCTCCACCAATCAGCGGCTGTTATCCGGTAAAGATTGAGATTTATTGTGTCTCCCAAGTTAATATGATTGCCTGGCATAACTTAAACCTCAAACTACTCTGAAAAGGCTATCATTGTCGTTTAGAGGTTCCGCATTTCTCTACCTATACAAGTTACAACTGCAGACCAATTAAATTTTACGTCAAAAGGTGTAATTTCGTGACTAATTAAATGCCAATAGAACTTCAATTAATTAATCTTTTAATTTGGATGCATACTATGCTCACATTTAATTTACAAATATTGTGAAGTAACCAAACAAACAAACACATAAACACAAAAACATAACGCTTATTGTAAAAATGTAAAAATGAAATACCGAATTGTGATTTTAAAAGGGGCAAATTCCTCCAAAATATCTAAGAAATATCTTGAAATATCTAAAAATCTTAGTTATTGTTATCTTTGTTGTTATTATTCTTATTGATGTTGAAACTGGTGGAAACACACCAGCTTATGGATAGCTAAACAAAATTCAAGTATACGTACCCCTTTTCCATACTGATAAAATGCCCGGAAGTGTAAAGTTCTTTACGGCATAGGCTGATTAAGATCTCCAGGTTTTTTCAAGGCTGTAGAAGTTACAAAGGACAATGAAAAATATTTGACTCGGTACTATATGAAAAGTGAAAAATCTTTATGGAAACGTAAGAAACGATTAAATGAGATATAAACTGGTTGGACTGATAGACTCGGAAATCCTGTTTTACTACCAGTCACTTCGTTTTGTAAGAACGGTGTCAATATAACTAAAAGGTGTAGTAAAAAGGGGGTGGAAGACTCGGAAATCCTGTTTTACTACCAGTCAATTCATCTTGTAAGAACGGTGTCAATATAACTAAAAGGTGTAGTAAAAGGGGGTGGAAGACTCGGAAGTCCTGTTTTACTACCAGTCGATTCATCTTGTAAGAACGGTGTCAATATTACTAAAAGGTGTAGTAAAAAGGGGGTGGAAGACTCGGAAGTCCTGTTTTACTACCAGTGACTTCATTTTGTAAGATTGGTGTCAATATAACTAAAAGGTGTAGTAAAAAGGGGATGGAAGACTCGGAAATCCTGTTGTACTACCTGTCAATTCATCTTGTATAAACTGTGTCCATGTAGCCAAAGGATGTACCCATGAATGATAGGGTTAATCATGTCTTGAATCTTTCTTTTTGCTATCTGCGTTGCGAGATAAATTTCCCCCAAGTTGAAGCTATGGGGAATTCGATTGCGTCGCTGGTTTTTTTTTACAGTGGGTTGCAGACCTGCGAGAGATACGGGATCAAACCATGTTGTGAGGTGTCCCATCCCCATCTTGTGCTCGTTCGTAGTTTTGTTTTCTGATAAGAGCTGGAAACAATACGTTTGGATGTTGGCTGAATACGTTGTTGATGCGGTTGTTATGATTTTAGGAGTGGACCTGTCTTTGATTTTTCTGTTGGTTGTGTTCACCTCTTTGCTTATAATTTGGTTGTTTTCTCGATCAAAGGTGTGTCCTTCCTTCCAACAGTGTTCTACAATCTTACGATATTTGATACCTCCCTTTAGCACTCTTGTGGTCTCCCCCTTCTCTCCCCCCCCTCTGACTTGAAGAACGTTTTGACTTGACTTCTTTCACTGTTTTCTTGTGCTCACTCCCCTTCTGACTTGAAGAACGTTTTGACTTGACTTCTTTCACCGTTTTCTTGTGCTCACTCCCCTTCTGGCTTGAAGAACGTCTTGACTTGACTTCTTTCACTGTTTTCTTGTGCTCACTCCCCTTCTGACTTGAAGAGCGGTTTGACTTGACTTCTTTCACTGTTTTCTTGTTCTCTTTCCCCCTCCGACTTAAAGATCGTTTTGACTTGACTTCTTTCACGGTTTTCTTGTGCTCTCTCCACCTCTGACTTAAAGATCGTTTTTACTTGACTTCTTTCATTGTTGTTCTTGATTAATTACAGGGAGAAGTCGACCGTAATCTGGTCTGTAAGAAGGTCGCCTTCTAATACACATATTCTATTATAATATTCAAGGAGAGGTCCTACAGTCTTATACTTTGTAATCTCAAAATTCTCTGATTTCTCGCCATTTTTCTATTATCCTTGTTTTTGTTTTTAAAATTGTTCTATAATTAGAAATTTTCGTGTTTATTAATGTATACATGATATATATGTATATATATATATGTATATAGATAGATAGATAGATAGATAGATAGATATAAAGCTCAAAAAATACACATTATCTTTAACGTTTCGATGTTATCTTCCTCATCAGATTGCTAAAAACTGCTGCTATCAGGCAATAAAACTATATAAAAACTAAAAAATGCCTATATGCCAGCTCACAAGCTTTCGGTTTAAAAACCTTTTTCAAGTGTGTTTCACACTGATGTTTCCATATATGGTAACGTATTGTTTAAAGTAGGAACAATTGATGCCATTCATTTTATGTATAAATTACCTGACGTCTTGTAAGTTCAGTTGGAATTAGGAATTAGGAATGCGGAATTCGGAATTCGCGTAAGAATTAAGTCAAGTCGATCAAACACTCCCATTTGGAAACCATTCATATTTAGAAAACATTCAAGGAAATAATTCGTTATTCGTAGAGATTCGTCGAAGAACCACCGTAGGATTTATTCATTTTAAGAATTGTAAGCAGAAATACTTTATGTATCAAGTTAAGAATTCGGGAAATATATCGTACATTTCATATAGAACAAGTGGCTCGTACTTTGAACTTTCATCTCATAATACGTGAACTTTCATCTCATAATCTCAACACTTCTTGACTACTTTAAAGACACGTACATCGGTCGATATCGTCGTAACAGTCAGATAGAATTGGAAACTGTTGGACCACTCAATAGACGTAGAGGACGTTTCCTGTCCGTGGATTTGCCGAAACACCCTGTGACCCTCTAGCCAGAGAAACCTACGTGCAACACCTATGAGGTCCAAATTTCGGGTTTCGACACCGTTGTACATTCTCCTTCATCCTTCTGCAGCGACGGGGAAGGTAAGGTGGATTGTGGGGTGGGGTAGAGTAGAGTAGTAGTCTGGGTTCAAATTTATTTTTCACATTCCACGAGGGTGCCTTTGGTGGAAAGGGTTGTTTCGTGTCTTCGCTGTGAATGTGACACAATGTCTGTCGCAATCAATTTCAATTTCGATAAAGCTGAAAAGTGATCGCGGAACAAAAGAGATTTGGTTACTCTTTGGGGGGCCATGACCCCCTCTGTACCCTGTTCCCCCGTCCCCCTTCTCACATAGACAGGCGTGGGTATAAGACTTCTCAAGCTCTGTTCGGTAGCCTCTTCAAGCATGACCCCGCTAAAGTTCTCAAATTGTTGAAACAAATTCCTTAAGACAAAAAAGAAACATCGTCAACCACTTGTCCATTCTTTTGTGCTCGGTGGTACTGTGTCAAAAGAAGGGACTTACGTTGGGATCAGTTGCAAACACGAACATTAGGTTTTGTTTTTGAATTATAAATCCCTTGGTGAGAATTTTGTAAATTTTAAATTCTTTTGAGTCACAGCATCCCAAGGATTGTACAAACCCTGTCAGCTAAGCTAGGATCTTTGAAAATATGTGGTTATCATGGCGACAATGGCGAGGGCGTTAACTTTGCCAGGTCAGGAATCCTGTGATGGGGATCAAAGTGGTTGATAGGATAAGAGGCTTTCTACACGTCACAGATTACTTCATTTGATTTCAATTGATCGATGCAATTCGTGCTTTAAACAATGGCGTTAAGATCTCGGACGCTTTACAAATTTATTCTCATTTTTTCAGAGAACAAATGCCTCATAATGTCTAGATAGCTTGCTGTAATTCTTAACCTGTGATTCTAGGGCATTAACTTTGTGCGAAGGTGAGAGTCCCTCGGCAAATTCAAACAGGTATTCCAGTCCCAGAATTTTCCTGGTTTGCACGTTCATGATAGCGCTTTTTCAAAGGTCTTGCCAATGATAAAAATCATCTCACAATAGCCGAAATTGTAGATTTCATGAAACTGCCTTGCATTTCTCAGATATGATGATAAAAGGTAATCCCATACTCTATTTAGAGTGCAGTTAGATGTGTTATAGTAGGAAAATTAGATGCCCTTACCAACGGCGTTGTGAGGTAGGGTGGGCAGTTCCTTTCCTCGCCGCCTTTTATCCTTCCCCAGCTAATGACAGGTACTCGTCCTGCTGTTTTCGCAGAAGCAGTTTTTCAGATTAACATCGGAGCGTAGGCTCGAACCATCAACCTTGAGCTTGTTACTACACTTCGCCCAAACCCTTGATTTTCAGACTTTTATGCCAATCCCCTCATTTCCAGAAAAGAGATATACAGGCCCCGAGTTCTATCCATGGCATAAATACATCATACTGCAGATAGGCCAATCACGAATTAGTATACACTCTTAAATAGTCACATTCATGAATTAGAAACAAAAATGGTGCGCTGATGGTGATCATCCCGAATTTACAATCATTTTACGTTCTTTCGACCCATCTTGTTTTTCGTCCAAAGTCACAAATCTGAAAAAAATCTTACTAGTTAGCCTCTTCACATAACATATTAATGCAAACAGAGTGATGCGCTTACAGCTAGTTGAAAACACCTTTTTATTTATGAAAAAAACAATCTTTTAACGATATATGTCATGGAAAACATCCTTTGTTAATGAATAAGTTACAACATTACTAGATACAGAAAACGTTTGCGACAAATACTTCGTGCTTATTTTTTGTCGACGACCCGATACAAATAATAACTTACGTACAGTAGTAGCCATCGTAAAATATTCCTTCTATATATATTAGTTTATTTTGAAAATTGAGGTGCTGTTTGCAATGCCTCAACTTAAAAGCACTAACGTTTACACACTTTTTTGAGGAATGCTAATAAGACGCTTTCTGTTGCAATTTGAAACATTTCTTACAGACCATATTTTATTTATTGTGCCTGTCTTACTTTACCTTTGACCTTAGTTCTGCCCTGTTAGACCTGTTTACCTGAACATCGACAGTTATCCTCATTATTTCAGAATTAGTGATTGCAGGTGCTACGACTTTTCATCACGCGGCAATTCATCACTTCGACAATCCATCACTTCGGAAATCCATCATACGACAATTTCTCACAGCGGCAATTAATCACAAAGACAATTCATCATGCGACTTTTCATCGCCTGAATTTATTTATTTATTCCACCAGATTACAACAAAATCTACTTGCAGGCCAGATACTGCACTGCTTTTAAATATGTTAAAATGTCAGTTTCACCTGACATAACCGACGCAAAAGACTGCCAGTGACGCTGAGAGCCGACCATAGAGTAACAAGTGTAGATAAGGCAGTCCAATGCCGCTCGCTGTGCCTCCAACTAGGTCGAACAAAAGTTGATCAATAAATGTGGACGGGAGAGAATTGCGTGAACAAACTGCGTGCTTAGAGATATTCCTGGTATTAAAAAAGTGAGCTTACTACCAAAATAACATGTTGCTCAATAACACCTTGGTGTCATCTTCAGGTGATGAATTGTCGCGTGATGAATTGTCGCGTGATGAATCATCGTGTGACGAAAAGTCATCTAACCGTGATTGCAACCCTGTAAGTTATAGTAAATAGTCTGTAGACATCGCTGGTGGAAGTATTTCACATTCGAGTGCTATTAGCATTCATTTCCTGAGTATCAACTGCCTTTGGCAGGACAGTCCTCTTTTTACTGCAATGATAATTTGTTATCGTGTTCATGAATTTGTTATGGGCGATATTTCATTCCTTTTTGATATCCAGTGTTTACATATTAATATTCTTCATTAACATTTTATCATCAGATACTATTTATTTTCCTTATTCTAGTATGGGAATGAAGACTTTTTAACAAACTTAATAGCAAAAGCCTGCAGTAAGAAATTGTTATTTCAGTATACTTTTGTGATATATACCAAAGTAGATACATGTAGTAAATACAATCTGTTTTCGGTGATCCAATGAACGTCTTTATTTTTACTTATTTTGTCGATTATCTTACCAGTGGCATTGGCCTTCTGATGCCTCTCTGTGCTTTGAACGTTGTATTGAAAGGGCACCAACCTACTCAAATACGACGGACCCACCATTATTGTTACCATATTAGATAGCCCTCCATGAGTTGACGGCATTATTATGCGGATACTGATAAAACATTGTTTCTTCAGCCCACTACTTCTGATACTTCAGTATTCTTGTTTTGTACAACAAACAAACTATTATTTAAAATAAATAGAATGAAGACATTAGTGTATTTGACATTAAATCCTCCCCTCTTCTGCCCTCCGACCCTAAGGAACAACCAGGTTTGAACACGGATAGGGACATGATTGTGGTAGGAGTATTTTTGAGTATATTAAGGCATAAAATATATGACTAGAATTTACTGACGGCGCGTCCCTGGTAGGCTGTAACTTTGAGACCAATGCTCTGATAAACTTAGCTATGTTTTAATACATCATTAGAATCCAAGAGTATAAAAATCGCATCAAATAAACAACAACAGACATCCACGAATTCACTTTAAGCAATTGGCACGCGGCCTGTGGGGACAACAGCTACAATGACGAGTATCAATTGAAGAACTCTGTACATAGCGACGAGATGGCTGTAAGCCCTTGGGAGGTATTACAAAATATTTGAAAGCCTCTTTCTTGCTTTGGCAAGACTTCCACTATTCTTTTGTAAGAGACGACTGAAAACTGGTTGGATAAAGTAGGGCATGATGAAATGAACAGGTTGTGTATAGTGGGGCACGACCATCAATTGAAAGTTATTGCACTGTTTTCCCCAAGATCGTTCAAATCCAATTCACGAAAATCTTTTCTCCAGACGCCATGTAAACAAGGCCAATAAAAAGACGAATTGTTTTCGTAACAGCAGAAATAGACTGACGTGGTTCCAAAAAGAGGGAGGACAAGATTAAATAAATTCAAACACAAAAATCCATCTTTTAAATCTCTTGGTCGAGCACGACAAGCCCGGTCATTAGCTACGTCACTGACTAGAATAGCTGAAATAGTGCATCCATCAATTTCTACATCTATCTGATACTGAATAACGAAATGCAGGCATTTGATCAAGTTATTGTGAAACAGCCAGGAAGCTATGTAATTTTCCTTGTATGACACTATCCCCATGGAAGCGTCCTTCTGAAATTGAATTGACTTCTAAATTCCAAGACCTCTAAATCCTAATCTTTGTTTATATGTACAACATGACCTCTCAGTGGCAATATTTGTGTGACCAAGGAAAGCATAGTTTGACATCTCCATGTTTTGCCTCAGGTCTTCGTTATGACCATGGATTTCCTCTCACTGGCTCTCCACACTAAAAGGTCTACACTTTCAGCAGTAGAAAACGTCTTCCACATCTTATAGGACTCTTTGCTGCTACATGTTTCCTGCAGTCCGACATGAAACCATGAAACTCAAAATAATTATTGATCTTATCCTGGACAGAACAGTAACCATGACCGACGGACAAGTCGATTGATGTCTTCTCCTCCACAGAGCCTGCCCTTCTTGTAGTACCATTGCTCCTGAAACTCTGACCTCGTTTTCAGATGATAACTATGGAAAAGTTGATGTTGATGAACGATAACCTTCCGTTCGCTCACATTCCTTGCAACAAGTGGCTTTGTCAGTGGCTAAGACACGATGTCTCTACCAGTTTGGGTTTCTCGTTCATGAATTTGTGCCATATTTCCTTGCATGTGCAATAGAAAACTGCTTCTAAACTGGCAGCGACTTTCATCTAAAGAATAGAGAAAGCCCAAAAGTCAAATCACGATGAGTTCCTGCTCGCAGGAGGTAGTAGGAGTTGGCTATTGTTTAGCAGGAGTAACGTACACGAGTGGTAGAAACGGTGTCACTCTCGTGACTGTTACTTTGTATGACGTGTTTTGGTCTTCTTGCTTCCTATAAATTCATCGTAAAAGCTTTTTCACTTCACTACGTACGATTTGATATCATGAGTGTGTGGCAAAAACGTTAGTAAAATGAATCCGCTACTTAGAATAGTATCAAATTTATCAAATTTCACATGAGTGGCTATATTAATGTTTAGTAATTAAAGTAAGCATGCCCTATTTTCTGAGAGTGTTGAAAGTGCAATGCTTCGTGATGTAGGGGAAATGAAGCGAAACTGCTGCGTCGTGCGATAGTGGAATTTTGGATGTGCATGGATGCTCTGAAAATGCAACTGCTTAGAGTTTTTACTACTTGACGCAAACCATAATGAATTCTACAATTTTTCCCACCCTTTTGTCCTTGATGATTCTCGGACGTTTCTCAGAAACATTGTCTGTGATTATTCGCTTCCTCTGGCTCAGATCGGCTAAGCCGTCATAAACAGCAGATTGTCACTAGTATTCTTTTCTAGATTGAGTCATAGAGGTACGCTAACTAGAAATGATCATGAAAGGTCAGGTTTCAAACTGGGTTTTTGGCGAAGCATAACTTAAGATTTTATAGCAGTGGATGTTGTCCTTTGTACTGTCCTCCAGGGATACTTTTAGCGATGGTATTCCTCTCTCTCTTCTTTTTCTTTTTCTTGCCCTCCTCCGCCTTCTTTTGTCTCTTCGTTATAGTACCTTATCCGATACGGAAGTACACGATTATGAATCTCAATATACTCAAGTCCTGTTCGACGCTTATCACCTCGATTCTCTCCATAGGAGAGCTTTGGTTTTCCTTTGTACCCGGAAGAAGTCCTTCGATTTTTCCCGCCTTTGTAACATTTTCTACCTCTCCCTAATGGATTGTTGGAAAAATTTGTCTGCCTTGCTGTTCCAGACCATCATAGTCAGCTACAGTCATTGTGTGCTTCTAGGCATATTTATTGAAGGAGCCACATTGCTGCAGCCTCCAACCTCTCTTCCATAGATCATGGTTCTGTCAAACACTCACTATCATGCGGCAGCTTTGAGTAACATAGCAATGTAGAGATCTGATCGTAGCTACAGTAGAATGACCACAAAAGACGACTGTTTACTAAAAATGTGTATTTGTCCAAGTCAAGCCTCGTTGTCATTCAATTATTTGGAAGTGAGGTTGAACATAACATGAAAGCCAAAAGCCGTTTGGAACACCTGTACATAGTCTATGTTCTGTTGAATACTATCTTTATGTGACTAGCATGGGTGTGTAAGCTTGAAGAACAAGCCAGAACGATTTAGCACCGTAGGACCACAAGAACTCTAGCTGACTGATTAGAAGACAAAGAATCATTAGCTTTAAACAAAGTAACCAATTTTGAATGATTGGCTTTCGCATTTGAATTCTGAACATGTTTGCTAATACTAAAGAAAGAGTCAACTCCTTTGAATTGAATGAAAAAGCTGTTCCTTCAAAGACGACACTTGCAACAAAGAAACTATGACCAACTCAAATTCAAGACAGGTGGTTCGTTTAGAGAATCAATTGACGGCTTGGTGATGTACGTTTCACGCTTTTAAAGCCGAATTTCCACTAGACGAATTTGTTAGCGCGAAGCGAATTTTTTCGTCCCTAGGCATGCGCATTATGTAAACACCTAAATTGGATCTCTTAATGTGTCTGAACAGTTTCAGGACTCTGCTATTGATGATTAAGGTGCTTCGATCAATTTTGTGAGTTTGTGAGTTGCCAGAGGTTTTCTATTGAAAATATGCAATTATCGTTAGCACAGCAAGTAGGAAATGAAGTTCACTGCTAAAATGAAGGCCAGTAGTCAGAAAAGGGGCTGACCAAATGAAAAGAACAGAAAAAGCTACTTGGGAAAGAATCAATATTATCAGACCAACCAATCCGGCAGAATTATGGCCGAGTATATACTTATCGATACAAGATTTTCTGAAGTTTATTAAAAAACAAGAATCGTAAAAGAGCGGGTTGGGGTTACCTTCCTCAAGATGTATGGAAGGCAGGAACTTTAATGATATACTGTTAGTTAGATTTCTGTAATTTTGCATACCATTAAATAGGGATAAAAGTTTCTGCATACCATCAAAAATAGGTAAAACTTTATAGGAAACAATGTAGTCTGCTCTTACCGAAGAAAGGAGATACAGGCATCGAAAAGATGCATAAGAAGCATATACATTAGAATGGCAGCTTAATTATACAACACAATTCTCCTTAATCGTATTTAAGCAAGAAACGGTGGCTTCATGTATCGTTGTCTATGTCAACGAAAAGAAAATAGAGTTCATTACCTTTAATACTTGCGTTAGGTTAAAGTTTTAGACCAAACATCACCGTAAAACCACGCAGAGTTCAATTATCTTGAAAGTAACGTAGCCTCCAGTGGCAAGAATGCTAAAACCCATATTTCAAAGGTACGGTCAGCCATGCATAGTCTCAACAAAGTGACGAATTTTATAGTTACCATTTAAGATGAAAGAGAATTATTTAGAGATGTGGTGGAGTCTGTCGTTGTGCATGATTCAACAACATACACACTTACAAGTCGACTCGATAAAACGCTGGATGGTACTTACACTAGAAGGCTGCTAGCAGCACTCAACATGTCATTGAAGGAGCATCCGTCAAAACAACAGAGGTTTACAAGCTCTATCAACAACAATCAAACACTAATACTTGATTTTTGTTGCTCATTTCTGCAGAAGCAAGGAAGGATTTGGATGCCACTTACTTCCATGGACGTTGATACACAGCAACATTGGAGTTGGTAGATCCAGGGGAACTTTCATTCAGAAGTTGGACGTAACTCTGGCTTTGAAGCTAAAATCTAAAATTATCGATGTAATGGGATGGTGGTAAACAGTCAGACTGGTCCGAGAAACCACTCAGACGGAGTAAGTAAAAATATTTTTGAAGCTCAAGCTTGCTAGCTTTTGGCAGTCTCTCCATCAGAGACCCCTAATGAGCAGTGGGCCCGACATTGAAACGACCGTAAATAAACAGAAAAACCACCAAACAGGCTAACTAATAAATAAAGGGCAGCTGGCGCGTCCATGGGCGACGCCCCTCAATTTGTGCTACCGGGCAGAGAAGCAAGCCATGAAGCAGGCTCGACTGCCAAGTAGGACCGCCTCTCGCGGATTATGGAAAGCATCTGTCATCAATGAGAACAGATAGGTAGAGAAGCTTTTGGCACTTCTGTTACAATAAACTTGTAACTTGATTATAAATGTTTATTGGATCAAATTTTTATTTCGAGAAAAAAGTGTGTTTAAAAATCATGCAAAACTGCAGCATTCAACGGCTATTTTGCAACAGTTTGGCTGAATTTGCTTTTGACGGATAAAACGTGTGAAGACTAAACAATAGGGATTTTTAGGGATATCTAAGGTAAATTTCATAAAATTATCGATAAAATTGTACGCATTTTGGTCCCTGGAGACCCTTTATTCATTGAAGGCATAATGGATATCATCGAGAAAAGAGGATTTGAAATGTAAGTTCTGAAAAGGACAAGAGAAATAGAAAATATGTCACCACCGGGGATCGAAGTCACATGGCGCAAATAGCCTGGTCTCCAATTGCGTTGAGCAGGATGTCGATGTCCACCGGTGGATGATTGGGAGCTAATGTGGCGATTAGAGAAATAAAAGTATGTTAATATCGGAGGTCACCTAGCTCAGTTGGTGGAGCACACGCTGCGAAAGCGTGGGCCACGGTTCGATCCCCGGTGTTGACATGCTCTCTATATCTCTAGTGTTCTTTTCAAAACTTGCAAAATGGATAGGAAAAAATGAGACTCCAAGTTACTACGCTCCTGTGTAGTCTACCAGTTTAAGTGTCATTTCTGTGTAGAAGCGTATTTAGGTCAGACAATACGTCAATTTTACAGACGTTTGTCGGATCATCTGGGAGTTTCACCTTCACCTGGAAAGATGTTTTCTAACCATCCATTTTCTACTATTTGTCTACAAGCTGAAACCTGTTCTCGCCCGTTCTATGCCTCTGCCTTTCCCTTTCTTACCCCATGTTCTTCCGAGTTCGAGCTATTGCTCAAAGAAAGTGTTCTTTTGTCTAAACAAACCTATTCACTTAATGTAAACAAAAGCTCAACTCCCCTCTCCCTCTTTTAGTATGTCTCTTGTTAGTTATTAATGAATCCTGTTGTTTATGTTGTGGTCTGTTTTATGAAGTGACTTGACGATGGTGATAGAATACACCAAAAGCTCATCATATAATTTTTCGTAGCTGCATCTACGCACCTTGTGCAGGGTATTTATCTTTACATTAAGCATTTGTTATCATCAGTTTACGTAAAGTTATGTGTACTCACTGTACAGCCTCGAGGACAGAAAGTTCCGAACGCGCTCTCACCCAAAGCCAGAACTGTTGATCACTATGCTCTGCTGAACAACGTGATTCTCTATCAAGTGTTCGAAAATTGCCAACTTTGCTCCCCGCTCCAAACGAAATGTCTGTAATACCAAAGGAGTAAAGCGCATTTTCTTTAGTATGTGTTGACTGATCCTCTCTTTAAGATCTTTAGTTTTACGGCCTACATACCGTGATCCACAACGGCATTCATATTCGTACACTAAATTACTGGTTTGATAGTTAGGAAGTGCTTCCTTTAGACCAGAAGGCAGGATTGGTCTCGTGGTGCCAACCAGCTTTGGCTTATCAGAGGCATAGCATTCTGTAATCGCTCTGTTGATTCTCTTTACATGAAGTTCTGAGGACCTATCTGGAAATGGTAGTCTTAAGTAAAAAGGGAACATATCGGTGTATAGGCTATGGCAATATCTACACTTGCAGTTAGAAAAATTGAGTTTGGGACTGCTTTATGGCAGCCTTCTTGCAAGAAGATTGACTTTATGATCACCAGCTAAACCCTCGAATTTTATTCATAATAATCATGACCTCCTTTCTTTGCAGGCAACTGATTCAGATATTGGTATCAACGCCCAGCTTTACTATGAGATCAGGGGAGTTAATACCATTGTCCAGTGGTTTTCGTACATGAAGATTCTAAAGGGAACAACAAATACTGTCTCTGTTTACTCTCACCTTGCGCATACGCTCGTTATGCAGATAAGAATGTTCGGACTCTTCATTGACTGTTTACGTCATAGCGTACATGTTTAATACCGGCGAAAAAAAAAGAATGCAGAACTTCTACGGATCCAGGGCGGTACTTACGAATATTAGCAGCTTGAGGCGGGCAACACACCCTCCGCTTCTCGGTCTTTTGGCAAGGAATGTAGTATCTGTTTTCATTGATGACAGATGTTTCCATTCTCCGCGAGAGGCGGGGCTACTGAGCGGTTGACTCTGCCTCGTGTATTTCTTCTCCGGGTAACCTAGACTGGGGGCGTTGCCCTTGGACGCGCCAGCTGCCCTTTATTTATTAGTTAGTCGTTTTGGTGGTTTTTCTGTTTATTAAGGGTAATTTCAATGTCGGACCACTGCTTATCAGGGGTCTTTGATTAAGAAACTACAATACACCCTCTGCGTTTGAGAAACCCCGAACTCAAACATTGTGTCGATAGGAGAAAGACAACATTGTGACATAAGCAATTAACTAGAGTAAAGGATAAAAACCTTAATTAACAATACAAATTTCACCTATGAATTGCAAAACATACCTCGAGGCACTTCTCCAACTGAATCCACATTCAAAAAGGTATCTGGTAATTCAATGGCACCTATTTAAACAAAGGCATAAGAACATCTTAAGCTCGGTGTACGTGCACTTTGATCCATTTGGTTCCAACACATGACTTGATCGAGCGTTTATAGGAGATCAAACGGGCTCTTTCTAAATGAAACTACCAATTGTACCTAAAATTATCTACATTTAAAGTAGTTTCTGGTTTAAAAGTCGCAGCTTTTGTAAGGATCCTGATTATTCTTGTGCAGATGTGACAATAATATTAGGGGTAACAGAAGACTTTTACAACTCAAATCTCAGGTTGCCCTGCAATCCTTCCCATAAAGTCCAATAACATGCAGTTTCCCATAACCTCACAACGCTTTTTATCGTAATCACGATCCCGTTCACGCGCCCATTCAGCACACCGCATTCAAATGAGCCCTTGCTGAAAGTTATTGATTGTTTAAGCACACCTGATGTATTTCAAATATGTAGAAACTAAGGGAGAAGTTGGGCTTCGATCCCTCAACTTCCTGGCAACCTTAAATATGCCTCTTGGTCTCCAAATTCTACCCCACATTTTAGTGGTTTACAAACTGGAAAGATTGCGCCGTCTCTAGATAATTTTGTTTGTAAAAGGCAAAGATAAGGAGAGAAATAAGGTTTCTTTTGGAGAGTGTTCTTTTAAAGACCACAGCGTCACTCCTATTTCTTTAATTTATGCAACATTTCAGTAATCTCTTAATAGAAGGACTGCATTATCTTCACATAATCGGCATTTTCGAAGCCTGAGGTGAGGCACTTATCAAGGCGATAAAAAAGAGGGTTGGAAACTAACGAAGGGGAGACTACGGACATACAGTCCTACATGACGATACAATCTGCATATAAGACTTTTTATTACGGGCTTCGTGTCAAGTGCAGTAGAAACAAGAAAATGTCTTGAAAAAAGAGTAGTTAAGGTCAAAGGTAGTTAACATTTGATATAGTAAAAGCACGTGTATAGCCAGATAGGAAAAACTACTATTACTACTACCCCTTCTTATTTTTCTTTTACATCTACTATTGCTCTTGTAAAGACTGCGTTGAATAGAAAAGTATCACTGTTTACTAACATTTGCTGCTATGGCCTCTACTTAAGCTCCCTTGAAACGTAAGAGCCTGTGTAAGCAACGCGCTTCGTTGATACAGCAGTTACGCGCGGGAGACCACGAGGCCTATATCATTAGGATGCACCTGTATTTGTACTTTTAAGAGTAATAGTAGGTCCAGGAGGTTCTGGGGATTTGTATATGAGAAGATTTTAAGAAAAATAAGAAAGCGTAATTCACCTAGCCAGGCATGGTTTGTGCAATCCATTGGCATGTCTTGGCTAATCCCAGCACAGGCTCCAAGGTCGCCTGTACACTCACCGCTACCCCTATCATAAATTTTGCCTTTTGTTATTCTGGCTAAAGATAGGCCGATTAGATAGTTTGGGTGATTTCCAAATGTTCAATAATGATTATCACCATGATTGTGGGTGATTTGGAGAGTATGCCAGAGGAAATTCTATGCATTCAACATGTGTGTTGAACCTAATCCCTTTGGCACTTGCACCCCTTCAAGTGCTTTGTCCACCATTGTAAACATGTCTTTAGTATTGTAGACGTGAATTTTACCTTACAACTGCATTGAAGTTTAATGTTTATCCTTATCAATGAAGGCATTTTTTACTGGCTGAAACCCTTCGATTTATACTTCTACCACTTCGAAGGTGTTCTTTCATCCGTATCTATATGCTGTGTGTGGAATCTGTTTTCTTTTAGCTTCGTATATTTATAAATCATCCATTTGCTTGTCGTGTTTTGTAGTTACCAAAGCACCAGTTAATCGATGATTGCCATGTTCACATGTGGTATCCTGCTGCAGATAACTTCACCTTTGACCCTTGCAGAGTGGCTGCCAGGTAATAGGCTTTGCAAAAGAGTACCGTGGAATGTTTTCCAGGTCGGTTTATTTCACCGCTACATTCACCGCTAACCTTTTCATCTGAGGACTGTTCCCTTATCCGCAAGCTAGGAACCTGTTGACTGGATTTTACCATTATCACGCGACAATCATGATGATCATCATGATGATGATGATCATGATCATCATCATGATCAGAATCATGTTGATGATGATCATGATCATGATCATCATCATGATCATGATCTTGATCATCATCGTCATCGTCATCCTCATCGTCATCCTCATCATCATCACCATCACCATCACCATCGCAAACATCTGATTGGACTCTCAGTGCAGTGTTTATATTCTAAGTATCTTTCTTTCGCTGCCATTCCTTCCGTAGCCTTTAAACACTCATTGCCTCCTCTAGTACCTTAAAATAATGCCCCACTCGTAACTGTTTCTCTACATCGCTCATGAAATCTTTCATCCTCTGTATTGTACACTGACGTTGTTTTCTGTCAGCGTTCTTTGGCCTCGCTTCTAAGTCTTGTTCAAAGATTCAACAAAAAACTTGGTAACCTTGCTGGTTGAAATTCATCAGTTGCGATGATATTTAGAGTTCTCAGAGATGTCCGATATCCGATGTCGATTGTGTTTGTACCTTCCACAACAGTGGGTTTTGATCTTGAGACTGTACCCCGTGAGGTTCATAAAATTTATGCCAACCCTTTACGGGAAATGACTTACGGAAGTAAATGAAAATATTCTTGCTACAACACAGCATTGTAAGTTGTCACACCTTCAAGAAATGTCTTTAACATTGGTTGATCGTAAAACCACACAATGGTAGCTTCCAATCAACCTGTTAATTGCTTTAATGGCCCTCTGTCTTAGTCCAGATAACCGCTGACAATGACCTTCTCCGGATTCCTTAGCCTAGCAGATCATTAACTTGGCTTACGTTCCAGGTCTAATATAAAGCAAAATTCTCTCCATATATTTGAAAGTATTGCTAAATTCCCAAAGCTTATCATAGCCAGTCCCATGATACGTCTTCGGAATGCTGACTTTGTGGAGCACGTCACAGCATCTTCACACACAGAAGAGGGTTCGATTGAATCCTTTACCTAACAACGGAGACATAGGAGTCTGTGTAAGAGATGTCATGAAAAAATGCGCTCGTCAGTCTGTCGGGCACTTGTTCTTTGTTTCGGTCAGTTGGTCTATCTGTCTATCTGTCAAGCAGGTACGCACTAAGTAGGTAGAAGGCAACCTCTCTCAAATAGAGCTTTTTATGGTACTTATTTTCCCTTAAAACAGACAACTGGTTCGCAATTACGAAGTTAGGTAATCACTGACCTCTATGTTATACCACGGAATGCAACTTAAAAATCAACAGTTCAATACTCAGACGGCTCCAGTCATTAGTAGGGAGAAACAATAATCAATAAGTATGAGTATTGTCATACTCAAACTACATCTCCACTTGTCTACCACGTTAATTGCTTTCTTTAACAGTGAATTAACAAAATGTTGCCTACCTATTCCCGAGACGATATCTTGAGCCTAAAATTGGTCAAAGAGATAATCAAAATTTATCAGCTGTATGCCGTATCTGGTAACGTTTAAAGAAAATAAATTTTAAGATACAGGAGATCCGAGGTACCTTCGTAGGAGTTGCGAAATACATCAGAAGAAATTAGAAAACCTGTTGGAAATGTTACACAACTTCTGAGTCAAGCATGGAGAAAGGCCAAAAGGCTACAAAGAGCTAGTGAAGATAACGCTAGGATCGAAATCCAGCAATATCTCCACGTAGCGCAGCAGCGCAGACTTACTTTGAATTGACATGTTAAATAAAGGAAGTTCATCTACAAAACGATTGAGCTCCTCCCCACCCAAGACTCTCATAGTGCATTATCGTAGACGCATCCTTACCTCGGTTAACGTTCAACGCTATACTGTCTTGAGGTAGAAATCGCGGGAAAGTGGTTACAGGGGCTTGGGTATGCAAATTGGCTGGTATAACGTGAGCAAACTTACACGGGTTAGTCATACAACTCCTCATTATTACATTTTTAGTCTTGTATTTAAGATGGTGTTACAATTGTGCACTCAACTTTGAATACAACGCACAGAAAAAGTAAAGTAACATCCCGTGTCATGCTATAATATTCTTCCACTTCTATGCGCAAAAGACAAGATAAATACTATTAAAGAAATATTGTGTGGTAGTTCCAGTTCTTTCAAAACATGTAATGTGTCATGGCCAACAAATGATCTACCGCACCCAATGGTCGTGGGGTTTGTGCTGGTTAAAAACGACGCGCTAAATAATATTGGCTTTGGAGTAAAATACGATGGGATCAAACCGATAGGATCCTCTATTAATAAACTTTTCTCTACTTTACATTCGCATGGTGAAAGTAGTTTGGAGTTTATGATTATTTTTATCATCGTTTTCATTATTTTTAAATTTCTTCGGACTAGAAACTCCTGTATACCAATCCTGCTGTCCCATGCACTACGCCAGCTGACAACAGCGGGAAAAGTTTTTGTAAAGAGATCACTAATAAAGGCATTGAGTTTAAAAAAAAAAAATTATTATTACTATTATTATCATTATTATTATTATAAAATCCAAGATACTATTAAATACATGAAACGACGTAACGCACCAGGAGCAGACAGTATAACTGCTGAAGTGAAGTATAAAAGCAGCGGTGAAGCAGCGTGCAAAATGCTACACAGAATTTTCAACATGGTTTGAGAACAATAGTAAACGCCGAAATATTGGGCTAGAATACTAGTTACCCACATTCACAAGATGGGTGACAAACTAGACCCAGTAAACTGCTAGGTTTTTAGCAAAATCCTGCTTGAATGAATCAAACAAAGAATTGAGAAAGTATTGAGCGATAGTCATTTCGGATTAAGACCAGATCGTGAAAATGTCAACGCCATTTTCACTGTAAGGCAGTCGATGGAAAAAGCAATAGAGCACTATGTGCGACTACATCTTAACTGCGTAGAATCTAAAGCTGCATCTGACACCGTCTGGCTTTAAAAATGCTGCTGTCTATTGAAACTGCCCCTACAATTGTCAAGATTGTGAAGAAATGTACAATAACACAGACTATTTAATAGGAATGTAAGTAATGGAAGATATCCCCCGTGGAAAAAATCCCGAAGGAAATCTTCCCTCTTAGCTAAAATCCCTACGGAAACTATCCCTCTTGGCAAAAATCTCTAAGGAAAATATCCCTTAAAAAAATCCCTACAGTAAAATTGCACGCTCTGGTTACTAGGTACTATTCCACTGTAGGTAAAAATTCAACTAAAGGAAGGGAGTCTTTGTTTTTCAATTGTTGCCATATTTTAATTACTTTTTGTCAAAAAAGCTTCAATGATTGTGCTGCCCTGCTGCAAAATTTATTTTCTTAGTTCACAATAGTGTCTTGACTATAGTAATTTTTGCCCACATTTTCCAATGGCAAACCGATAGCAAAATTTTAAAATATGACTGAATGTATTACATATATAACAAACGCGACAACTTAAAGCTCAAAGTATACATTGAATATAGTGGAGGGGCCGAAGCAATAGGTAACTCCGTCAACCTGTGACGTGTTAAAAGCTTAATTGTATCAATACAAAGCAAGGATTACAGAGGCGGAAAACTTTAGTCATACTTTCCATATTCCGCAAAAAGTGGTGGAGCCATGCGCGTTCCCGGTCCCATGGTCCCTGGGAGAGCAGCTAGAGTTCACACATACTGGACATTATCCGAAGAAGAAGACTGCGTTGGCTTGGTCACAAATTTAGACGATCAGCAAAAAGTTTTGCCAATGCAATGCGTGCAAGGAACGAGTTGTTCAAACATTCAAGGATCATTTATGATAACTCGCAAAGAAAGAAAGGGATCGAAGCAAAAATTAGTCGACCGCTGATTGGACAATCGTAAAGAGCTACCAACAATTTGGAGGCGCCAAAAATGTTAGAGCAATTTCAGAGAAAACACAAACTCCTTTTGTCGGCAAAGAAAAGGAACCGGGTTTTGATGAAAACCGCTTCTAAAACTTTCAGATGGAAAGCTGATCTAGCTTTAGCTAATATACGAAAACAATATAAATGCATGATTTATATTCGTTGTAAAGAAATAAAGTACCTGATGATTGATATGGTAGATTGATATGCTAACAAGTTCTATGTTTATTCTTATGAAAAACACCTTGAATAGCAAGATGAATAGCCCGCTGAGAAACTATACTAGCAAAAAACACCACATATGAAAACTTTATTGAAAACGCTTTGTCTTCTGAAAGAGTTCTTCAGGTCAACTTGAAAATGTCACTGAGAAGAGGCTAAACTGTTTACCTTATTTTCTGTACAAATATGTAGTTGACCTGAAGAAGCTTATCAAAAGAAAGAGCCTTCTCAATATAGTTTCCTTACGTAGAGTTTTGTCTAGAATAAAACACCTTATGCCCTCAGCGCTAGGAATAGACAGTGAAATTTCTATTCTGCTTCCAAAACATGGCGAGAAAGAAGATGCCTCTGTAATAGAACGTTTATCAGTGTTTGACAATTAGGTCTATAGAACGCCCAAAGCAGCCTGTGTAATCAGGGTCGTTTCAAACACAAAGGTTGGGTCAACAGGAGCATATTATTGATCAGCACAGGACAATTTCAGTTTGTTGAACTTCTCTAAAATACGAGTAAAATACGGACAAAGTACTACTTTAGGAATAACTTAGTTCTTTAATTATGAGTTGTCTTATCAAGTTTACATCATACTTAAATATACGTAACAAAACCCGCAGTGTCGCTAAAGAAAGCTAATGGTATCTTATATTCTCTTCTTTAAAGGCATGTGACATGGTGATGTAACGGTAGCTGATGGTAATTACAATCTATATGGCAGTTTCAACTTCAAAGGACAGTGTCCGATTCCTGGTGATTCTACGTTTTAGATATCTATACCATCATTCAATCACGTTAACATCTTAATTGCCCAAGTCGTTAAAACGTATCCATCAGCATTAATGCCTCAAATGGTTAAAAATCAAAGTGACACTGTCACCGACACTTTATGATGCACAGAACACATTGGAATTTTTCATCAGATGCTGATGAGCGGGGCTCACTCTCGGCACGTTTCTCCTCACCGTTTGCTAAACTATCCTCCTCAAATTTCGTGACTGCTGAGTGGCATTGGTTATGTCATGAAACACGGTTGAGCGTCTCTGTTTGCCAGGTGTTTGCGTTTAAGACACACTTTAGGTTGCTCTTTAGACGCTCTTTATGACGCAGTCAAGGGCGACAAGTTGGACAATTGCATCCTCTTGGCTGGCCCGAATAGCGCTTTTGGGATCCGGCTGTCATTCAAGCGAACCAAGTGTCCTGACAAGCGCAACTGTGACTATATTAGGTGAGCTTTTTACGTTGCATTTTTCCAGTCCCATAGTATTTGAGACGCAGGTAGCGGATACAAAATGCTTTAAGAACGTGTATGTGTCGTCTGTACGGTGCCATATTTCGCGTCCGTAAAGTAGGGAAAATATCAGTACTGTCTTGTATACACCGGCATTCCTTTTAACATAAGTAGGAATTGAAATTAATTGAACAAGAAGCATTACATAAGTAAAGAGTAGTAAGTCTGCTCATCTGACATAGTTTTAATTGTTAGCAACTCTTTCGGATAGCATAACCTGTTTAAATAAATGCCACAAATTATTATTATTATTATTATTATTATTTTTTACAGCATTTGCTCTGGCTGATGGAATTGCCGTTTATAACCCTGTTATTGGTATCTACATTCGCAAAACATTAGTAGTTTACCTGAAAAGATGCCACTAAATATTGTGCTGAAGATTGGCGTGCTGGTACGCTCATTCACCTTCCCAAAGACCTTTGGCAGCAATCCATCCGAAGACATTGCATAAAACAATCTCGGTAAAGGTACTAATGATACAACTGTCGTTCCAAATAAACTAAGTCCAGCCCCAACACCTATGACGTATTTTGTGTAAGTAGCTCCGCGTGCATGAAATGCTGAAACTAGTGCCGAGTCTCCTGAAAGACTGTAGTATGGTACCATAAGTGTGAGGATGGCGGAAACACCAAAGTATGCCACAAAGCAAGTCACTGCAAGATAAGTATAAAAATGAATCTGATTGAACATTGGGAGAAAGAAACTAATGAGGGGAGATCGGACAATAAACACAGTAGATATTGCATTTATTATGCTCATGATACGGAAGGAGGAATGCTGGCACATTTGTACATTTTGCATGGGTTGCTGGGCACAATATTCACAGAGCTCATCTGTTCTCCGAGACATACATCTGATATCATCAATAACATCACTTAATTACTTCACGA
The DNA here is from genome assembly GCA_010016025.2 of Alatinidae sp. Z8VKAUB7J3. Taxonomy (NCBI): domain Eukaryota; kingdom Metazoa; phylum Cnidaria; class Cubozoa; order Carybdeida; family Alatinidae; species Alatinidae sp. Z8VKAUB7J3. The sequence goes on along the minus strand of JAAAKM020073195.1, from coordinate 36,959,696 downwards.
GTTAAAAAATTAGACCAATAACTTCTGGTCCTAAACGTTTTCATAACTGAAGGAGCTATACAAATAATCTTGATTAAGTGGCCAGTTCCCACATAACAGTGTATCTGATGGAATTAGTTCAATTAACCATATGATGCCAACTCTCTCTAATGCTAAACATCTTGCGTATTATCAAACTTACCTCATTTGGTAGGACTTCTATCCAGATGGTTTAGTCACACCACTTTTCTGTAACCACAAAATTTTGCTATGACCTTGTCAAAGGTCACCCATACGGTTATATAAAAATACATAAATCCCAAACTCATCTAATACTAATATCAATCAGCAGTGTACTTTCAAGGTTCAGGTCTCAAGCTGAATACTGATAGTAACCTATTTCCTTTGCTGATAGACCTTTGCAAAGTAACAATGAGAGGGAGTGGGGAGGGGGGGGGACTGTTCTAAGGCCTGGGTCTAGAAAAGGAGCTGTGTGAGTTAAATATGTGCAATATTATCAGCAGAAAAAGGGATATAGTGTTTTCAGTCCAATCTCACTGTGTTTTATTATTATTATTGCCACCCTAGGGCCCTCACTGGCTCTTGACAGCCCTGCAGCTCCAGTCATATTTGCATTTTATATTGATGTTAATGTTAATTAAAAATGAGTTTAAATGAGTTTACACTTTCCGAGGTAATGGTTTGGTAAATATGGCTTGCAAGAAAAGTGTATGAAAGTCAAAAACTGGATAGAAAATAAAGCAATTTCTGCAGGTTTTAAAGCACTTGCACTGTTTACAGTAGTATATTTGGAATTATGTAACAATACAAGTGTTTTGAATATAAATTAGTTCTCAAGGAAAGTGGCAGGTTCAGGGGATGACCATAAATAAAGTCAACATGCTGCGATACTTTAGCATCTTGAAAGATGGCACAGTCATGATGCAACAGATTGCCTCAGAAGGTTAACTTACTAAGTAAATTCATATTGACTTATTGTATAAAATTATTGTTCATTATTTCATTTTCTCAAACTGGAGAATTACTTGTGGGGCGATTCCATACATGTCGTACGGGACATTTGGACAGTTTTTGTGACAGTATCAAAATATCATGAGGTTTAGATAATCTTGGCAGAGCATCTTTGTTGTGAAGGGACACTTATCGTCATACTTTTTTAGGCAAATTTAATAAGCACAAAAGTTGCCATTCTTTTTGTGTGTTTTATTGTTAGTTTTTGCATATTAAACAAGCCTATTGGTGTTGTTTTTCGCAAAAACCTTCTAAGACATACTAAGATAAACTCTGCACTGGAAAGAACTGCTAGGAGTTTCTGTCCACTTACACAGTTCGTTAGTTCAATCATTGATTGGCTAATCTTAGCAGGGCATCTTTGCAGCACCGTAGTCACGGGGATGCTTGGGATGCTTAGCACCCTCTAGAAGTGGACGTCAACGTACAATAGCATCCCCTAGTTCATGGTCATCTGTCCTAGAGTTTTGCAATGTGTCAGAGCATTTCTCAAACTTGTTGAATACACTGCTCACTATCTATTTTCCAAGATATCAAATTTGCACACCTAAATTTGAAAATTTTGAAGTGCAGTAAACTACAGACACCTGGTTTCTACGAGTGCTTGTGGTAACTTCCAATTCGTATTGATCCCGGGTGGTTTTTTCCCTGTGTACACCTTACATTTATTAAGCATGCCCTAAAATATGCTAGTAGGTAATAAGCATACCCCACAGAGTTTGGCTACGGCACTGCATCTTTGTTGTGAAGGGACACTTATCGTTATACTTTTCAATGTCTGCGACCTCCTGCCACCTGAACTTATCCGTATTTAAATATTTGGCATTGAGTAGTATCACCAACACTGCTGTTAGCTATTACTCATTGGCATTGCAAGAGTCTGTTTATTCTTCAAAGTAAGCTGGATTAATGCAGGTGGCTAGCACTAAGTTAGAAGAATACCGAAGTTATACAAGTGTAAATATGACACCGACATCATTGATCGTCTGTCTTCCTGGAAGAACAGAATATTTGTTCCACCCTTGGTCGCCATTATTTGATAGAAAGACAATATAAACAAATTTTAGTAGCTCAATGATTATTCCTTTACTTTTCTAAAATAATTGAAACCTTTGTTTACAAAACCATAGCAACTGTGTTATTGGTAGGTTTAGAAGCTGTTAATAGCAGAAGATGCTGCATAATTTACGGAAGTCCATGGAAGCATGCTAAATATAAATGTAAACAGAGGCATTTGAACTACTAATGAAGTATAGATGAATCAAATTAAAGGCTGAGGATAAATCAAATGGAAATGTATAGGCTTTTGATGGTCTCAAATGTTAGCGGTAGTGCAGAAGAGAAATAGCGCGTTGGTTATTGCATCAATTTTTGGACTGCGTTAATCAAGTGATCAAACCGGATTATTTATAATGGGTCATTAAAAGTAAAAATTAGTGACTTCAAAAGCAGGCTATAATTTAGCCTCCCCTCTAATTTGCTTGCAGTTAATTGCATGTATTACCTAAAGCTGTGTTTGCCATGCGGGAGCCTGCGAGGCATTTTACTGAGGATTGCAAGGAATCCGCTAATGAAATGTCGTGGTAACCTTCTGTATAAAATTTAATGCCAACTCTCCAAGTTGGGTGGAATTTCGATATGCATGACCAAAGCTTCCTTTATTTACATTGTTCATCATTTGCTTTACAACCGTCATCTTCTTAAGCTGGCATCTTGACTCACCAGATTTATTTGCGCATGCGTCGATCAGTGATTGATGTCAACTGTAGACTTCAGTTTCATAGTAATATGCCTGCGAAGGCCTTTGTTTTGATTTGCATATCGTGTCACAACGATCGCACGTAAATTCTGCAGTTGGTGTATCATCGATTACCTACAAACGTAAAACGATATTTCAATGTAAGTAAATGACGCGACAAACCCTCTAAAAACTGAAACTTCGCAAAACTTACACTAGATCGTAAAGGTGAGATATGACTTCAGTAGGAAGGGTATTCTCAGGTAAAAGTTATCAAGGGTTAGTTCATCCTTGAACGTAACATTTTAATTTGTCATTCAACAATCGGTTCTAGTGATCTTGCTGGCCATGGCTGCCACTGTAAGAACGACACAGTTCAACATTAGCTGTCATATCCATGAAGATTACGTAAGAACAGAATAATTGTAAAAATGGCCTTTGCAAACGGTTTAAAACAGGGATACTTGTAGTTTCTTGTAGACTGTACTTTCATATATAATGTAAGGCGACAAGAAACATTGAAACTTTAGGCCTACTTGCATGTATCACTGTCGTATCAAAAGATTTAGTGCACTGTAACATCTAACACGTACCTCTATGGCATCTGATTGTAACGTTCTTGCTAGTTCTTTGTCGTTTTTAATAACATCTTCGTCTACCAAGTTAATTACACCATCCAAACCGTCACAGAATAGATCCTCGCTGCTGGCTGCCATACTGTCTTCTTCAAAACACGAGCAACGAATGCACTCTCATGAGCAACGCGAGGGTACTCTCAACTCTACTCAAGGAGAACAATAGCCGATAACAAAGGTCTATTGTCATCTTCCAAACTAGAGTTTATTCTTCCAACTATGGTGCCATCTTCATGTCATGAATAGTCTACGTGGTGAATTGTCGCCGTGATGAATTGTCGCCGCGATGAAATGTCGCCGTGATGAATTGTGCGTGTGATGAAAAGTCACCTAACCTACAATGTGGTCTTCCATGACTCGTTTGGGTCATGAAAGTGTCTAGAGCTTTTAATCATTATACTGTAGTGGTTTACTATTTCCATTTACTTGCCCTCTTTGGTTGGTGCTATGTAGTACTACACAATTTTCGTCAGTGACTTTATCTGTGCATGTGATGATCATTGTCTCAGAAGTTAAAGGTTAATCTTTTGTAGCTTGCTACGTTTTTAGTGTGAACTTCTAAGAAAATATTACTGATAATAAATGAAATTGGGCGACAAGTTTAATACTGAAGAGAATTACAAGAAGTTTTGCAATTAATTTTATCCCAATATTTCGTATCTTCACTAAGATACATATTCATGAGAGATAAAGTACGATAAGAAATTCCTAGCTTAAACAAAAATTGTAAATTACATAATACATATAGAAAACACGTACAACAAGATTACAAATAGGAGAAAGTTGTAGAAAGTGTTAATGATGATACAAAACAGTTACCTAATTACTAATCAAAAAAAATAATTTTATTACCTAGAAACTGTGTCCATACAAAGAGGGCACATCGATTAACAGATTTAGACAAAAAATGGAAGAAAACTATACGTACGAACAATTGATATTAATTAAACACTTTTAACGGAACGGATTCATCCTGGGCATTTAAATTTTATTTTTCGTCTTTGACCCACAAAGCCTCTTCTATTCTCCGTTCCCAGACTCGATTTGATGAGCCACCAATAATCGAGAAACCTTCCTCAACAATTATGTTTATCAAATTTTGCATGCTATGAACTCGCTATATTTTGCTGGCCCGCTGCTTCACAGGAACGTGCAAGAGTAAAAATACAGTATTTTTTCATACAAACGTATGCAAAGGAAATCATATTATGTTACTATTAATCCGTTTCCAAGTTCCTACTTTTAACTTTTCATGTCATAGGTAAAAACTTAACTGGGATAAACCTCTTCACCATTGGCTGTCTCAAAACAAGGGTATTCTGTTCTCTATGCAGATCCATGTTGGAATATCAAGAAACAACAAATGTCCAGTCCTAGCGCAACTCAAGTAAAATTGAAGTACGTAGACTGCAGGTCTTGAGAGGTACGAGGAAGCAACAATCAGTGATCTTCCTTCTGTCTTGCTAATGCTGGTGAAACCAATTTTTTAGAACTATAGTGACTTATCAATGATCATAAATACTACATGGGACCTTAAACCGTCTTGATTTTGGACCATAGCGGGCCGCCGAGTTATAGAAACCAGTGTTTTCAACGGAAAAATCAAGCCAAGGCTAATAGGTAGAGCAATGTATTTGCTAAAGTTTAGTCATGTTTATGCTACCATTCACGTGCTACTTACCTGCCGAATGTGTGAGTGGCAGAAGATCAAGACAGGCCACAGTACACAAGATTGTTAAAAATATACGCTCCATCTTGTTTGAATACACTCTTAGATCAGACTGCCCTTCGTATTTCTTTTGGGATCAATTCAGAAAGATACTAGCGGATATACCTTTTGTTGGCGGGCAGTCATGCAATAGAACAGATTAAAACCCAGATAAATTTCTGTCCTCAGGAACCGTAACGTGTCATAGAAGATAATGTAGTAAGTGTTGATACAATTTCTTTGAATAGAATTCTGTTTGTGTACAGCGAGCAACTATAAGACGGTCACGCTTCCATTGTCAACGTTTGTCTTAAAATTCTTCCTCTGAAGTTCGTAGCAACCGTCTCTATTTCTATTCTTTTGCAAAATACCTGCAAATTCTACTTCCTTGGAATAAACGAGCAGCTACACAGAAAAACTTTGTTAAACATTGATCAAACACAACAAAAGTGTAAATCAACGATATCAAAGCAACACAGTGATTGGAAGTGGCCTCAGCTTCTCTTCTATTTTGCCAAGTACTGTTTTTCTCTGGCAAAGAAAACAAAAAAATATTAAAGGAGGAAAAAAGAGTCCTGTATTAGCTCTTAATGTCAAAAGATAAATTTTCCTGGTGATCAACTGAACTATAAAAAGCCAAAACCTTGGACTTTATGTCAGCTCTCACATTTGATTTGATCGCAACGCCCCTGCAAGAGATTTAAATGATGATAAATGGCCATCTACACTTTTAATAGATGTCATTAAACATTACACACAACACTCGGTTTGCATCATCATAATATGAATCGCCTCTATTCCCATACCTTACCAATGAAATATACTGTCTTATAACCTAACAATGACGGCTAAAACAGTCACCTGTAAATGCAGGAATTTAGCCTGTCAGTCAAACAACATCGATCAGCAAATCGCATTGCTAGACGAGAGAATTTCTCTGCAAAGTTTCTTAATCTCTCTTAAGTCAGTCAATCAGAACCAGATTTGAGCAAATCATTAACAGATCCTTGCATTTTCAGGAAGAGTTAACCAGACTGCTCTTTGCGACGATATATTACCCGCCCATGCACCTCTAACAGTCCTTTCCAAATTGATAGTTTTAAATATTCCCCTGGTCCGAGATCCCGTTGTTGAGCCTTGGTCTTGTCGATTTCTCTAAAATAATTTAAGCTTAAGATTTTTCACTTCCCAGAAAACCTCTTATAAACAAATTCTCGTCGCCTTTAAAGAAGGAATCACGGAGCGTAAAGGCTACAAGGCTTTAACAACCAAATAATTTTGTGTCTCCTTCGTGTTGTTATAATGCCGGTCGGTGAAAGCTTCTGCGTCAGCCATCCCCTCCCCTTGCCAGCCTCTCTCCACAAAAAGCATTTGTTTTTCTCGCTCCGTGGGTCCTTTTGTTTTAAAAAAATTTTGACCATGAGCGCATTCTATCAATATCTCCCAATGTAAGGAATCCCAACATTCATTTAATTAACAGTTCTCCTTTTTGTGACAGTTAATGCATCACATGCTAGATTGCCTGTAAAACTTCCATTTCAGCAATGGAAAATGAATATTTTGCTATGAAAAATTGCTTCTAGGGGCCTGGTGCACAAAAGCTTCGCTATTTTGCGAACTCGCAAAGCCTTGCGAGCCGGTTAGCGAGGTTTATGCGAGGCCTCGGAGTTTGCGTAGCGTGGTATTCATCAACGTCCTCGCCACGACAGCGTTAGTAGCGAGTTCTTGCTAGGTTCCTTTCGGACTTTACTTAGCAATGCACGTTAGAGTGAAGTGAATTTATGGAGTAGACTTGCTGGCAATTAGATCCATGTAGTTACCGAATAACTTCTTAAAAAATTAACAATAGAAACGTTCCGTTTCATCGATTGTCTTTCACTTAGGCCTATGATTTGTGATACTATGAAGTGATTACATCGAAATTTGTGACTACCGTCTAACGTACAATTCACAAGATCTACGAATACATTTCATAAATTATTTCTGAACATTGCTACCCTATGAATTCACGTCAACTAGTGTTATATTAGTCACAAATTTGAAAACCCATTTGGCGACACAATTCTTGAGAAGTCGTTTTACGTACCCCCAAAATTTCTGATCACCATTCTTACTAAGGCTTTTATTATATGACTGTTAACGCCTGTGACGTTCAAGTGTAAACAAGCTGTTGCAACGCTACTACAGGTTACCCACACTTTTATAATTAAGTTGGTCATTTTCGCAGTATAGTACGTAACAATGAAGTTGATATCTGGTTCTTGCCACAATAGTGTGGTAATACTGAAATCCTCAGCCTGTAATACCGTAATCTTGAATTGAAATAAGTGGCAAGTTCCGGATTCGTTGAGAGCAAGAAGTGGTGAAATCAGTAATTCTTTACAAATTGTTGGAAGTTTGCTTCAATAATTTGATGGTTTCTCGTCACCTTAATGTAAGGTTGTGAAATAGCCCTAGACAATCAATGAACACAGGCATGCACATTTGTTTTGATATCAAAGAACCAAAGCATCGGTATTGTACATAATACCGGTGACGCTTTTCGTATTAGTAATTCTCGATTACTTAGGTCTTCTCTTGAAATAATTACTTGCCTTGCAAAATATTGCAGAAAACACACATGTACGTCTTTATGTATACATACCAAGCCGTACGTACATTCCTTATAATTACGGAAATGCCCACATGTCATAATCACTTGCAATCTAAAGATAAACAATAAAACGTGACCTCTAATTGTTTTTTACGGAGAGTTGGAGAAAGAAATGTAAAAAATTCCAAAACAGGTATGTAGACAAAAGATATATCTTTTCACATTATTTTTTTGGTGATTGTTTGCCGTTTTAAGTCAAGATAAAATTGCCTTTAAAAAGTCTTAACTTTACAAAATGCGTACGAACTTTCCCCGTTGACACTGGATTTACCCAGTTCTCACTTCCCGGAGAACAATAGGGTCAAACAGCTGTGGGTTAAGGCCCCCAGCCAGTGAACCTACTTCAGTATCCCTCTCCTAAATAATTAAACAATGGAGACTGATAATCACTATTTGTGGTCTGTTGTAGTTTTATTCGCTTTGGACATGCATGTCATCCGACGGACACAGTTTCCATCTCTCCAATTTTCCTCAAATGAACAGGACCCATGGATGAACACCATTACCATGGTAAAAAGTATTTGTCGAGGCCTACATTTTGAAAAAATAACATCGAATTTCCAATGGAATGTGAATCATAAATAGCTGTAGTGACGTTTGTCGTTTTTTTCTCGACAATCAGGACAGGAATGTGGTGAAACTTTGGTGATTTGTTATGAATCATACGGTACAAGGCATTGTTAGTTGCAACAGTGATATGATGATGTCACGTCGACATGTTTTCTGGTGTTGAAAGATGATGGATTGTGTTTATTCGTCTTCTTCAAAAACCATTTTGTGCCTGGTCAGTCTTGTTAGCATCATTTCTTGCATTAGGAGAGAAAATTTAAATGTCATTATTTTTTACAGTATGTGGCAGATAACTTATCGAGAAAAATCCTGGAGCAAGCAAGGGCACAACAGGAAGAACTAGAAGAGGAATATGGACTTCTCAAGCCCAGTTCTGACAAAAAGAAAAGGAAAATTACTGCAGATGCAGGAGCAGTCTCTCATCCACTATCAAACCAGGGCACAGCAGAGTCAGATGAGGAGGAGGGTGATGAAGATGAGTTGGTGGAAGGTGAAGATGATATATGGAGTGGACAGATACTTGAGGAACTGGTGAGAGACACTTTTTATTGACAGTGTAACTATCAATTATATTGGGTGTAAATATGATAATTAAACAACAGGATGGAGGTTTATCATTGGTTGTTTGAAAGCAGTTGCATACTAGCAATTAGCAGGAAAATGAATGCAAAATACCAAACAATATTGAGGTAAAATCATGGTGGTTCAAATTTTGTTTTTACTAGATTGTATGTGGAGATGTTTTTCTTATGTTTAAATTGCAATCAGCAACACCAGGGATAATTTTTAAGGGCACTTTTGAAAATTATTGCAGCCAGAAAAATATGCAGTAAACTACTTTTAAACACGCTAACAACTTAAAGTTATTTTATTTACCTTTGTACCTACTCAGTATTATCCACTTTATTGTAGTTAGTCTGATTTATCTCAAGGAATGACTATCTAGATGGATTACCCTTTCCCACTTCTTTCTGTTTCTTGGGTATGGTTTGACTGAAGTATACCAATATCATTTCAGGCATACAAAATACACTTGTGCTGATTGCTTTCACTTGAATGCTTCAAACTTATTTTGTAGCAAATTCCCAATTTTGGCCAACCGTGACTTACCGTGCAAAAGAGATGTACATATACAATAATGCAAATAAAATCTTGTCTCATGTCCTTGTATTTTGTGCTCCTGTGAAGCAAGTAGATAAGGAGATTTAGACAAAGAAGTTAAAAAGCTTATCGATTGGGAGGTAATCGAGCCCTCCACATCGCCATACAGGAATCCTGTTTTTATGACAAGCAAGAAGGACTGTGCGCATCGCTTTTGTTTAGATCTTCGCGAGCTGAACAGCCATGTGGAATAGCCAGCCTCTGAAGTCCCTAGAATATCCGAGTTGCTTGATAGAGTAACTGGTAGTTCCGTGTTTACTGTGCTGGACATAACTAGCGCATTTTTCCATGTTCCCTTAACTGAAGAATCAAAGAGGAAAACTGCCTTCAGTGCAAATGGAAAGTTGTATCAATTTAAGGTGTTTCCGATGGGCTTAAATAGCTCAAGCCAATGTTTCCAACGCCTTATAGACAGTGTTTTTAGTGATTTACCCTATCTCGCATGCTATGTTGATGACATATTAATTTTCTTCCGTCATGAGAAAGAGCATTTAGCTCACTTAGAACTTGTTTTAGAGTGATTAAAAGCTTTAGATGACAATGTAGTATCAACGTCGTACTCAAACCACGCACAGCAACTGGTTAAGAAATTAGACGAGGCCTTTCGTGTGTTAGCTGGGTCAAGTTTGGAATATATTCCTGAACAGAAATGCTCTTTTAGAATTGGTGACGCCGTTTATGTTCGCAATCATCGGGCGGACTTAAGCGGGCCTCAATGGTTCCTTGACGTCATTAAAGAGGTTTTATCTGACGTTAGGTATTGCTTAGTTGATCGTGAAGACACTCATCATATAAATGACCTGAAGTTTCGCAGTGCTGCGTCAGTTGACACCCAGTCGACGGTTGCCAACGAGCGCATTGATGATGATGTAGATTTCCTTGATGTTGTCGATGCTTCACCTGACGGCCATTTTACATGGTCAGGTCGTGTCGTCACACCTCCAGAGAAGTACGGTTTTTAGCTCTTATGCTTGGGGACCAACCATCTCTTGGTGGGGGTGTGTGTTATGAATGTATCAGCCCCCTATGACCATTTCCGTAACACGTAGTCATCTTGTAAATAGAAGTGGAAATGTAATTTTAGTTAGTTATTGGAGATCACGTAGAGGAATCAAGTAGAAAATTGTTTAAAAAAATAGTTGTTCCGTCTCGTATTGAATCGTTATTTTCGGCACCCAGTACTTTTCTTTCTAACGATAATGGACGTATAAGTGTAAAGTTACTTGAAGTATTAAAAGGATTTCTAATAATTTTCTTCAGGCGTATTCAGAAAAGCACTTTTGTCATTCTAATTTTTGTCACCAGGTCCTCGATGCATGTTTGTGTGTGTATTAATCCCTACCCAGTCAAGATGCATGTATCTATCGGATATCTGGCCCTGTGACAAATGAAGAAGCGATCTCCGCTTTAAAAGCTGCACTAAGTAGGAAACAGCTTGGGTGGACGAATTACGTCCAGATATTATCAAGCACTTGTATTCAAAAGCCTGGGGATAGCTTGCAGATGCTTTCACGGACGCCAGGCAAATACTGTTACATCTGGACAAGAGCAAAGTTTAAGCGATACTGAAGCGTAACAAATCAGCTGCTGAACCAAACAACTACAGTTTGTTCTCTTTGTTGTATTGCCTTGAAAAGCTTATTGAAAGGATCATTCTCGCACATTTCAACTAATAATGGAACAACATATACTACCTACACAAGCAGGGTTCAGAGGCAGTCACCCCTCTCTCTATTTTTAACAATTATGTTATTCTATTTTTTCTTTTCATATATGAATACATTCTTTAAAATCAATTTAATACTCACTTTTCACTTTGATTTCTAGTAAGGCTATTGGTTGTGATTTTGGCATTTGCTAGTTTCGCTGCCGCGGATTTAACAGACTTTCCTGTTACCATTGCGTACAGAAGTCGCTTGTAGGTTGCAAATCATTGACGTAACCTATGTCACCACCATACTTCAACCCCATTCTTTCATGACGTATGCTTTATCAACTAAACTGAAGTGAATTCTGATCAGAACATACTCATCTCCACGTTAGGTCCAAATTATGTCAATGGGTATTTGCGGTATACTCAAGCAACTAATTTATGATAGTCGGACAGCAATCACTCCCTACTTCCTTTACAGACACATCAGCTCCCAAACCTCTATCGGTTGACATTAACGTCTAGCTCTTTGCAATTTGACTTTTAGCCTGTTCATGTCGTGTGGCTTGACTCTGCAACAGTCCATAGTCTACTATAAGTTGTGTAAATTCACAAAATGAAAATTTATGAACTAAAAAAATTGATTTGGAGATAAAGTATATTGAAACCAAAAATTGAAAGTAAAACCCATGGGTTTTTCCGTGTTGCTCTAACAAGCCAGTTAACCTGACCCGATGATCCGACAGCACTCTTTGTTTTCCTAAATTATATAACACAACAAAGTTGTTTGTTCGTGGACATTCACATCCAGCTCTATGAAAACTCGAGGGTCAGCCTCTTTACGTCATTGGTTTGAACTTGAAAGTATACTCTTTCGTTTGCATCAACAGTCCGGAGTCTGCCATATGTTTTGTAGGTTCAGAAGAGGGAAATTGACAAAATAACTGAAAAATAACTTGGTTAATAAGAAATTTTTGGAACCCTACTCGCTGAACACTCGGCCTAGTCTTGCGTTGCTCAAGGAACTGACTTTTAAGTCTATAAGCCCGATGGCCAACATTCCCTTTCGCCACATCAAGTATATTAAGAGATCCGCAAAGTTTGATGTTTATTTCAGTCAGAGAGCCAGTTTCAATGAACTAGATATGTTTTTACGATGCCAAGTTATCACACTCTTGCATACTCTTGTCTCACCTAATAATAGAAGATTAATTTACTGTTTCCAGGGAAACCCATAATTTCATCTAATTACTACCCTGTCTAATAAGGATTTTTCCTTAAAATGTCTACTCCATAAAACACTCCCTAGAAACTCAATTTTAAGAGAAAGTAAGGAAAGTATTTTAGCAAAAATACTTAAGCGACTCTTCTGCAAAGATACATAGATTGGAATTATATGCAATCAAACAATTCAAAATCCTTTCCAGTCCCATCAGTTGCCTCTTGCTGTAGTAATTCTTCCTTGACTCGCACTTATATACTTAAGCGACTCTTCTGCAAAGATACATAGATTGGAATTATATGCAATCAAACAATTCAAAGTCCTTTCCAGTCCCATCAGTTGCCTCTTGCTGTAGTAATTCTTCCTTGACTCGCACTTATATACTTAAGCGACTCTTCTGCAAAGATACATAGATTGGAATTATATGCAATCAAACAATTCAAAGTCCTTTCCAGTCCCATCAGTTGCCTCTTGCTGTAGTAATTCTTCCTTGACTCGCACTTATATACTTAAGCGACTCTTCTGCAAACTAACTGTCCGTGGGCCACTTATCCGAGGGCCAAATCTCCAGGGGCCAAGTTTCCTGGAACCCTCCACATTCAGTACGTATAATGGTGGTGACGTCAAAACGAGTAGCTCCCAGGCTCCTTAAAACTATACATAAATTCATTCACTGTCTTCAGACCAAAACTCATTTATCATTATCGCTTGCAGGGATAAGCTTTAACGATCTTAATAATTAGGGGCTTCCCTTCATAAATTCATTTATTTCATTTAGATGGGACTTTGTGTGTCGGTTCCCATGCCAACACCTGGTGCTTTCGTCATTTGATTAATACTTTGATGCCTTCGCAGTTGCCTCTCTACAGCTCATTTTCGAGCAAATCCAAACAATCAAAGCTCATCAATATTTCATCATCGCAGCAGACGCTCGATGAGCTCAGATCTATAATTTGTAGAAAAGAGAATAAAATTCTGTTTTGATGTCAGAATCCACTTTATAGAATAATGCAATGTATCATTTTAACTGTGACGTTTGCCTGTACATTTCTCGCGTTTCTTGGATCACTGATGGTTGCATTTCTAGAATTTATCTCCTCCACACCGATTTTCAGAGGCCTTCTGACTAGGCAGGTGAGCGTCATTTGTAGAACAGAGAATAAAATTCTGTTTTGATGTCAGAATCCACTTTATAGAATAATGCAATGTATCATTTTAACTGTGACGTTTGCCTGTACATTTCTCGCGTTTTTTGGATCACTGATGGTTGCATTTCTAAAAATTATCTCCCCCACACCGATTTTCAGAGGCCTTCTGACTAGGCAGGTGAGCGTCATTTGTAGAACAGAGAATAAAATTCTGTTTTGATGTCAGAATCCACTTTATAGAATAATGCAATGTATCATTTTAACTGTGACGTTTGCCTGTACATTTCTCGCGTTTCTTGGATCACTGATGGTTGCATTTCTAGAATTTATCTCCCCCACACCGATTTTCAGAGGCCTTCTGACTAGGCAGGTGAGCGTCATTTGTAGAACAGAGAATGAAATTCTGTTTTGATGTCAGAATCCACTTTATGGAATAATGCAATGTATCACTTTAACTGTGACGTTTGCCTGTACATTTCTCGCGTTTTTTGGATCACTGATGGTTGCATTTCTAGAAATTATCTCCCCCACACCGATTTTCAGAGGCCTTCTGACTAGGCAGGTGAGCGTTATTTGTAGAACAGAGAATAAAATTCTGTTTTGATGTCAGAATCCACTTTATAGAATAATGCAATGTATCATTTTAACTGTGACGTTTGCCTGTACATTTCTCGCGTTTTTTGGATCACTAATGGTTGCATTTCTAGAATTTATCTCCCCCACACCGATTTTCAGAGGCCTTCTGACTAGGCAGGTGAGCGTTATTTGTAGAACAGAGAATAAAATTCTGTTTTGATGTCAGAATCCACTTTATAGAATAATGCAATGTATCATTTTAACTGTGACGTTTGCCTGTACATTTCTCGCGTTTCTTGGATCACTGATGGTTGCATTTCTAGAAGTTATCTCCCCCACACCGATTTTCAGAGGCCTTCTGACTAGGCAGGTGAGCGTTATTTGTAGAACAGAGAATAAAATTCTGTTTTGATGTCAGAATCCACTTTATAGAATAATGCAATGTATCATTTTAACTGTGACGTTTGCCTGTACATTTCTCGCGTTTTTATGATGAGTTATTTCTAACCCACCTGTAGCCCATTAACTACAATTTGTGACAATAAAAGTAATCAAGGGAAGATTGATATCACAGCAGAAGAAAGCGGAGTAGTAATCACAAAAATGACTATAACTAAAGTTCCCTACGGATTATCGAAGAAGGAGTTTTCAGTTCCTTGTAGAGCGTAAAACTATGCTTCTAATGATACCAATTTATTCCGGGTACAGTCAATTTTGAGTCTAAATCTACCACACTACAAAGGCACCTTTGTGGAATGTAAAAATAAATTTGAACACAGCTTACTTATCCCCTCAATCCACTTTACCTTCCCCCGTCGCTGAAGGCTATGATACACTTTCAGGGCTTAAGTTGCTTAACAGGTCGCTAAGGTTATTTTTCCTCTGTCATACCGAATCATGAAACCGCCGAAAAATTTCACACCCGTCCACACGTTGCCAAGACTAAAGTAATAAGGTACCCTAACGCAAAACAGGTGTTCCTGAATATAAAGTGTCACCTCCCATTCCACTTGAGACATCAACGAATCCAGCAGAACCTTACATAGTGCCAGAAAAGGACGAAGAAGCTGAAGAAGATATATATGATTATTTTGAAGGTGAAAATGAGAAAATAAAATTGATGATAATGAAATCAGCCAAGATCGCTGAATCTTTGACATTTTCAACGAACACAACTTACAGCCTCGGACATAAACATACACAGGATCTAGTTTTTCCTATGTCTACTTACAGTGAGTTATGCATGTAAATAGTTCCTTATGTATTTGTTTCAAATCAGAAAAGAATTCTTCTGTCTTTATTTTTGAGAAAATTTGTAATTTTATTTTACTTTTATTTAAACTAACTGTCAGGGCTGCGGGTTGCTTAGGAAGTTGCTTAATTTTTTGCCCAGTTTGTGGGCTGAAGCCTTAGCAACTGGGTTGCTTATTGAAAGAAAAATGTGTAACAGAGCTACAGACTGAACGGCAGAAGTGATGTCAAAGGAATCTTCCCCACCGATGTACGTAGTACACATACGGAAATGGCTAAAATGACTAGGCTAGGACTCTATATTCAACATGATTGGAATCTAATCGCCAGACTAAAAATCATATATACGAGGCCTTTGCATGGAAAGTCAAACTAGTATCCTATGTCGATATGTCAAAGGGTTGACGAGCAATATTCAGGGCCAGTTCATTATATGAGGACTTTTGGACAAACATTTTATCAGGGACGGTAACTAATTCATGCAAGAAACTCAGGTTTTTATCCAGTTAATTTGAGGGTTAAATCAAATTAATTCAAATTGAGTTGATAATCCCTGCTTCAAGTCTGGCATAAATTAACAGCTTAATTTTTATTTTGTAATGGAGCTGGCCTTCAATACCAGGGCGGGTGCAATTAGGCCCGTTACCAGCCACACCCATCAGGGGAAAATGAGCTATCGGGGATGAAATCATTCAAAAATTGAACATTATAGTTACCTACCAATTATTACTATTATCGAGAAAAGAGGATTAGAAATGTTAGTCTACTGAAAGAATGATACTGATACTCTCTAACTTTAATGGGCTTTGGATTGATGACGGGCCGGACGGCAGTTCTTCTGTGGTCAAGTCACATGGCGCAGAGAGGCTGGTCTCCAATTGCGTTGAGCTGAATGTCGATGTCCACCGGTGGATGATTTCTTTATTGGAGAAATTATGCTTTCTTCTCATGTGCCTTGCAAAGCAAGCAGCACTAACAAGAATACCACATGATGTCTAAGGACATCGTTTCTTTAAACGTTTTGAAGCCATTTGAGAAGAAAGATCCGGGGAAGAATCCATTTAATGTAACTGTGAAAGAAAAGGGGTAATCTTGAGTTAGTTTGTAAAGAAGCAGTAGTATATATATGTTTAATAAAACATTTTACAATAAAGGATAGGTCTGCAGATCTACAGTGAAGGTTTTGACTTCTTCTACCAATACAAGTATATGCTCTCAAAAAGGGTATCAAAAGAAATTACTGCACCTTCCCTTCCACAATAGACAAGGGGTGCTTTCTATGACATACTGTTTCTTCAAAATGATAACAAACACAATTTGCCACTTGATTTTCAGGCCAGGGCTTAGGTTGCTAAGGGTATGATACACTTTCAATGCTAAAGTTGCTTAGCAGGTTCCTAAGGTTATTTTTTTCCACTGTGATACCGAATCATGACATCACTGAAAAAATTCACAAACTTCCACACATTGTCCAAAGTACATAAAGTAATAAGGTACCCTAAGGTATTTTTTTCATATCAAAAAAGAATTCTTCTGTCTTTATTTTAAGAAAATTTGTACTTTTGTTCTGTGAAAAACAGTTGCTAACTAACTATCAGGGCTGAGGATTGCTAAGCAAGTTGCTTAAGTTTTTGGCTACTTTGAGGGATGAGGCCATAGCAACTGCATTGCTTATATAAAAAACTGTTAAGTCATACCAAAGGACTCTCGACCACTCATTCCCTCTCCCCAAATTTTCGAAAGTTCTTTGCCTTGATTTTCTTGTAATTTTTATGTACATTTTCCCATCTCTTCCATTCTTTAATATGAATACTGAATTCCCTTCTGAAGCTTGGCTTCAGCATGGGCACAATCATTTTAAATACTTCTGGCTGGTTTACTCAAAATTTGACAATTAGGTTTTGAACAATTGAAACATCATGTTAATATTTTTCATCCAATTAATGCTACATGCTACAGAAAGCTGAATGAACACTACGAGTAGTATAATAGTATTCATTTTTTTATGGACCTCCAAAAAGTTCAATTGGGAAGATGGTTTCAAGTCAAGAAAAGGGCATGCTTGTAGAAAAAACATACTCTGCAAGGATGCTAAAGAATACAACTAATCAATGAAAATCCTTAACGAGCCTGGCTGCTTACAAACCCCTAACAATTACCAATACTACAAGATCTCCCAAAACTGTGGATATGTTTTTTACTGATGTTTCTGCCTAATCATCCCGTAAGTAAATAAGGAGAACCTTGGCATACTGTTGGTACACCAGCATTTTTGTCCAGTTATGTAACATCAGTATTAGGTGTACAGCACTTCTCATTCAAATAATTAATTTGTTAGAGGCAACACTAAGTAGAAATTCATATCCTCCTGCCAACTATTGCTCAATACCTTGAAGTACCCCCCTTCCCTTCCCTCTGAATATGTAATAGGGTCTTTAAGAGGATGTAGTATCAGTACCTATATGGACCAGTATTAGTAGTACAGGTAAGGCGAGGGTAACCAATTTACAACAACTTTACTAGAAAAGCTCCTCATTTGGTTACCATCTTTATTAAAAAACACATGTCCTCATTTCCCAGACATCCAAGTTAAAAAGTGCCGTTAGTACTCTGAGGAGTGTCAGACGAAAAAAGCTTTTAAGTACACAATGTTTTCGCTATTTCGTGCAATATTTTCTGATACAATTGTGACTTTTTACAACAATAAAAGGTTAATCCTTGCATAAACGTAAATTTAAACTTTGAATAGCTATGACAAAAAAATGTAACATTTGTTTCAAGCGATGGCATAATTATCTATAAAAGTCGAACTTTGTATTGAGACAAAATTGTAAAAAAATGTCTAATACACAAGAGGAATCATTATCCACACACGATACAGTAAACTGCTGAATCAAGAAAGCACATGTGATCAAAAACCACGCTAACGAATATTGCAATATATATGTATCGATCCTCCTACGAACACGCCACGGTTAAAAAACACATTGGCTACATACCCAGTATTGTTACTTCATAGTCACTACTTTCCAGAGTGCCAAGTAAATTAGAAGCACTACAGAGGTATGTCGCTTTGTAATTACTAACATGCTCGATCTGAGACACTACCAAAACACCAGAAGTTGTTGCATTGCCACTGGTTACTTCCGTTTTTGTTCCTCCGCTATTCTTGCTGTAGAAGCGATATCGCGGCGACGGAACAGCCGAAGACGTACACGTGAAAGTAACGGAACTGTCGAGGACTGCTTGTTTTGATGGCGAATTAAGCTGTACTTCTTTTGGTTTGTCTGGGTAAATAAAAAAATTCGTAATGTTACGCAAGTTATGATAATCTACACATTGAGAGGCCGTATTGAGATAGACATTACTTGCAGGATACACATATTACCGATGCGTCAACATTGCCAATGTACTACTCGACAATAACTGGACGTACCTTATGATTTACTTCGATGTTCCATCCAAACCAATAAGTAAAATTTAATAATAATGATTAGGTCAGAGAAGAGAAGCACTGCACCACTTAACAGTCATACTTAAGAAAGATATAACATTCAAGGTATTTTGTTATACACTACCAAAGATACATATACAGTTGTGGAGAACATGCTTGACGCAAGACGAAACTAAAGAACACCGACAGTAAATACACAGTGGTGTGGTACGGTGCCTCTGTTTGATTTCCAAACCTATGTTCAAATATCAAATGTAGACACGTGTTCAAGTGTACACATAGAGTAATACGTATTTGTGCTTAGACAAGAGCTTAGAACAATCTAATTAAACAGTTGGCAACACTTTTCAGCTCAGTCATTGCCATAGCTGGTTGCGTTTATCATGGCTTGAATCTCTGTCTTTTCGCCCACTACGTTTCGAGAGAAACTTCTCCCATCTTCAGGCTACTAGAATTTTATTGTTGGCAACAACTTTCACTATCCTACTATTTCAAATGTAAAGTAAGGGGCTGCCTCCACACAGGCGTTCACAATCACAGCCCATACGTATGTTAAATTGATACCCACGCGCAGCGTTGCTCCAGCTGATGCTTTGTCTACACTAAATATTGTCTAAATAGCTCTACCATAAGAAATCAGGTAACCGTATTACTCTTTCGGCTGCGCTACTACATAATCTCGTAAAACGTTCGACGTCAACTAAATAACGAACTCACACATTTAATCAATAGTATAAAAAACACAACAAACGGGATAACTTACACTGGACAACCAGCGAGAAAGTTGACATATTGGAGCCAATGCTGCTGTTTGCGTCGCACACATACAATTTTTAGGTCATACAAACATTGCTTAATCGATTTCACGAAAAATTGGAGGGGGGTACCAAAAGGAAATAGCGCCCGGATTCCTTCGTACTGTAGTTGTACGTGTACGACACAAAAACTCACAATTCTCCACGATGTAGCGCTCTGTATCTTATTGAATTAAAGGCAAATCTTCGACAACCGTAATAGTTCAATAACACATGCGCCATCTATCTACAATGGATATCTCACGACAATAACCCCCTCCTATCTGCAGTCATCGATCACGCTAGTTTCAAAGTTTCTTCAACGTTTTCAAGACTAAAGTTCTGTTGGCATAAACAAATGTCTTAACAAACGATCATCAGCCAGTTCCACTTAGCACACATAATAAAGGGCGATTAAAGCATAGTTTCTTCATTCACGTAGCCACATCTTCAAATGAAGTGTGGTTGTTGATAGACGGTTGATAGCTACAAAGAGCCCAAATGTTTGCAAATCTACACTCGTGGTCGACAGACTTCGTTACGGCTGCTTTCCCACGCTTGTCTGCTTTCTGTCGAGCTACTAGGATCGTTTAAAATATATTAAAATGCGGTACAACTTGTTTACTCACCTGCTAGTCTGAGCCACGATTCAGCAGGTTGCTCTGCTTTCGTCTTCTGGAAGCTGGTGTTTGCTATTTGCTGTACAGGTGCTTTGTGTTGGGCTATCTGGGTGGAGAGTGACAACATGAACAATCGTGTGAAGTTTCAAAGAAGTGATCTTTAATTTGCATTGTGATCTTCGTTTCACATTTCATAGACATCACTGCCTTCTTTCAGGCCAACTGGAAACCAAACTGAAGTCAATTGAATGCAATGTTCCCTTGATTAACAATGGACCTTGTACTCACATTCAAGGATGGTGATGTCACAAATCATGGCTTATTGTATTTTGCGAAAAATAGCGAAAAAATAACGAAAAATTGCGAAAAATAGCGAAAAATTTCTTGTAATGAGCTAAGTAGAAGAAATATATTTAAAATAGTACCTTTACGAAGGTCAGCAGCCTTCGAAACCCTTACCCAGCGATTTCTGGACCATGAAGAAGTCCAGAAGCAGTTTTACTGCTGATCAAATGATAACATTGAGGGCGCCACACGCTTATGAGTGTGCATCAAAGTCATTTATCTTATCTCCTCTCAGTGAGACGTTAAGCCGAAGTCCATAGATGGACTTACATTTACAGAGACACTGGTTAAGCTTAACAAACAGATAGAGAAACAATCGGGACGGAGAACAAATAATAGAGTATTAAAGCGATGACGTCACAAAAAAACTTTTTCGAGGAATCCCTACATCACCGTGTAACCGTGTAACCCTGCCCCTGAATGCCTTCATACAAAAAATAGCGTTCATATCTCATATCAACTGCATGAGACGGCTGTTTGAATTTGCAAAAATCCTTCAGGAAACACTGTTAATTTCGCTCAGTTCATAGAATCATGAACTGGGTTCAAATAAGGTTTTGATAGGCATGATTCAAACTCTGAAAGGAAGCATCGTTCTCAAATTTGGACAGTTTATCTGGTTCATGGACAATTGCCCCCGAGGACAATCGCTTCCAGATAGTTAGCCCCGCGTCCCAGGACCGCGCCCTCTCCCCCCCCCCCCCCCCCCCCCCCCCCCCGCCCCCCCCCCCCCCCCCCCCCCCCCCCCCCCGCATATGGTTTGGGAATGGATAGAAAGTGGACCATTCAAATTGACGGAACAGCGTTTGTGTGATCAGGCAAGAATGATCAGGAAAAAATGGGTAGTTATCAGAACTTGAACTGGAAGAAATTCAAAGGAAGGTTAATGCAGGAGTTTTGGGAAGCGGAACTGAAAGCAAGACAGAAAGTACGACTGAGCAAGACAAAACAGGAAATGAAATCAAAGATGGAGGAGAGGTAGGAAATGCAGGAAATCAGAGGAGAGTTAGTGAATGAAGTGGTTGGCAATGATTCAGAAAAATGAATGTGTGGCTGAGACAAACGATGAAATTAAAAGGATTGTCGACAGACTGAAAGTGTTAATGGAAGAAGAAAAGAGATGTAACGGAATAATGTTCAAGAGAGTTGACAGAAAAACCCTCAAGGCACATTTAGAAAAGGCTAATGAAGCAATGAAATATATCAAAACCAGAACCATCTCAGAAACAAATCAATTGATCCTTGCAGGAAGTGTGTGTGTTGCTAAAAAACTAGGATTGAAAATTGGTAGCTCCCGAAGAAGAAATGAACCTAGGCGGAAAAGGAGAATTGAAGGTGACATAAAGAAATTACGACAGGGTGTGAATTTGCTGAAAAGAGAATTGAAGGGACAGTTGGGTGTGAGGAAAGCACAGAGAGTCAAACAACTGAGTGAAAAGTACGGAGTAGAGAAAAAAGGATTGAAAACTGTGTTAGAGGAAATAAAGCAAAGAATGGTAGCAAAGAGTGCTAAAATAAAGAGATATCAGGATAGAAATTGAACAGTTGAGACAGAATAGGTTGTTTGGTTGTGATCAGAAGAAGTTCTATGAAGAGATGAACAATACTTCAAATAGTTCAAGTGAAGTACCAAATGTAGAAGAATGCAAAGAATTTTGGAGTGGCATCTGGTGCGTAGAAAAGGAACACAATGGAAGTGCTTTATGGCTAGATGATCTTAAAAAAGAAATAGACAGTAAGTTCACAGAACCCAAGACGTTGTGAAGGTTGACAAGGAGAAAGTTTCCAAGAAATGTCGAAAATTCCCAATTGGATTATGGCTGGGCCAGATGGTGTTCAGGGATACTGGATGAAAACTTTCAGCAACTTGCATGGATGAATTGCATCTCAAATAGATGGAATTTTGTCAGAGGATGCAATTCCGGAATGGATCACTATCGACCTATCACTTGCCTTCCAATGATGTGGAAATCACAGGCATTGTTGCAGAGGAAATCTATCAGTATATATTTAGAACCACAGAGTATCTTGCCTGAGGAACAAACAGGGTGTAAATGAGGTAGTCAAGATACCAAGGATCAGCTACTTATTGATAGAGCAATACTCAGAGATTGCAAGAGAAGAATTACTAATCTATCCATGGCATGAATAGGTTATCCTAAGGCGTATTACATAATTCCACATAGCTGGATTAATGAATGCATGGAAATCTTTGGTATTGGGGAAAATGTGAGAGAGTTTATAGAAAGAGGCGTGAAACAGTGGGAAGTGTCATTGACGTCAAGTGGGGACCATCTTAGGGTGGTCCATGTAAAGAGAGGAATTTTCCAAGGAGACAGTTTTTCACTGTTGTTGTTTGTTCTGAGCATGATACCATTGTCTTTTATACTGCCAAAAGTCAATGCAGGATATGAATGGGGAAAGAAGGAATACGTTTTGAAAGTCATTGTTCAAAATTAAAGGGGATGATCCCAGCAATCGGTCTCATTACTGCCCAATTTTGATCTTGTCTGTGTTTTCCAAGGTAGTAGAAAGCACGTTATATAATTATCTGCTAGCTTTAGGTTTAAACGTCGCTACCTGCTTTCGTTATTTTTCACTATTATTATTCAGTTCTATATCAACGTGGCGATGCGCGAAAATTAATTGTAGGATACTTTTAATTGAATATTTTCCGGTTATTTAAATGAAAACTCAATTTGAGGAACTAAATTAGATTGAGCTCTTACCTCTTCTAACTGAAATTCCAAGAATTACAAAAACGATTAACTGCTTTAGCAACATCGTCATCTTAAAAACATATTCCCAAACTTGCAGAAAAATATATTACAACTTTGATTCTATTGATCTAAAGAAAAGAGGAAGGAGATAAGAAAAAGTCAAATTCTATCATTTTTCTAAAACTTATGCAGATCGGTACTTGTTATCAACTGATAACAGGCAGTTTACGTCACTATTTGGGAAACATTTATGAAGTCACACTAAATTCTTATTAAACAGAAATACCAACTACAAACTATAGATTGTCTTTTGTAATCTCTCAAAAAAATATCGACATTACAAATCAAAATTCTTCCAGTCGAGCTCTTATCATGGCATCTTTTTACATATGGCAAGGGAGCAAGATACGGTTTCCATGGAAAGCAAGAAGGCACTTAAAAGTATATCAAAAGAAGAAAATGTGAAATGCTCCCATTTAGATCCTGGCAGCAACAAAACAGAACTTATACGACCCATGTGAAAATCACAAGTAATGCTCTTGATTTGTATGCTGATTTGTAATATTTAGATCTCTAATTTCAAGCTTACGCATGTATGGCTGGTTCTCCAATTTCTGACTAAATAAGCCCTACCCGAAGCTTATACAACCACTAACTCCATAAAAACCTTATATACCCAAGGGGCATAACTTACAACCCTTGCCCCTGGGCTTTGGGGGGCTGTGTCAAGCCTGGAGACATTGCTGTATGTTCTTTGGGCTATCTCAAAATTATGATCAGTTTGGTTTAGAGAAAAGAGGACGTCGGAAAGAGGCGAGGCTAAATGCCGAAAAAATCACTTTTGACTCTTGTAAGGGAAATGGAACTTTCAATTTCCATTGAAATGAGTCTCCTCTAAGATTTATAAGACCACCCTTCAATAAAACCTTATATGCCTCCGTGGCATAACTTACAATCCTTACCCCCACGCTCTAGGGGGTTGTGTCAATTCCTAAGGCCTTCTTATAGGATCGTTAAACTTTTTTGAACAAAATGGCTATCTCCATATTTCCATCAGACGCATTTGGCGAAAAGAGGACTGGGGGGATGCTAGTTGTCCTATGATCACCTTTGTCTCTTAAAAAGCGCATCACAACTCCTCATTTCTAATCAAATGAGTCTCCTTTGGAGTTTCTATGACCATTCCTTCCAAAAAACCTTACATGTTAATAATGGGGAACTGTCAGAACTTATAGCCCTTGCCCTGAGGACGTTGGGACGGTTGTCATCCACAAAGATATAATTACTGGATCTTTCACTATGTTCAACAAAATCGCTTAAAAACTGCCTTGGTTAGAATAAAAATAAAATAAAACATTGTGCCCACATCGCTCTTTGTTTCGGCAGCACTAATGCAGAACAGCACTAACCACTGTTGAAATGTTACAAAAGTCTGAAATTCTTCAAATTTTAAAAAGCAGCAAAATAAACCTAGGTTACATAGACCAGACCTAACCACTGCCGAAATGTGGAATTTTAAAAAGTAGCAAAATAAACCTAGGTTGCATATACCAGCACTGGCCACAGCTGAAATCTGATTGAACAGGAAATTCTTGCATTAGACTTAAAAAGGTGGCAAAAGGTTTAAAACATAATGATTAATAGAAGCCTCACTACCCCCCCCCCCCATCAAAGTTGCTCAAAATTCCAAATTTCAAGCCAATCGCTTAACCTTGCAGCAGAGGGATTCGATCCCTGGACCAAGTATTGCCAAGCATAAGATCAATTCACTGTCCTACCACACGGTTGTGATCCGAGTAACAGATAGATTTTCTAAAACTCAAGTCATTATCCCCTTAAAATTGTTCTTTAACTAGGTTTATACGTGAAAAGTGAAGTTTATTTTGCCTGAACATTCTTTCTAAAATGATCAAATTAAACCTTGTACGCATGGGGTTGACGGGCCAATGAGTTATAACACCATAGGTTGGACTGACTAAAAAGTCTCACTTTTACTAAGTTTCAGACTTTTGTAATTTTCGACTGGGGTATTTCTCAAATACCCCAATGAACTGAGCACGAACATGTGACTGAACTGCCCTACTGATCTTCTCTTCAGGGTTTAGAAAATAGTTTTTGACAATTTTCTCTGAAAATGAAAAATGTCAAGTTGAAAATGAAAGGTATAGCGGTCGATGCAGAATTGATGTTTGGGTGGGACTTAAACGAAACTTGTACTCCCCCACTGCAATTTTCCAGACCCCATCAATATAATTAGTTTAACTTTCGACCTTCAGGGAGGGGGTGTAACGTTCCCTAAAATCAACCCCTAGATCTGCGCCTGGTCAGACACGACCTTTATCTCACATTGCATAAAAAAAAGTTTTTTCCACTGAAAGTAAGGAACAAAATTAAAACTTAAAACAAACAGAAATTATTAAGTATGTGAAGGGGACTGTTCTTCCTAAACACCACGCTCTTTACACTGAAGTTCTTAGTATTTTTAAGAAAGCTACTTATTGTTCTAATTAAACGACGCTTGTATTTTAGGAGTCGCTCTTACAGAATTGAAACAAAATTCAAACTTTAGCGTAAAGAGCGAGGTGTTGAGGAGGGGGCAATCCCTTTCATATACCTAATAATTTATATTTGTTTTTAAAGTTGCTATCTTATTTCAGTTGAAAAAACTTGCTGGTTTTGTATTTAATTTCTGGTCGTTTTCTAAATAATGCCAGGAAATCTGGCGCCACCTCCACGGAGAAATCCCCCTTCCCATGGAAATATCCTCTAGACAATTCAATCCTGGTGAAAATGTACCCCGGACAATTACCCTTAACAACTCCACGCATAAAGTTGAGACGGAAAAGAGAAAGCAAGACACATAAAAAGAATTTTATACAGGAATTCTAGCAAATTCCGCAGTACATTCCACTGACAAGTTTACCCCCCGGAAGCTTCCCTCCCCATGGAAAAAGCCCCAGAAGAAAATCCCCCCACCCGAAAATGTATACATACTTCCCAATAACAAATACTGTGCGTAAACAATGGGCAAATTTTGTAACTTAAAGATCTATCCGGAGGAGCTTGTGGGGGTCATGTTGTATTTTTGGAAAGATGAAACAGGGAGCCGCTTGAATGATCCGGCTTGAGAAAAGGCCGCAGCCGTCGCGCGCCTGGTCGATGGCGACGCCGCTGGTGGCGGTGCTGGCGACGATGTTTTTTGGCGGGCTGCTGTTTGCCGCGCTTGGCAAACCGCCGGTTGAGGCGATCCGCACCATTTTCTGGGAACCGCTGTTTGGCGAGTTTGCCTTCTACTACCGCCCGCAGCTCTTGGTCAAAGGCGCGCCGCTGGTGCTGATCGCCATCGGCCTGTCCCTGGGCTTCCGCGCCGGTATCTGGAACATCGGCGCCGAGGGCCAGTACATCATGGGCGCCATCTTTGGCGCCGGGGCCGGCCTTGCCTTCTACCCCTCCGAGTCGGTCCTGATCTTCCCCTTCATGGTCATCGCCGGCGCATTCGGCGGCTGGATCTGGGCGATGATCCCGGCAATTCTCAAGACCCGCTTCGGCACCAACGAAATCCTGGTCTCGCTGATGCTGGTCTATGTGGCTGAACAGTTCCTGGCCTCGGTCTCGCTGGGCCTCTTGAAGAACCCGGAGGGCTTCGGCTTCCCCGGCTCGCGCAACCTGCAGTCCTGGGACGCCGCCCATAATGCGGAGCTGATTACAGGCACCGGCATGCACTGGGGCGTGGTGGCGGCGCTGATCGCAGTGATCTTTGCCTATGTGCTGTTAAACCGTCACATGCTCGGCTACCACATCCGCCTGACCGGCGAGGCGCCGCGTGCCGCCAAGTTCGCAGGCGTGAACCCGGCGGGGCTGATCCTGTTCTGCCTCGGCACGTCCGGCGCGCTGGCCGGGCTTGCGGGGCTGTTCGAGGTTTCCGGGCCTTCCGGGCAGATCTCCATCGACTTCAACGTGGGCTACGGCTTCACCGCCATCATCGTGGCCTTCCTCGGCCGCCTGCACCCGGTCGGCATTCTGCTGGCAGGCGGGCTGATGGCGCTGACCTATATCGGCGGCGACATCGCGCAATCGAACCTGCAGCTGCCTGCCGCGGCCATCCAGGTCTTCCAGGGGATGCTGCTGTTCTTCCTGCTGGCCTTCGACCTGCTCACCAATTTCCGCATCGCAATCGGCAAGCCGGAGGTGGCCTGATGGATCTTTCTGCAATCAACCCGGTCCTGCTCATTGCCTCCCTGATGGTCGCGGCCACGCCGCTCCTGCTCGCCGCCATCGGCGAGCTGGTGGTGGAGAAATCGGGCGTCCTCAACCTCGGCGTCGAGGGCATGATGCTGGTGGGCGCGGTGGTCGCCTTCGTCGGCGTGCAGGAGACCGGCAGCGTCTATCTCGGCATCGTGTTCGGGCTGGTGGCCGGCATGGCGATGGCGCTGGTCTTCGGCATCATGACGCTGACCCTGCTGGCCAATCAGGTCGCCACCGGCTTGGCGCTGATCGCGTGCTATCCGATCGCGTACAATCTGGCGCTGACGGCAACGCCGAAGCGCGCGGTCTGGCTGTTCCTGGCGCTGATCATTCCATACGCCACGGTCGAGCTGATGCGGGTGTACGCCTGGGTGGCGCTGATCGACGCCAATGGCGTGTTCAATCAGGTGCTCGACCTCGTCGGCATCCTCGACCTGTCCGACGGTGAGGGGATCGCGTTCAAGCGCAGCCCGGTCACCGTGTTCGTGGTCATCGTCTACACGTACATCCTGTTCATCTATTCAAATTTTACCTATTCAATTTTATTTAATATAAAAATAATTTTACTTTTTCAATTTTATTTATTCAATTAGAATTAAACCTTTAGCCTCCTTATTGTATATTAAATGCGTTCGATATCTTGTGGCAATTAAATTTTTCTCTTTGTACTATATGAATATTACATTCAGATGCCCATTGGTGCTGAATTTTAGCCCACTACACTTCTTCGCTTGTGGGCGGTTCTGACAGACAGCAACCTGAACATACTCGATGAAATCAGGTTCTAATCTGGGTTTTTAGCCTGTTGATAAAATAAGCTATGACTATAACTGAAATAGGAGTAGTAAATTTTGGAAACAGAAGCGATCCAAGCCTTTTGCTCACGGAAATTTAGGTTTTTCATTGGACGAGGGGAAATCAGGCTGCCCCTCTTTTGGATTTTCTTTTTTACTATTAATATTAATTATTAACTAAAAAGTTACCATAAACACATCCTCTCCAAATCCAAAAGTATTATTTGGAGGACGGATAATCAAGCAAATCCACAAAAAAATAGTTCACATTAACCTCAGAATGGATTTAAAATAAAACCCTCTCCAAATACCGAAGTATTATAAGGAGGACGGATAATTAAGCAAATTCACAAAAAAAATACTTCACATTAACCTCAGAATGGATTTAAAATAAAACCCTCTCCAAATACCAAAGTATTATAAGGAGGACGGATAATTAAGCAAATTCACAAAAAATAGTTCACATTAACCTCAGAAGGGATTTAAAATAAAACCCTCTCCAAATACCGAAGTATTATAAGGAGGACGGATATCCCCTTTTAAACCCCTGCACTTTGCCCTATTTACATCCAGGCACTTTACCCCGCCT
>JAAAKM020073195.1:36812448-36927848 GCA_010016025.2 Alatinidae sp. Z8VKAUB7J3 | reverse complement strand
CAACTGGAGCTTCACTATACTTCACCCCCCATAACCCCCTCATGTGCAAATATAAAGCCCGAATTATATATTTCCCATGTGTTTTTTGGTTTTTGATTTTGTCACAGTTGATTCAGTTTATGGGTAAACTAGTTTAAACAAAACTGAAGCTAATAGCAGTATCTAAAATACAAGAAAAGGGTTATATTTGAGGGTCCATGAAGGGATTAAAATTAGATTTCTCAGTAAAGCAATTTTTATATTTGGAAAAAGCATAAAAAAGGCATCAAGTAGCAGGCTATGTTCACCTTATTTGTAGGTCACTAATATAAACTAGACCTACCCTAAATTTACCATAGGTTGTTTATAAAATAACACTTAGGAGTTATAGTTCCTCTGAAAGAAATATGGGTAAAATTCTAGTTTATGGACATATTTAAAGGTCATCAAAGATCAGGACCCACTAGAGGGAGAAGGAGTGGAGATGGGTACTTCAAAATTGCCTACCTTCCTGAGACATACTTTAGACTCATCCCTGCAAGTTTCATTTTCCTAACCTAACCCCTTTCCAAGAAGAGCTATACATGGGGTATTAGAGAAGAAAGGGGTGTATTGTCAGAAAAGAAAAAGTCCACATTTATGGTAAGACTATCTGAAAGAGGATTAAAATATTTTAAGAATCCCATAGAAAATATTAACACGTTGCTTTCAGATGAGGAGTAATTTTCAAATGTTATTTATTTTTTTTCAAATGTTAATTTGAACAGAAAACAAGAAACTTTTGTAAATAGCCCAGCTGAGTGACAGGCCTAGGCAATATTTTACACCACTAAGGGGAGGGACTGGGACTCAATCACAATACCATGGATTTTACAGATGGGTGGAGCTTGGGATGTAGAATCAAATAGTAAATTTCTTTTTTGATCTAGTTTTTGTCCTTAAGTAACCTAAGCCATATTTGCCATGTGAAACATGGTTGTGCCGTGCTTTACCTATTTAAAAATAATGCCTAAAACAACGCTATCTAAAACACAAATAAGTTCCAAAGACATTACCCGCAACTAATATACATTTCCCCCGACTAATATAGACATTACCGCCAACTAATATAGATATTACCCCCGACTAATATAAGTATTGCTCCCGACTAATATATACATTACTCCGCCATTATAAAATTTTCGAAATTGTAGTTTGAAAGCATGTAGTAGTTGTACGGATTCACTCAAAATCATGTGTTTAAATACAGCGTGCTGGACCAGATGCTTACCGAGGTGAAACTGCGCGACGTGTTGGAAGGCCGATAGGCGTGTTAAGCCCGCGCTGCTCGGGTGTCTTTGAGCTTGTCTCGAGGGCACCCGAGGCCGGCGTTGGTAGCCTGGGTGTCGGCAAAGTGAGTGATGGCCTTAGAGCACTCGACCCCAGATGAGTTTGAGGTAGCGACTTTCGGGACAGTTGGAGAGGTTGGGGTGATCCACGCCGGCTCCAGTACGATTGAAGATCTGGAGACGACGGCCCCGTCGGTGCACGGCTCGGATCACGTGTTTTTCGAAGAGATCGGCCGAGAGCTGTCCGGAGCACGAGCAGGTGACTAGGAGTCCGCCCGGCTCAAGGACGTCCACGGCGAGTGAGTTGAGGTCCTCGTATTTACGGATCCCGATCTGAAATTCTTCTTCATCACGGCTGTCGATGAGCTTGGGGGGATCCAGCACGATGACGTCCCAGCGTCGTCCGTTTTCTTGCATCTGTCGAAGCCACGAGAAGGCGTCGCAATGGACCCAATCAATGCGCTGTTGGTTGAGGTTCGCATTCCGTCGGGCTTGGGCGATGGCTTTTTCGTCCAGGTCCACGCCGGTGACCTCTGCGGCTTGGCCCAGCATGGAGGCACAGAGCGAGAAACCGCCCGTATAGCAACACACGTCCGCGACTCGTTTGCCTCGGACGAGCGTGCTGAGGAGGAGGCGGTTGTCTCGCTGGTCGCAGAAGAAGCCGGTCTTGTGTCCCTCTTGGAAATTGACCTCGTAGCGGATGCCGTGTTCTTGGAACTTGATGGGCCGGAGTGTGGTTTTAGGGATGTCGGCTGGATTAATCCCTTCGAGGCGGGCAATCTCGGGTTCGACGCGGATTAGGGCCTTGGTGGTGCCAAGGCGATCGTGGATCTTGGGTAGCCAGCGATGGATGCGTTGGAAGATTCCCAGACTGTGGATGTCGACCACCAAGGCATCGACGTATTTGTCGATGATCAATCCACTCAGGCCATCCGCATCGGAATGGATCACGCGGAAGGCGTCTTGGGTTTTGCCGAGATCGAAGACTTCCGTGCGGAGATCCAAAGCCCGGTCGATGGCGGTTTCGAAGTGGCTTTCATCAATGTCGTCCTCGCCATGATGGATGACGCGTAGGGGGACTTTGGCACTGGGGTTGTAGAGTCCGTGGCCGAAGCGGCCGCCTTCCTTGTCGTAGACCCGGATCAAGCCGCCGGGCTGGGCGGCCTCGGAAACCGCTGCGATCATGTTGGGGTAAACCGCCGGAGCAAAGCTCCAGTATTTGATTTGCGCCCAGGCGCCGAGGCGATCCGGAAAGGCATCCGGTGCCACGACTTTCTTGTGCATCCCTGGTGAAAAGGGCCGCTGGCGGCGCTTGCCGCGTTCAAATCTTTTATTCATTCGGTCCCGCTTGGGGTCATCCACGGGCTTACAGTTCCAAGATTTTGAGTGCAAGTAAAGCCGTCGCGTCGTTTCGCTGGCGAGATCCGCTCGACGAGTGGCTGGCAATGGACTAGGAATCAGGGCATCCCAGCCGTTTTTAAAACCATTGTATTGCTATGACTGGACTTCGCACTCGCGTTTGCCTTGCTTGGATTTTCGGTATTCTCTTGCTGCCCGTATGGGGCGCGACTCCCCCAATCATCGAGGTCGACGGCGTCATGTGGAAATCCATGTCGAACAGGCTCTCCAACGGGGCCTCGTCGAGATGCTCGCGCACCGCCGGATCGGCTTTCAGCAGGTATAGAAAGTCCTTGCCCTCAAGCCAGACCGGCATGGCGATTCGCTGGACCGCGGCATAGCTGTCCTCGCGGCTCATCCCCTCTTGGGTCAGGGCCAGAAGGATCCGTTGGGAATGGATCAGGCCACCGAGCTTGTCGAGATTGGCCTGCATCATCTCCGGATAGACAATCAGCTTGTCGACCACGCCGGTCAGCCGCCCAAGGGCGAAATCGAGACCGATCGTCGCGTCCGGGCCGATGTTTCGCTCGACCGAGGAATGGGAGATATCCCGCTCGTGCCAGAGCGCGACATTCTCCAGGGCCGGGATCACATGGCCCCGCACCAGCCTCGCGAGTCCAGTGAGATTCTCCGTCAGGACCGGGTTGCGCTTGTGCGGCATGGAGGAAGAGCCCTTTTGACCGGCCGAGAAAAACTCCTCGGCCTCGCGTACCTCCGTGCGTTGCAGATGACGGATCTCCACCGCCAGGCGTTCCACCGAACTCGCGATCACCGCGAGGGTGGCGAAGAACATGGCATGGCGATCGCGCGGAATGACCTGAGTCGAAACGGTCTCCGGTTCCAGGCCAAGTTTGGCCGCCACATGTTCCTCGACCCGGGGGTCGATACTGGCGAAGGTCCCAACCGGGCCGGAAATCGCGCAGGTCGCCACCTCGCGCCGGGCGGCGACCAGACGCTCCCGGTTGCGGGCAAACTCCGCGTGATAGCCGGCGAGCTTGACACCGAACGTGGTGGGCTCGGCGTGGATCGCGTGGCTGCGCCCAACCGTGGGCGTCAGTTTGTGCTCGAACGCCCGCCGTTCCAGCGCCGCGAGAAGCTTGTCCAAATCCTCAAGCAACAAATCCGCGGCCTGGGTCAACTGCACCGACAGACAGGTATCCAGAACATCCGACGAAGTCATGCCCTGATGGACGAACCGCGCTTCCGGACCAACATGTTCGGCGAGGCTGGTCAGAAACGCGATCACGTCATGCTTTACCTCGGCCTCGATCTCATCGATGCGAGCCACGTCAAAGCCGCCCCGCTCCCACACCGCCTTGGCGGCGTCCTTGGGTATCACCCCAAGTTCGGCCTGGGCGTCACAGGCATGCGCCTCGATCTCGAACCAGATGCGGAACCGGTTCTCGGGTTCCCAGATCTTGGTCATGGCGGGGCGGGAATAACGGGGGATCATCGGCGCGGTCCTGGGCTGGTGGAATTGCTCCAGGTATTAGCACCAGCCCCTCCATGTCGCCACCCCGACGATGACGGCGGCGGATTGCGGTTTGGCTTCGAAGCCCCATTCAAATAAACCTCGGCTCGCGCTACCATCGCGCAGTCTCCACTGACCGGACCAACCCAATGAAAGTCAACGGTAAGCCCACCCGCACGATCTGGCGAGCCGCCGACGGTAACGTAGTGGAGATTATCGATCAGACCAAGCTGCCGCATGTTTTCGAGATCGCCCGGCTGACCAATCTCGCCGAAGCGGCCCACGCGATCAGCGCGATGCTGGTGCGCGGCGCGCCACTGATCGGCGCGACCGCCGCGTACGGTGTGTGGCTGGCAATGCGCGAGGATTCCTCGGACCAGGGGCTGTCGCGCGCCTACGACACGCTGTACAGAAGTCATGCAACTGACTTCTGTTTAAAACATTTGAACTGAAAATCAGTTGCAAGGGTCCAACAATGTTTTCAGTATTTTTAATTAATGATCCTCCAGAAGCTATAAAAAAAAGATGAGTTTATATGCTGATGATTCAAAGCTCATTAGATCTGCAGTCATCAGTTGCAAGAGCTTCCTTACAGAAGTCATGCAACTGACTTCTGTTTAAAACATTTGAACTGAAAATCAGTTGCAAGGGTCCAACGATGTTTTCAATATTTTTATTAATGATCCTCCAGAAGCTATAAAAAAAAGACGAGCTTTTATGCTGATGATTCAAAGCTCATTGGATCTACAGAGTCATCAGTTGCAATAGCTTCCTTACAGAAGTCATGCAACTTACTTCTGTTTAAAACATTTGAACCGAAAATCAGTTGCAAGGATCCAACAATGTTTTCAATAAATATATTTATGATCCTCCAGAAGCAATAAGATGCTGATGATTCAAAGCTCATTCGATCTGCTGAGTCATCAGTTACAAGAGCTTTCTTACAGGAACACCTATATTGGCTCTCACTTTGGGCACACAAGTAGAAACTTGAATTTAACATTTAAAATGCAAGTCAGAACACTTTGGGAGATAGAATGTAAGATGACAGCAACATATGCTTAGGGAGGATGGCTAAAGACAATTGATTGACTCTACAAGATGGGAGAGGTTTAGGAATTGATTGGAAATTACGCCACTGTATTAGGGGAAGGGGATCATCACTCCCAACTCTTTAAGCTAAAGTTTCATAGGGCTATGCTGAAAGAATTTATGATTGGAACAATATACAACTGACTTCTGTTTTACATTCCCCTTTAAATATCATGAAAGTTTCAATTATACCCTTTAGCCATTCTAAACATATTGCAGATCCGTCCTTCGGACGACCTGGATTTATATAATATCTTACGATTTAGTTCACCACCTCCCTCAAAATTTCATGGAAGCTTTAAGCTAGTACACTTAGACGTTTCCAAGACATTGTATATACTTTTTTTTTGAAGACATAGATCCGTATAGTGTCTTTTCACTTAATTCAACGTCCTACTTAATTTCCCCAGAAAGTTTCAACGCGAAACCCGTACCTGTTCCTGAGATGTTGCTGCTACACATTATTGATAAGTTTTGGTTACAATAGTTGCTCCTTACTTACAATCATTGAACTGTTTGATACGGTTTCAGTAAAACTGAAGCCGCGTCTTTTGCATTAGTCACAGCAATTGTAGATTCTAGAAGCTGCCATGTATCCAACACAATAGGTTTTCATTCTAAAATAAAGGAACTCGTTTGGCCAAGAGAACCCCCAACTTGATATTATCCAAAGGGGGTTGGTTATTAGATCCCTTTGTTTCTGTTATTTCGAAGTTTGAGTTAAGCTAAACAGTATATCTCTCATCAGTACAACTTCATAATTATTAATCAAGGCCAAGCAAAAGTTTGAAGACTAGTAAGATCAACAGCCCATGAAAGATAAATAAGGAGCCAACGAGAAACGCATATCTCAAGAAACGGACTATGGTGGAGAATTTCCAATGGCAAACATCCACTCTTTCCCTGGGATAATACACATTATTTCAATTTTTAAAAGAGAAGGGGGTGAGGAAAATAAAAATATTCTTATGAGGGGACAAGATTGAAGAATTAAATTTTTTTCAGAAAACTCAATTGCAAAAATTTCAAGCTCCTATCTACAAAAAAATGTGGAATTTCGTATCAAACAGATCGTGGTATCAAACAGTTACCGCCTCAATAGTAACAAAAACTCTAAAATATGGAATTTTGATACCAATGGCTACATAAAAAGAATCACATTTTAATTTTAATTTTAAATATAGAAGTTTCATCAAGTTTAGTCTTACCCATCAAAAGTTACGAGCCTGAGAAAATTTGTCTTATTTCAATATAATTTATTTTGCCTTATTTCAACTGGCAAAATTTGCCAGTTGACCTTTAAACCCCCGGCAAGGGCTGTAAGATATACAAATTACCCTCTATTAACATATAAAGGTTTTTTATAGAGGTCATTTTGGATCCTGGCTAAACCAAAAAGGCTCAAACTTTTAAAGTGAAACTTTCAAGAACCGTAAGAGAGATGCCGAACATAAAATAGACACACTTTGCGGTTGCAGGTTGTCAAAAACAAATATTTGCATTATCTCAGGAATAGCTGAAGTTCTCCCGTTAAAATTTTCAAGGGAAACTAGCTCCCCTCCATTCCCTATTTAGCTGCTTTCTCTGCTCAACACTGAGCGAAATTTGGAATTATATTTATGTTCAAACTGGACAAATTTCTGATGGCTGTGACTCTAGCGATGCCTTATATTCCACAATAAAGTGCTATGATTGTTAAGTTCCAGCGTAAGACCTTAGCCATTCCTTATATATTGTTATTGTACCCCTTTTACAGCCCTCCTGCATATAGTGTGTTTTGATTTTTGTTTTACATTCCCCTCAATATTTTCTCAAACTTTATACCCTTAGCCTTTTTGGAGACTCAAAATCAAACACGCCTCCTTTTCCCAATTATGAACCTTATATGTAAACAATCTGCAACTTGTATTAGGTAAAGTACTTGCCCCAAGCGCCATGGGGGTTTTGTCATCCCTGAAAGGATAGTTATTTGACTTTTTGACTTTTTTAAATAAGATGGCTATCTAAAAATTTTGATCTGATGTATTTGGCCAAAAAAATGTATGAGGCGTTGGTTGCCCTCTGATTACTTACAAATTTTTAAATGACACTAGAAATTTTCGTTTATAATTGAATTCCATGTGAAGTGCGACAGAGAAAAAAAATAAATAAATAATAATACCTTGAAGTCTTATGGGTCTTTACTATAGGCACAGCTATATTATTGCCTCTGATTTAAAAAAATAGAAAGCACGTACTATATCATCTCTAATGAACATCCATAATTATCCTGAGTGAACAGGGGGAGGTTATCCGAAAAATATTTTCCACTGAGGGCAAATTTCCGTGAAGATAATTTCAGCGGAGGGATTTTCTCGAGGTATTTCCCACGAAGGGAATTTTACAAGAGGAATTTTCTGAGAGGATTTCTTTTCTAGGGGGAGGGGTATTTTAAAGAGGGAAAACACCTAGCACCAAAAAGTGTAGCTAAAACTCTCGATTTTCAATCCAATCAGCCTCCTCCATAGTTTATACGACCTAAGGTGACAATGAACATCGTTGTCAAAGTTGACCCTTAACCCAGGGGCCATATTTTCTTTTTTTAATTAGAGGTGCAGTTAATTGGGCACTTGATTATTTTGAACATAATAGCTGTCTCAAAATTTTGTTGGATAAATTTGGGGGAAAATGATGTGAGAAGGGAGCATTGCGTCTTATGATGCCGGCAGTGGAAGTACAACCGGCACAATCAATATTGGCAGTGAGGGAATCAACAGTGCCTTTACAGGTTTTGGTAGCGATGGCCCGGATATAGTTGACATCAACTTTGATGATGCCAGCGGGCCTTCTAATGGCTTCATGTCTATGGATGTGATTACACCAAGCGGCGATATTAGTGTTAGCAGTCTGGATTTTCAGGGTGCTTCTGGCTGTTATGACTCTTATGTCGGCACATTGACGAAGACATCGGGCGGCGGCGACATCATCGATCCTGAAACAGCTCCTGGTACCGCCTTAAAAGACCAGGGAAGCATCCGTACCGAAGTGAATACCGTTGAACAACCCGTCCATACCCACTTACGCAAGACCATGCATGGTGATGCCAAGGGTGGTAATTTAAATGAAAACGGTTTCCTCATCGAAGGCGAAGGTGGATTGAATGCCGGTGACTGGCAACTGGGTAACCTTGGTGTCTGGCTCAGCTATAACTATACTGAATCGGAAAACGATTTCTCCCGCACCGCCTTTGAATCCGACCGTCATACCGTCGTCGGTGGGGTTGATTTTGCACCTACAGAAAATACGGTTCTGGGTTTGGCCATTGCCTATGAGAACTCAGATACCGATACGACTTTCAATGCCGGTGAACTGGAGTCCGATGGCTTTACTGTGGCACCTTATCTTGGTGTGCTTCTGTCCGATACATGGAGTCTCGATGCCAGCTTTGGACTCTCCTTCATTGAGAATGACCAGTTCCGTACTGATCCCACCACCAGTGCCCGCATTACCAGTGACCCGGATACCGAACGTTATTACATCTCGGCTAACTTGAACGGTATTACCTTTGTCGATAATTGGGTTTTAGGTGGCCGTGTCGGTTATCTCTTTGCCCGTAGTAGTACGGAGGACTTCACTGAATCGGATGGTACTGCGGTTACAAAACGTAGCACTAAACTGGGTCAACTCCGTATTGGTGGTGATGCGGCTTACAGCTATGGTAACTGGGAACCTTTTGTCTCAGCCCTGTATGAATACGATTTTTCTTTTGATGAGATCCGACTCACAACTGGTGCCCAACCGGACAATGACCGGGATGATGTCCTGCTCTCTTTCGGTGTACGTTATTTCAACAACAATAACTGGTCGGGTAACTTCGAATACTCCAAACGTCTCTTCCGTGAAGACTTCGATGAGGATTCATGGACGGCGACTATTCGGTATGATTTTTAGGAAAATATTTCGAAATCAATAAATACATAGACAGCAGATGGTGACTATTACGCTATAGTCTTGTGTATTCAGGGACCAGCTTACAAATTATTAATTACCCTCTTTTCAACAGATCATTTTTCCTATATTTCCTAGCTATTAATCGGGATTAATTAATAAGCCACCTGACTGAGATAGTTTCTCACCTAAATAGACTTCTAAGCCATCAACGCTTTACGTATAATGTCGTACTTTGTACTTTTCATTCATAGTTATAAGCAGAGTATCTATCAGGTGGGACATCTCATAAAAGTTAGATTGATCATTACTTTTTTGTTTGCCATCTTTCTCAACATCGCTATAAAGTTTTACCTTAAAAACCTAAGCTGTTTTGGATATCCAGAATCAAACATGCCCTCTTTTTCCAATTAAAAACCTTATAGGCTAACAAGGAGGAATAGTGGCAAAGAATGCGGCATGTGGGCCACCATAACCCATGGGTACACCAAAACGTTGACCGGAACCAAGTGCAACATCTGCTCCTAACTCACCTGGTGATTTTAATAACACCAAACTCATGATATCAGCCGCTACAGCAACGATACCTTTGTTTGCCTGTACGCCAGAGATAATAGCAGAGATATCAGCTACCTGACCTGTCGTGCTTGGATATTGTAACAGCGCACCA
The DNA here is from genome assembly GCA_010016025.2 of Alatinidae sp. Z8VKAUB7J3. Classification (NCBI taxonomy): domain Eukaryota; kingdom Metazoa; phylum Cnidaria; class Cubozoa; order Carybdeida; family Alatinidae; species Alatinidae sp. Z8VKAUB7J3. The sequence goes on along the minus strand of JAAAKM020073195.1, from coordinate 36,917,983 downwards.
AAACAGTCCACTTCTGTTGCTTTACTGGCACTATCGACTACTAGCTCAAAACCAAACATGTCAGCACGGGCAGCCACCACGTCAATCGTTTGTGGATGAACATCATCAGCAACAAAGAAAACATTACATTTTTTGTTTTTCGATACACGCTTAGCCAATGCCATCGCTTCCGCAGCCGCCGTTGCCTCATCAAGCAATGATGCAGATGCCAGCTCCAGCCCAGTTAAATCGATAGTTAACTGTTGAAAATTCAACAAGGCTTCTAAACGACCTTGGGCAATTTCCGGTTGATAAGGCGTGTATGCCGTATACCAACCTGGATTTTCTAACACGTTGCGCAGGATTACGTTAGGTACGATAGTATCTGAGTAACCCATACCGATGTTGGAGCGGAAAACTTTGTTTTTCGCTGCCACTGACTTTAAGTAGGCTAGCGCTTCGGTTTCAGTTTGGCTGTCACCGGTTTTCAATGGCTCAGGTAAACGAATACCTTCAGGCACCGTTTGTTGCATCAAGTCATCCAATGAATCAGCACCAACAAAAGACAGCATTTCGGCCATTTCAGCGTCATCCGGACCGATATGACGATTAATAAAGTCTTGTTTTTGTTCTAGTTGAGAGAGGGAAAATTGTTCAGACATGATGGTATTTCAGGTTCCAAAAGTTCGTTTACAAATAAATCTTTCATTTGTGTTTAATGTTTGACAACCATTACGTGTCACACTTGTATCAGATCACTCTTAACTCAAGTTTAAGTGACAAATAGTCAAAGGGGCCAGAGCATAGCTGCTGACCCCTTTTTAAGAAGCTATCTTATTAGTCTTCGTCGATGCTCTGCTCGTAGCCTTCTGCGTCGAGCAAGTCGTCAAGTTCTGAAGGATCTTCAGCCTTGATACGGAACATCCAACCGTCACCGTATGGGTCAGAGTTAACCAACTCAGGAGAGTCTTCTAAATCTTCGTTTACTGCAACAACGACACCCGTAATTGGCGTGTATACGTCTGATGCAGCTTTTACTGACTCGGCAACCGCGACATCATCACCAGCGTTCACGTTATCATCTACATCGGGTAGTTCTACAAACACCATATCGCCCAATAATTCTTGCGCGTGCTCTGAAATTCCCACAGTAAAGGTGCCGTCACCTTCTGGACGCACCCATTCGTGAGATGAGGCGTAACGTAATTCAGATGGAATGTTACTCATTGTTGTTCCTCAAACTTGATAAAATTGAATAATTATAAAAATTAACTGTGCAATCGGTTTTATAGAACCGACTTACCATTGCGCACAAAACTCGGTTTTACAACACTTACTGTAACCCACTTTTTGCGCATTTCCACTTCTGCTGTGTCACCAACTGGTTTTGGTACTCTTGCCATAGCAATACTATGTCCAAGAGTAGGCGAGAATGTACCAGAAGTAATCACCCCTTCGCCACCTTCAACCTTCAATGTTTTTTAATGTATAGGTAGGTAACTGATACGAAACATGGCTAAATAAAAAAAGAAATGTCGGCAATATAGTGTTGATTATTGAAAATTTGGTTTTCTACCATCAAAAGCAGACAAGATATGCCTTTTATACAATTTAATTTTGAGCAATGACTCAATGAAACCATCGAAGCTCGAAGGTCATCTAAAAAGTGTCATCCTGATATAATAGATAAGGATTTGGAATATTTTAAAAGATAAAAGGAAGAAAAAATTAAAAGAGACCCACTGTGCACAGTATGTTTGCTTCAACGTCTGAAAGAAACGATGATGGCTTGGTAGCATCTTACAATAGTTCACTACTTATAACGAAATCTGGAGAACCACACACCATTGGAGAACAGTTAATTTTACCTCCTATTGAAGATGTTTTAAAAACAGTTCTCCGCAAATCTCTATTCGACATACTCAAAGAATTCCTTTGAGTAACAACACTGTACAAAGACAATTTGATGAAATCAGCCTTGATATTGAAAGTTTTTATTGAATTATCTGCAAACCACTAATTTTTCTACTCAACTGGACCAGTCAACCTAACCCGGTAATGAAGCATTATTATTGGTATATGTCCGATTTGCTATGGACCAAGAAATTCATGATGAGTTACTATCCGCAAAACTTTAAAGACGGACACGAAAGGTGAACAAATATTTATTGTCCTGAGTGATTTTTTAAGCAAAAATGCATTCCATCCACAAATGTTATTTCGGTGGCAACAGATGGAGCTCCTACCATGGTCGGGCAACATCGCTGGTTAATAGGCCATCTTACAATAATTATACCAGAAATAACTGCAATTCAATCCACCAACAACATTTAGTAGCGAAATATTTGAGAGAGAAATTGCATCAATATCTTCAATCAGTCCCACATGCGATGTGTTCTCTCTTGCCTGATTACTTCTCTTGTAGTATGTTCTGACGAAATTCCTAATGTCAAATGAACTGTTAAAAAAATTTAATAGTATTTTGGACACCCCAACCAGAGTATAACAAGTAAGGTCTTTAATCCAATACTAATAAGTCTAATCTGATTCAATTGAATGAAAATATTTCTTTTTTTTTAATAGGGACATTTTAGGTCCTTAAACTGAGGAGCAAAATGTTGATTGTAGTACAATTTTAATAAATTTTTGGTTGACATAAACGCATACCTACCAACCTTCCCCATAAGATCTCGAAGGGTAATTCAAATTTCGCCCGATCAACAAATTTTTTGCCTTGAAATTCCTACAGACAGTATCCCACAATCGTCACCTACTGGTTGAACATAATTTATTTCTGTTTCATGCATATGTTTCATTTTGCTTCAGATTTGTTGAGACTACCTGTCAGCTCGATATAACACCTCCTTCTCCCTACTATCCCACTCAAGCAGGGATGTACCCAGAGGGCGGGGGCTCGTCCCCAAGAAATCCCTAATTTTCCCCAGTTCCTGATAACTTTTTATTGAAACCTATAATAAAAGTGATAATTTTATTATTATCCCTCCCCCTTAAAACAAGATTTAAGAGCTCATATGGAACTTGTGACGAGGCAAACCGGTCGGGATTTAAAATAACATCTCTGAGAGACGATATCCGTAAATTAAAAATACTTATATTTTTCTATTTTTCCGAATTAACTGGCCCCCCACTCCCCCCTTTGCATCATTTTGCAGTTGTTTATCGAAAAGAGGAGCCGAGACCATTTGAACGGCGAGTGATATTTCGTGAGCATACCTAAATTGAATGCAAACATATATCAATCGAGTAAATTACAATATCATATATTTAAACAGAAACTGTAATTCATAAAAAGAATTTTCATCGAGGGAAGAGACAAAGTTGTTTTGTATATAGGAATCATATGAGAATGCGTGATTGTTGAAGTCGTGATTTGAGTGGGATCTCGTGTAAACAGACAAGAAATCTGTTGGAGTGAGATGAGATTCTGAAAAAGAAGTCTATGGCTTTTATTTAGGACTTGCCGAACCCATTCATGGCGTTCTGTTTGAGATGATATTTTTTGAAAGTCTCAAGATTTTCAAGTTTTTTTAAGTTGAGTTTGCACTATCGGCTATTTCCATGCCGAAGGTGTACATGATCCCCCCATCAAAAACATTGGCTGTCTGGTCTCGGAATTGACGGTAAGAGCTGGAGTGTTACGATTTACTCAGATCGGTTAACCGTTTTTTCGCGTCATCGAGGTTATGGAAATTCTTTAATTCTAGGGCTCTTCTAAATGCGGAGGTGGCCGCAGTTGTGTTCGATAAATCAGAATACACTAACCCAAGATGATAGAATGTTTCTCCCTCTCCAGGGTTCAGGGATGCCGCTTTTTTTAATTCAGGGAGGGCTTTTTTAAACTCGCCTCGAACCCAATACACATACCCCAGCGTATCATGATAGGTTGAAACCTTAGGCGCAAGTGTTGTCGCCGTAATAGCCCAGTTTTTGGCTTGGTCAAGGTTGGTTTTTTGGGTTGCCGATATCCAGGCAAGATTACTATAGGCCACAGCTCGTTTAGAATTTTTTTCAATAGCTGTTAAATAGGATTGTTTAGCTTTTTCAAATTGCTTTTGCCGCTCATAGACCAATCCCATTTTTACGTAAGCTAAATCTAACGAGGGTTCAATTTTGACCGCTTCTGAAAAATCCCTCAGGGCCTTTTTATTCTTACCTTTCCGAAGATAGACCTCTCCACGTCCCATATAGGCCTTTGAAAAGGTCGAATGGGCCTTAATTGCACTGTTGAATGCCTCCATCGCTTCTTGGAGTTTATTTTGTTTGGTGTAGATTTCGCCAAGTTCTTGGAAGGCAAGCGGATTGGAACCGGCCAGACGAGTGGCTTCCTTAAATTCTAATTCAGCCTTCTGTAATTGCCCAATCTTGGAAAGGGCTTTTCCTAGCGCATAATGTGCTCCAGCATTGTTGGGATCCAATTTAAGCGCTGCCCGATAGCTCTCGGCGGCTTTCTTGGGTTGCTGCAGACCCTGCAAGTATAAGTCTCCAAGATTGAGGTGGACGAGGACAGAATTGGGTTCTAACGAACTGGCTTTTTTAAATGCCGCTTCGGCCTTTTTGAATTTTTTTAAGGTGGTGAGATAGCGGCCCCAGCCACTTTGAACTAATGCATTATGAGGTGCAAGGTTAAGGGCTTGTTGCAAATATTTCCCGCCTTGATCCATATCTTTTTTTCTTAATGAAATTTCGGCTAGACCCAAAACGGAATCGACAAAGGTTTTGTCACTTTTCAGGCTTTCCTTAAAGGACTCTTCAGCCCCTTGGAGATTACCCTCTTGGAGTTTGGTAAGCCCCAAGCCATATTAATATTATTGGCTCCCTTGTGAAATTGTGAGAATTTCTCCTCTATTTAGTTGTATTAATCGATCATGCTAATGATTCTGGGCTAGAAACTATTCAGAACAAAATGTGACCTTTTCATAAAACCTTGGAATTCTCAAGCCTGCATTCCTTTTTTAGAAATGGCGTGATCTCCGGTGAATGAGAGGTAGTATATTGCAATTACTCCGTTTATGACTACCGCTCTAGATTTTCCTTGTATGAAAAAAATATGGATGAAATAGTTCCTTGGATAGAAAAAGTTTAAATATAAAATGTCATTTTATGATTTAAGGGAATTTTTAATCAAGTAAAAATTGTGCTTTCTTACATAACTATGAACTACTTTGGAGGGCTATCTCGGTGTTGTATGCAGAGCAACTTTGAGGAGCTATGTGACAGGTGAAAGCATTTTTTTTCCGCCAAGTAGGGGTTGCTTGAAAATAATAAGTCAGCCATGTTTATATTTTATATTATGTGTCAGCCACTCTAAAGTGGAACTCATTGAATCTACTTGTAAAAGTCTTAGGCATCTGTCTTAAAGTACTCGGTAAAAGAAATATACGGCATTGGACTTGTGCAGCTCCTACCGGTGGTTCTGATCTCTGCTTTATGACCCCTTCAGCCAGAAACTGCCGTGGCGGGCTTGAGGCCACCCGTCCTGTTTACATTTCCCAAGTTTTCAACGTACACATTTGAGCTTAAAGTGCCACGCCACTGACTCCGTTCCAAACCAAATAACCGGCGACACCAGGACTCAAACAAAAGGATTTTAACTCCAGCATGCTCGCCACTCGACTCGCCTAGGAATATTGTTGTGAATTTATTTCAAATTAAATTCTAATACCATTTTTTATACCGTAAAATTTCATGTCCGTATCGTCAAATATTTTATTGTGTTCTTTCCAAACAAGTCTAGGAAGCTATCCTCAAGACGAAATCCAGACATGAGTTATTTGCTGAATATCCAGCTACCAGCTTGATGACTATATTCTTATTTCGGGTTTTTATGAATTAAATGGTCTGAGCGAGGAAATTTTCAAGGGTGGAATACGAGGGAGGAATGGGTGGATACAACACCAAGTGATAGACGATATATGGGGCATCATTCAGGGCGACACCACGGTCTATTGTTTACCCGACGAATTGTTGTTGGATATGGAACCGGAAACGGCCTCCGCACTTCGCCAACGGCTAGAAGATCACATCGTGGCGGACGATGTGGAGATCGTGGACGTCGCCGAATTGTTCAGCCTCTTTACGCTTCAGGGAGGCCAAGCCCTCGAAATGCTAAAAGCGCTTTTATCAGGACCTGGCCTCGATGCGTTCACCACCAGTGACTGTTCTATCATCGAGGTCGAAACCCCACGCTTTGGTACGTGCTACGTTGCCCAAGCCGCGCCGCCCGAGCTGTTGCGTTACGACGTCTTTGTCAGCGCCGAGTCCCGAGACGAACTCTGGACCGCCCTCCAACAAGAGACCGCCCATCGGAATGGAACCATTGGAGGAAGTGATCTCTTGGAACGACTTCGCATCGAATCCGGTCACCCCCGCTACCCCATCGACATGACGCCCTCCATCCTGGCCCCCGAGTTGGGGATCGAGGACCAGACCATCAGTTACTCCAAGGGCTGCTACATCGGCCAGGAAGTCATCAACCGAATCCGAAGTGTGGGACGAGTCAATCCAAAAAATCATAATTATGCCTATGCCTATTATCTTGCGGCCATTGAATCGCCGGATTACGTCGACCGCAGCGCTGACGGCTATACTCCAGATGATTTTGGTGACTACATTTATTTCGATTACACCGAAGTTGCTCATGAATACAAGTGGCAAACGCCATGGTCCGATGATCAAAACAATCCCAAGTTTCTTTTAACCGGCAAGGTCGGCACACGCCGTTATCAATTTGAGCGCATGTATGGGCGAAAAAACATTTTTGTGCCCCACCGCGCGGTGACCCGAACCCATGTGGCCGTGTTCAATCTCGCTCGGGGCGCAGAAGGACGTCAAGACGGACGATCCATGCCTTTGGAATCACCGGCCGGTGATTTGATTATTGGTTGGGACTTAGCCTCACAAGTAAGCAATTACAATATTACCAGGCCGCAAATAGACTGGAACCAGTCACCGCCCCATGTGACTGTTGAACCTGGTCAGCCCCAGATTCCCATTCCTGAAGAGTCCGTACCTTTTCTCCTGCCCCTGGGATTGACTACCGTTCAGAATCTGAAAAAGGGCGATATTTTTCAACCTCCATTTTTGATGCTCCACATTGGTGGCGTCAGCAACCCAAACCCGCTTACCTACCCGGATGTCCAGTACTTGGGCACGGTTCCCCACAGTGATAATGCACTTTTTGCCCTGCTCAACCAAGGCCATGTCCAAACCTCTCAATTAATGTGGGTGGGCCGCGTGGAGTTTCCTTGGACGCTTGGCTTTGCCAAATTGGACAGTATCCATCTCTATCATCGGGAAAAATACGATGCCCTTATGGCGCAATTCCTCGATAACCCCCTGGAAACTTACGATCCTACAGAATTCGCCGAGGACCAGAACTACCTCATGAAAGTGGATTTCGAACAGGATTATCGTCTGGCCCATCACACGCCCAACTCCGAGGCGCCTAATGGCGGCCGGCTAACCCTGACGGGCGTTCGCTTTATCGACAGCAACGGTCGTCAAAGCAACCCGGGATACGATTTCGAGTATTACAGCTCCACGGCAATTCCCGATCCCAACGCCAATCAACATTACCGGCAGGATCCTTGGGGTTTTTATTCCCGAGATAGCAGTATTTGGGATAGCAAGGTCAGTGACGATATCGATCCTCAATTGGACGGGAACCCGGTCCAAGCGGCCTGGAGTCTCAAGTCGATCGTGACGCCGGTCGGGACGCGAATCGATGTGAATTATGAACTTGACCGTTACAACCACGTCCAAGATCGGTTGGCTGTCGATTTTGATGAGAACCTTTCGACGCCCACCTCCTGGCTCGATCCCGATACGCTGATTCCTTGGAATCCCAATGCGACCACCCCCCCGGATCTCGATGCCTTAACCACCCAAATCACCACAGTCCCTATTTCCTTTAACAGTATCCAATGGCAGGACCAAGTGGTCTTGTGTGCCCAATATCGCGACAATGCCTCCTCAACGTCGCCCAGCCATAATTTTACGCGACGGTTTGTGTTGCCTACGGCAAATGGAACCCTGGTACCCAGCCAAGCCCTGAAGGAGTTCCTGGTCTGGTTCATTCACGAACAATTTTTCCTGGCCAAGACTTCTGATGGGACGAGTAACGATGCCCATCGGGTGATGGATCTTGGCTTGGTTCGCCTGTTGAAACACGCTTCCGGCGCCTATCGCCCTCCAGGTCGCGGACGAAGGGCGAGCCGTAGGCCGGCGCAAAAACCGTGTTCCGGCCGCCGATGGCAACCGAGCGCGCCGGGTTCCGGGCCAGTTGGGTGAAGCTGGCCGGCGCGGTGGCGCCCAGTTCGCGGATCTGGCCGGGCTCGAAGCGGACCCGCTCGCCCTCCACCGAAGCACCGGCCGCGGCAAACAGGCGCAGCGCCTCCTCATCACCCCTGAACTCGACCCCAACCTCGGCCAGGATCCGGTCGGCTTGGGCCTCGATCCGGCTCAGGCCATCGTCGTTCAAGATTTCGTAAAAGGGAATCTCGCGTATCAGGAAGGCCGGCGCCGCGGGCTTGGCCTCCGTCCGCAACTTGCGTCCCGCGCGACCACCCCTCGGCCGCTCGGCCGCACGGTGCCTTCGGCCATTTCCGGCCCTCTTGGTTGCTATGCCCATGGTCGTCCGCAGACCTCTGTTCCACATATAGTTGCCTGATGCTATCGGACGATTTTGCTCTTGTGATGTTGGAAATGCCTTTGGCTTTTGATAAGTTCCCTTTATGCAAAGCCTACGGCAGCTGCTGCCCTCTCCAGGCGCGCTCTTCGTCTTCGAGGCGGCGGCCCGGCAGGGCAGCTTCACCCGCGCCGGCGAGGAACTGGGCATGAGCCAGGCGGCGGTTAGCTACGCCATCAAGAACCTGGAGGCCGCGCTCGGCCTGTCGCTGTTCGAGCGCCGGCACCGGGCGGTCGCCCTGACCGAAGCCGGCGAGCGCTTCTACAACGACGTCTCCACCGGCCTGTCCTACATCCGGCGCTCGGCCGAGCACCTGGCGAGCCTGCGCGCCGGCGGGCCGGTCACGCTCTCGGTCTCGACCGCCTTCGCCAGTCATTGGATGCTGCCGCGCCTGGAGCCGTTCCGTGCCGCCTTGCCCGAGATCGACCTGCGGCTTCAGACCACCGACCGGGACGGCAACCTGATGGCCGAGGGCATTCCCCTGGGGATCCGCCAAGGCAGCGGCGATTGGGCCGACTACGACCATCGGCTGTTGGCCCGGGAAGAGATCCTGGCGATCGCCAGCCCGGCCTATCTCGAGGCGGCCGGCCGGCCGGCGGACGCCGCCGCGCTGATAGGCCACAAGCTGATCCACCTGGAGGAGCCGTTCCGCCCCACCGCGACTTGGGCCGACTGGTTCCACGGACTCAGCCTGCCCTACCGTGACGACGGCGAGGGCCTGCGCTTGAACGAGCATACCCTGGTGGTCCAGGCGGTGCTGGAGGGCCAGGGCATCGCTCTGGGCTGGCGCCATCTGAGCGAGCGGCTGATCGCCTCGGGCCTGCTGGTCCAGGCGGTGCCCGACCGGCTGGTTACCGAACGCGGCTTCTACGTGGTCTGGCCGCGTGCGCTGGCGCTCAGCGCCAACGCACGGCAGGTTCGCGACTGGCTGCTGGCGCAATCGGACGCCTGAGCCCAGGCGGGTAGAATTGGCACTCGCGGCCGACGCCAAGCGGCCCCTGTCGGCGAAGCCAAGCCGCACTATATTTCAACTTCAGAGCTGCAATTCGAACGAGGACAAAGAATGGCTAACGTCTGGTCTGAGGACGATTCCCGCCTCTTCATCGACGAGGGCGCCTACTACGTGCCGGAGCGGGAGCTGCAGATCCGCACGATCTGCGACCTGATTCCGCCGGCCGAGGGAACTTGTTTAGCTGTGCTTTTATTTATTGTCATAATCGAAGATAAAAGGAAAAATATTTTCAACTAAATGAAATGTTTGGAAAGAAAAGTTTTAGCTATATGCATATAAAGCTGTATGAAAAGTTTTAGCTAAATATTTATATATTCTTTACAGGGATATTTTTTTGACTTTAGAAGATTAAATTAAATTAAAATTAAATTAAAAAGGAAAATTAAATTAAAAATATATGAAATTCCTTTGGGAAAAATTTGGCATCGGATTTTTATTTAGTTATAGGTTAAATTTTGGTTTTAGTATATTGTTACTGTTACCAGTTTTTTCTCCCTGAAAAACTATTTTAGCGAGTATGTGGAGTAGCTAAGGACCCAAAGGAAACTGATGAGCTCTATGCACCTTTGTATAACCTTACATTTACATTTTCAAAAGGGCCGCAAGTAAAGATTTATTGCGGTTTGTTTTTTTATAGGATGCAGCTATTGCTTTGATCAATATCTTCTTTTTTCTTTTTTCTTGTGACGAAGATAATCTGTCTGTATTTCTGGCTATCTTCTATTTGTATTATTTCTTGGACAATTTTAAGCGGAGCGTACTTTTTGAGCTCATAGTTGAAGCAAAACAAAACACAAATACAATGAATAAACACAAAACTATATTTTTTTCTTTTCCTTATTGATGTGGGCAAAGGTTTTGATAAGACTAACAAGTAATTTCATAGAAAAATTAAAGGTATCACAAATTTTGGAGTCAGGACTCCACGCAAGCAAAATAAAATACAAGAAAGGATGACCTAAAAAAGGCAAGAATGGGGAGGCAACCTTATTTCGCACCAAAGGCATGGAGTTAGAGTTAGGGGGTGAAAACCACTGTGTACCCTTGTAACTTGAGACAACAGGGAGTAATCCCTCTTGATGCATTATCAAAAAAAGTGAATTCGAAAAAATAAAAAAAAACTAAGAAACACTGCTTGCAGAACTTTTTTATGACAATAGTTGTATACCGTCGATCGATCGGCATTTGTTATATTTTTAGCATTTTTTAATTATTTTTAAATAGTTTTCCAAATCGCAGTTTTATCATTTTTTATCAATTTTTCAAATAATATAACTTGGAGTGATTTATTAGAGGCGTCTTCCGCCTGCAAGGAGCTGAATAAGTGCAATTGTAAAAAATGTTGTATTCAAAAGTGCAAATGTTCAATTGCAGATCTGCCATGCAGCGCCATATATAAATGTAGCGTAAAATGTGTCCGTGCTTAAAAGACATTAATTTGTTGATATAATAATTAGAAAGTCATTTTTTTTCTGCTAAATTTCAATTGAAGTAATGCTTTGTTTTCAAGTGATTTGAAATACCTATTTTTACTAATTATGATGAATCTCACAAAGTGCCTAAGATATCTTTTTGTAATATCCCATATATCTTATTGTAACAAAAATATTGATACATTCACCCAAATGCTATCTTATACAGTAAGAAGAGTATTCGTTACTTGACGAGCTCTTAAGCTCACTTGCAAGGTCCCCTTGCTTTGAATTTGCCGATAATTTTTACATTCCAATGTCATTTTTTTTCTTTTTTTATTACAGGAATTAGGTGGAAATCAATTTTTTTTATTATATTTCAACGAAGTTTGCTAATTTCATGTTTAAACCTCAAATATCTGAGGCTTCTCTCTATATTATGGCCAGGGTCTTGATCGGGCCGGCCGAGATGGCATTGACGCGAATTCCCTGATCGCCCAGATCGCTCGCCAGATAGCGCACGCTGGATTCCAGGGCGGCCTTGGCGACGCCCATCACATTGTAGTGGGGCATGACCCGCTCGGCGCCGTAGTAGGTCAAGGTCAGCAGGCTGCCGCCGCTGCGCATCATGGGAACGGCGCGTTGGGCGACGGCCGTGAAGGAAAAGCAGGAGATGTCCAGGCTCTTGATGAAGTTCTCCCGGCTGGTATCCAGGTACTGGCCCTTGAGCTCCTCCTTGTCGGCATAGGCGATCGCGTGGACCACGAAGTCCAGACCGTCCCAAGTTTCGCCGAGAGATTGAAAGACCCCATCGATGCTGGAGTCGTCCGCCACGTCGCAGTGCAGCACCAGATCCGATCCGACCGATTCAGCCAGGGGGCGAACTCGCTTGAGCAAAGCGTCGCTCTGATAGGTAAAGGCCAGCGCCGCGCCCTGGGCGTGGAGCGCCGAGGCGATACCCCAGGCGATCGAGTGATTGTTCGCGACTCCCATGACGAGTCCACGCTTGCCCGCCATGAATCCTTGTCCGTCGGTCATACCCGCGCTTGGCTCCAAATGCCGGCCGTCTGCCGGAGTTGCCGCATCCTACACGAACCTTGAGTCCGGTCAATTGCAGCCCCCGGCCTGGAGGTGCCCGCGCGAGGCCTCGACAGACCGCGGAAAGCGGAGCCAAATCATCCAATTGTCGCTTGCAACGCAGATTTTTCCTATGATCGCCGCCATGACCGATGGACAGAAGAATCTCTGGTGGTCGCGCACCGCGGTTTGGATGCGCCACTACCTCCGCGCCGACCGAATTGCGAGTTTCTGTCGCTACACGGCGAACCGGTTCCTAGCCGACGACTGCCTGCGCCAGGCCGCGGGCCTGAGCTACGTCTCGCTTTTGGCGATTGTGCCCCTTTTCGCAATCGGGCTGGCGGTGCTGGCGGCCTTTCCCGCCTTCGATGCTGTGCGCCTCGACCTCCAGGCGATGGTCTTCGAGAACTTCCTGCCCGCGACCTCCGCACAGGTGAACGATTACATCCGGGATTTCCTGGACAACGCGAGCCAAGCCTCCGGCCCGGGCGTGCTGGCCCTGGCGGTCACCGCCCTGCTGCTCTTGAGCAACATCAACGATGCCTTCAATTCCATCTGGCGGGTCCACTCGACACGGGCTATCGCTCTGCGCTTTCTGGTCTATTGGGCCCTGCTCACGCTTGGGCCGCTGATGGTCGGCTCCTCGCTGTCGCTCTCGAGCTATGCCTTCGCCGTCGTTCAGTTGACCGATCTGGAGAGCTACACCGGCTGGATCCTGCCGTTCTCCCGCCTCATCTCGGTCTGCCTGGCCGGGTTGGGCCTGGCGCTGATGTACTTCGTAGTGCCCAATCGGCCGGTTCATTTCCTGCATGCGTTGATCGGTGGACTGGTGGCCTCCGTCTTGTTCGAGGTCCTCAAGGCGCTGTTCGGTCTTTACCTGACCCATTTCCCGTCCTACCAGGCGATTTATGGTGCGCTCTCGACGATCCCCATCTTCCTGCTCTGGATGTATCTCTCCTGGACCGTCGTCCTGTTCGGGGCCGAGGTCGCGGCCTCGCTGCCGGAATGGCACGCCGCTCAGGCGCGCGGCCGCCATGCGGCGACCCCAGAGTTCGGTTTACGACAGCCTTACGATTGAAATCCACACCAATGGTTCAATTTCTCCCAAGGATGCATTGGCCTATTCCGCCAATATTCTTCGCGAACAGCTGAGTATTTTCGTTCACTTTGAAAGCGTTCCTGAAGATGCTCCGGTGAAAGAGAAAGATGAAGAGAAAGAAAAACTTCGCGAATTGCTCGAGCGTTCTGTCGATGAACTCGAACTTTCGGTTCGTTCACATAACTGCTTGAAAAATGCCAATATCCGCACGATAGGCGAATTGGTTCAAAAGACCGAATCTGAAATCCTCAAGACCAAGAATTTCGGTCGTAAATCTCTGAATGAAATTAAAGAAATTCTGCAGCAAATGGGTTTGACCTTGGGCATGCAGATCGATTTGGAACATTTTAAGAAGTAAGGAAAACCCAATGCGTCATCAAAAAAGTTATCGAAAGCTGGGACGGAACACGAACCAACGCAAAGCCCTGCTCAAAGGCTTGGCGATTGCTTTGTTCGAACACGGGCGAATCACCACGACCGTTCCCCGCGCCAAGGAATTACGTCGCGTTGCCGAAAAACTGGTAACCATTGCTGGTCGCCAGGATGCCAATGCACACCGTCTGGTTTTTTCCTACTTGCAAAACAAGGAAATCACCAAGAAACTGCTCAACCACTACGGGCCGCTTTACAAAGAACGGCCCGGCGGTTACACGCGGATTCTCAAAACGGGGCGGCGCCATGGCGACCAGGCAGAAATGGCCTTCATTGAATTTGTCGATGAAGGAAATGCTGCCGAGTCGACAGACGAAGCCGGCGAAGAATAAAACGATGTGGGCCTCTTCTTGAGGCCCTTTTCGCGTTTTTTGCGGAGTGTTTGAGTTGGTCTGAAACCTTCCGCAAAGGACATGGAGTTTTCTGCTATGCGTATTGCCATTTTTCTTACGGGCAACGCAACGCCCTTTACTCAGGCCCGTTATGGTAGTTATGCCGATTTATTTGTCGCCCTGCTCGCTGATGCTGGTGAAGTATGGGATATTTTTGATGTTCAAGCCGGTGAGTACCCCGATCGCTTGTCCGATTACCATGCGATTCTTGTGACGGGCAGCGCGGCCGATGCCCACGGTAATGAGCCCTGGATCCAGCCTTTATTTGACGTGATTCGCGACGCCTATGGACGAGGGATCAAGCTTGTCGGTGTCTGTTTTGGACATCAGGCGATTGCCCTGGCATTGGGTGGCCGTTCCGGTCGCAATACCAAGGGTTGGGAACTTGGTATCCATGAAGTTCAATTCAACCAAGCTTTTCAGGAAAAACCCTATGCTTTGGGGATTGATGAATCCTTGAAAACCCTCGAGGTCCATCAAGACCATGTCAGCAAGGCACCGCCTGGTGCTGATGTTTTGGCCGAAACACCCTTAACCCCGGTGCAAATGTTTGCCATGGGGGACCAAGTATTGTGTATGCAAGGCCATCCTGAATTTTTTAACGATGTGGTTAAGGATCTGATCGACCGCCGCAGTGCCGATGGTGTGATTGATTCAGAATTGGCAAAAGAAGCCTTGGCCAGTCTGAGCGACATGCCGGATCGGGATCAATACCGCTCGATGATCCGGCGTTTTCTGTTTGGTGAAGGCTTACGGGTTGGCGCCCTGCCGTAATGGGTCTTTACGGAGACCATGTTTCCGGTAAAAGCCTTAAGAGTGACAACGACAGTGTCGGTAGACGATAAGCTTCCATCACTGACAGTAAGCGCAAAGGTAAGCGATGAATCTTGAGTTACCGTTGGTGCTGAAAAGCTTGATGTTGCACTTGTGGCATCGGAAAGAGAAACCGCTGGCTGACCTGCTGTCTGACTCCAACTAAAGCTTAAGTTATCACCGTCTGGGTCGGTGGAATTTGAGCCATCTAGGGATACTGTTGCAGGTAAATTGGTCACCGTTTGATCGACGCCAGCTCTTGCGACAGGTGGGTTATTGCCACTGCCATTACCATGGCCAAGGCCCTCGTGCATGGCATTGAGAATATCGCCATTGTCTGCATCAATTTCCCAAGAGAACAAACCTGCTAAACCACGGTTTCTAACATATGCACCCTTTGCTTTCACGGAGGTTGGATCGTCATAGGTAATCAAGTCCCCGGTACTCGCTTTATAAATATATGGTGCTTCTGCCGTGGTATCGTAGTGATAACTCCATTCGGGCGAATTACGGAAGTTAGCTATCTCTCTGTAATCGACTACACCGTCTTCCCAGGTTCCTGCTACAGCGCCCGTGCCCTGTCCTGTCATATGACTCTCAGCATCAAATCCTGTTACGCCTGTCCAACCGCGTCCATACATTGCCGCTCCAGCCACAATCTTGTCAGCTTGCACGCCTTGCGCTAGCAGAGCACTAACGCCACCGTCCATATTGAATTCCTGCGTCAAAGGATCATCAGGTCGAAAATTGGGGCGGTAAATACCAGCTTGATGACCAAGTTTTGTACTATCCCAAGCGCCAAAAAAGTCATAGGACATCAAAAAGATATAATCCATGTATTGTTGCGTTGCCTGATAATCGACTCGGTCGATTTTTTGCTTGCCGGCGCTGATAGCTGAAGTCAACTCATAAGTTCTTCCGGTCTCAGCAGAGAGACCATCTAACATTGCTCTCAAGTCACGCATTAACAGTCGGTATGTTTCACCGTCGTTCACAAGGTCACCTAAGTTGGGGTTAGCACCGCCGCCTCCTGGATACTCCCAGTCAATATCGACACCATCGAAGAACTTCCAGGTACGTAAAAATTGTTCCATCGAATCGACAAAAACAGCACGATTAGCGGCATTTCCCAAATCATAGAATGGGTCTGACAAGGTCCAACCGCCAACAGAAGGCAGAATAGTTAAATCTGGATAAGCTTGTTTCAACGCCATCAACTGTCCAAAGTTACCTTTGTAGCTATCGGCATACACTTGGCCGTTCTGGGTTTTAGTGACCGCTGCGAATATATCGTGAATAGTCACGCTGTAATCGGGCAATCCGCTACAACTCCGGACTAGCGCTTGATGACCACCAGGGTTAGCCTGTTGGAGTGAACTATTAGGCCCACAGATAGGAATAAACCCATACAGGATATGAGTCAGGTTGTAGGCAGGGATCTTATCTACAGGAAATTTTCTACCGTAGACACCCCACTCCACAAAGTAAGTACCCACTACCGAATCTGTTTTATTCACATAAGGCTGATGATTTTCCCCTACATTCAGTTGCAGTGGATCCATATGACTGCCATCGGTATCTTCAATCTTGATGGTTTTAGTGCCGGCTGCCGAAGTACAACCATCAGCATTGCACAGCTGAACATCTAGTGTGTATTGGCCACCCTGCGCAACTTGTAATGTCTTATTTAATAGTGCGCTTGTCAAATTTTATTCACTTGAAAATGGCAACAGGGAGTGCCGAAACGTCGTGTCTAAGAAATCAGATTTACTTTATTATAAAGTGGTTTTCATTTGTAGTATTGCATGTACTGCGAGATAAGAAGACCTACAGAAAATTAGAAGGAGTCTCCCTACGTCTCACAAAATGTATTTGTGACATTGATTACAACAAGTTTTGTAAGGACAACCAACTGCTTCACAAATATACAAAATTTTTAAGATATTAATTACTTTACAAAATCAAACAAAAATATTTAAGTCACTTTAAAGAATAAAATACAAAATATCAGTAATGAAAAGCAAAGAAATTGTGCTCAATAAACCCCTACTGATAAATTTGGCAGGGGTAGCATTAAAAAAGGTTCAGAAGACCTTGTTTCATAATGGTCCCTTATGTTAATAGTTACGCTAGTTAATAGTTACGCTGATCGAACTTGTTTCATTCCTCGCGTTGAGCTTATATTTTACCAAATCCCGAAATAGTCAGATGATACTTGTACAGGTTTGAGTCTTGTTTGCGTAGTATTTCGTATAGGATGGGACTAACTTGAAACTTTAATGATGAATGGAAGAAAAATTTAACAAGTTTTAAAAAGTGTACTTAAACGACGCTTGGCCTGCGAAAGTATTAAAGTGACTTTTCTATCGTTAATGTCTAAATTGGATACTTTGAGCTCTTACCGAATTTCTTTAATCATGAACAATCTCTGCTTAAGTTTGTGTAATAATTGAGGTGTAAACAGTAAAGAAAAATATAACATCGTAAAGAGTTTATTGACCTCTTGGGGTTTTCGAAGTAACAAGAGTTGTACGGCCGTATTCGGCAACTGTTTTTAGCACTCGCCTTTGCACTGTAATCTAAACTCTCGTGCATATGTTAATGACGTCCCGAGATGCGAACTTCAGTGTTATGGACACCCCATATTTGCATTAAAATATGTTTGTATTTTGTGGGTATATTCCCAGTATTAAAAAATTGTAGCGTATATGTATGTTATTTACCTCAAAAATCTTCCAATTTTGACCACACCGCCGAGCAGAAGCGACGGGGAGACCCTCACACCCATTATAGCACGAGCTGAAGCTCTACTCTACGTATCTGGCTTGCAATAGGATGTCCAATGTGCACCATCGGGAAGTTTTATTTGAGTCTTTGAAGAGGTGATGTTTAGCAGAGTCAAATTCATTATACTCTTCAATGAAAAATAGACTTAGTTAATTTAGGTATTTTTATTTTGTCGACATGAGAATTACGAAGCCCTCTATTTCTACATTCAAAGACCTTGTCATTTTCACTCTGATTCTGTCTTTCGTCAAAAAGCTGTTATATAGAGACGTGTCTTCACTTCCGATTCGTATCTTTCAAAAAACAAATTGGTTACACTCGATTCTGCTTTTAAAGATCATATACCGGTACCGGTATAAATAAATAAATGAATGAATAAATAAATAAATGAATAAATAAATAAATGAATAAATAAATACATAAATAAATAAATAATAAATAGTCGACTAATAAAAATTAGATATCTTCAGATACATAAAATTTAACATTTAAGATTTTGCTCTGAAAAGACGACTCATCGTTATTAGGTTGAAAAGCTTTTTTCGTATGACTCTCATCAGAACCTGGCGTCATTTAGTACTCTGAGGAGTGTCAGACGAAAAAGCCTTTCAGTACAATATGTTTACGCTATTTCGTGCATTATATTCTCTGAGGTTATCGTACTACAAACAACTTAAAAGGAAACTATAGACGTGTGAAACAGCAACAACAAAAAACTGCATGCTAGCTGTGTAGGTTCTTTCTTATTTAAAGAAATAGTGTAGCATACACCTTCTCTATTAGAAGACAATGGTGGTTTTAAAAACAATAAATCGGGCACGTGCTCCAGTCACCATGCCCTTCAAGGGCCTCGTGCCAATTTTATATATCGTATTTCAGTCGGAGCAAATTGCTTGTAAAGTGGGCATCACATTTGGTTTGAAAAATCCCTATTTTGAACTTTAAGCCTGCACCCCAGTCCCACAACCTATCAACATCTGGAAGAACCTTTCCGTACTAGGGCATGTCAGTTGAAAGTGCTAACGGTGAGGTACTCTCTAAAACCTCCGCTGTATGTGGAGGGCATCTTCTAATTCATTCAAAGTCCGAGACAAGAAAGTGTTCCTTGTTCCAAATCCAGTTAGTGTTCCAAGCTTCTGCTTACAAGCCTGTATGCAAGTGTAACAAAGAAACGCTACTTTACCGGTTACAAAAACGGGCAAAGCTTAGTAGAATACACATATCAAAGAACATTCATTAGATTCCCCTCACATAGCAAAGTTTTAAGATCATTAGTGAACAAATATAATTTTTTTAAAAGAAATTGGACAATGCCTGATGGATCGCGAGCCACCATGATAGTTATTACAATAAATGTATGATTCATTATGGGCCGTTCTTGTAGACAAATACCCAGGCCTGTCCGGAGACCCAGTCATCTATTGGAATTAATTGCGGTCTATAGGGGAAAGGGGAAGGCTTGAGCCCATCCACTTTTTGCCGAGTACTGTTTCCAAACAAGGCAAACATTGAAACAAGATAGAGAGGAGAAGTCCATGTCACCTCGTAATTGCCAACAGGCCAAAATTTCTCTGAAGATCAAAAGGAATAAAAGAGAGTCGTTCGTTATCTCCATGCCTCCTTCGACTGTCAATTTGGTGGCGCTGCCTCTGGCAGTAGGTACCATATGTTCTGCCCTTGGATCCTCGGAGTACTGTATTATAATCGTTTTGAATCTAATGCCAATGTTGCTTTGACAATTCGTTGTCAATACACCAATGCAGCCCATCAATCAAACAACACAAATGGACCAATCGCATTGCGGGACAAAGGAATTTCCGCCCAAAATTTATTAGGTCCGTCAATCGATGGACATCTAAATATTATTATATCATAATATTTAGTATTATTATAATGTTTAGTTGTCCATGGTTAAGCACAAAGAATTTTGAGAGAATCATGGCCAAATCCTTGTAATTTATACCTCTCTTAAACGGATGATAGCCACTCCATTTTACGAGGCCTTTCGTAGAAAACCTTCAGAATTCATGATAAACTTTCATAGAAACAATATTGTAAAGAATTAATAGGGATTCTTTAGTTGTTGGTACAGATTTTAGATTATCAAAGACAAGGGTTAACGGCGTTTTCATCAACAAAATATCAAAGGGATTTCTCAAAATTTTCAATCCTGCAAATCAAGAAGCTATCAACTACAGAAAGTATATCTTGTGGTAATTTCCATTCCAATGGAAGGTACATAGTGGTGATATTGAACGCAGCACCAAAGCTGCTTATGGTCTGATTCCAGTATAAAAACCGAAGAAAATTGACCACTTAGTTGCCTTTGCGGTGGGCCAATGACCTTTACATATTCCATGTCATGAGATGCCACCTAGCAATTTTTCTGGAAGCCATAACCAGCAATCTTCTGTGTTAAACTGAGGTAGGTCTACTTACTAGGATTTCTTTGTTTTGTTTCGATCAATTACAAAGATTCCTAGAAGAAATGTCAAATCAAAGTAAGAGACACAAAATTCTGGAGAAAATCAAATTGAAAATTGTCATGTAATTTGTACCATTCAAGGTAAATGAGTAAGACAGCAAGAATTATTTCCTATAAAAATTGGAACATGATTACTTACCAAAAACAATACTTTCTAAAATTATAATGGTATTTTTTAGATAATATTAAATCATTTTTGTTAATGCAACTTTTAAATTTACTGTTTACTCACTAAAATTTTGGTATTTTTATTTCTTAAGGTTTCCTAGCGTAATTAGCAACGAAGCTCCTAAATTGAATTACTTTTTTGAACACTGCTATTACTTTATGTACCTCAAGAAACACAGTGTCTTTTATTAGGGTACACGGTACATTTAGTAGGGTACACGGTACATTGGACGCTATACACAGGTAATTTCAATGATTACACTGCACACACACACCTGCATACTTGACAGTACGCAATGCACAATGTACACTCTCAATTGCATAATGTACTTTACACACGATGCACTGTTTGTCGTTCGTCGCACACTGCGTATTTCAAACTGCAAACCGTGCACTGCAAACCGTACACTGCACACTGCACACTGCACGCTGCAGACTGCAGACTGCAGACTGCAGACTGCACACTGCACGCTGCACGCTGCACACTGCACACTGCACACTGCACACTGCACACTGCACGCTGCACGCTGCACGCTGCACGCTGCACGCTGCACACTGCACACTGCACACTGCACACTGCACACTGCACACTGAAAAACGGTCACTACCCATCGCACATTGCACGATGCATAATACCACCTGTTCACTCAAACTATACAATGTACGCTGTATACTGTACACTGTGTACTCTAAACCATACATTATACATAGCATGTCGCAAACTGTACTCTACACTCCATGCAATACCCGTCGTACACTGTTTATAGGATATCCCGGACCATACACTGCATACGGCACATAAGGCACTGTGTACCGCAGACTGTACATTGGTTATGCATTGGTCATTGTGTACTCTGTACTGCAGACTATACACTTCGTGTTGCACATGGCAAAATACAAACTCAAAGCCCTACGCTTATACTATACAATGTAGACTGTATACTACAAACTGAACACTCAGCAATGTGTATTGCAAACTTTTCACTGAGCTTTTTTTACTGCTGATTGTACAATGCATGCCATATACTGTTTGTCATACACGGTGGTTTTTACACTGCAGACCATCAACGTCGTATAGGGATTAATAAACTGCACATAGTTCTGCGTGAAACTCACTCTACTGATACGTTATAGACTGCAGACTTTTTTTCTAAACACTGCGTACTGCAAGCAAACTCTAATCTCAAATCTATATAATGAAGTAGACTTAGCATTACTAGTTTTTTCTTTTCTTTAACAGGAATATTTAAAGAAATTAAAGAATAAATTTGAGAATTATGAGACCTACCTTATTCATATTTTCGTATTACACCTTGTAAACAAGTAAGACTCTTTGTTTACTGTTTATTTCATGATGTACTCAATTAATATCAATAAGTAAATAACGAAGACAAACTCCTATAGACCCATTGGGATACTAAGAAATTGTTGTAGCTCGGGAGTTGTTGGATATTTGCTTTCAGAGGTTGAGAATTCCAGACGTGGAACACTTTTCAATAGAGAAGGAATGTTGAGATAAATGGGTGGACTGGTAAATAAATTTAATGCGCGTGGCAATACAGACGAGTTGTGTTGTTTTTTTATTTACTGATGGGAGTCTTTAAGCGCATCTTTTGCTTCATCTACCTCAACAAGATTCTTGACATAAATTCAGAGTCTCTCAGAAGACTAGCTTGCTTCATTACCCATCGCTAGCGATTAAGTATATTAAACATAATGATTATGACAGAAGAAAAGTACTAACATTTTTTGTCTTCCAATCGTGCTTTTTCTTCACTCAACATTAACCAACACGTCATTACAAGGCAGGTTTAGTCCTTACCTACTCTCAAGTACTTTCACAGTCAGATAAAATTCAGTGAGTGATACCAACAGTAGCAAAAGTAAACCCCTTTAGAGCTTCCCTTTGTCACTGAAGTTCGTTTGGTTTAGCCTAGTCACGAGGGCAGAAATGACCACGACGATATTCGAAACAAGTCTTGTGGCAATCCCCAAGTGAACGTCCACTTTGTGTTCTACAGAATTTGCTGCAATTCGGGCATAGACGACGGCAGTGATGACCTTGAAACCTGGAGCAACTTTCTTTACAAGCTGTATATAAACTTTCTTCGTATCTGCTACAGAGGCTTTTGCAATTCGAACATAGACGACTGCAGGAGTAGCAACGTACCCATTTACTCGAACATTTGACATTACGGCATCCGCGAGTGCATAATAGACATTTACATCTACGAAAGCAAAACTTAAATGGTCGTTGACACTTATTTGCACACCTCTGGTAATAGTTGCTTGCAATTGTGTCTATAAAATAGAAAAGAAGGCACAGTTACCCTAGATTGTAAAAACTCATACCTGAAACATTTCAGTACAAAGAAGTCAAAAATTAAGATATGATGATCATTACTAATTACAAGTACATGTTTAATAGGTATTTCTCATTACAAAGAGAAGACTGGAATTAGGCGTAATAGGAGGATATTAAAACAGGATGTCCAATTTAGGTTTCTGATCAACTTTTTACATATTTGAAATCATCGTAAATTATGAAAAGGTTCTGCATAAAATAGATGTCGGTTTTGATAATAAAAAATCTCCTTAAAAGATTTTATGTTGGGAGAATTTAGACTTTCATGATGATCTTTAATTTTCTTTTGATGTCGAAAATGGTGGCAATTTATAAAGAAGAATAAAAAGCAAGGTAGTTAGAACGCTTCCACCGGGGATCGAACCCGTGACATACGTTTTCGTAGCGTACGCTCTACCAACTCAGCAAGGTGACATCAGATGCTGATATTAGCCACATTAGCTCCTAATCATCTACATCCAACTCAACGCAATTACAGACCAGCCTCTCTGCGCCATGTCACTTGACCAAGGAAGAACTACCCTCCGGCCCGTCATCAATCCAAAGCCCATTAAATAAACTTTGTTCCTTTCAAAACCAACATTTCAAATCC
Organism: Alatinidae sp. Z8VKAUB7J3; assembly: GCA_010016025.2. Taxonomy (NCBI): domain Eukaryota; kingdom Metazoa; phylum Cnidaria; class Cubozoa; order Carybdeida; family Alatinidae; species Alatinidae sp. Z8VKAUB7J3. Next base: position 36,894,663 of record JAAAKM020073195.1, on the reverse strand, counting down.
TCTCTTCTCGATAAATTCCGGCTTATATGACGATGTAAACAATCGCACCCCTTACAAAAATTACCAGCCTATGTAATTTTATTATCAGTGGTATTTAAGTAGACATGCCTACTTCCTTCACATTGCCAATTTATCTATGCCTTTGCCTACCTGACTGCCTTTAATTTTGCCACCCTCCTGAACTTTAAAAATTGATTTTTACTCCCTTTAATTTTCGCTCCCCCTGCTGACCCTCCAATTCGCTCCTTTTAATTTTCGCCCCCTGGGGGCGAAAATAAAAGGGAGGCGAAATTTGAAAGGAATAAGGTAAATCAATTTTGTGCCCTTTGTGCCATCCTCGGACAATTAGTAAACGCTTAGAGAACTTTCCCGCAGGAAAAGTGCGTCCACTGGTATCAATTCTTTTCAGAAAAAGCTCCAACCCCTCGTCATATATTGTATAAAAGCCGAAAGCAGATTGAAAGTGATAAACATCTCCCCTAAGATTTTCACTTTTTCTCCCATTTGAGGGGGTCTTTAATTTCCAAAACAAAGTTTTCCGCAAAAAGGAGCATTTGGAGTTTTAAGAAAAGGTTTGAAAGTATATTTGTACTTAGTTCACACCAGTACGTTACTATCAATGAATCGAAGTCGAAACTAAATCGTCAGATCATGAACGAACTTTAAGATTTGAAGCAGTGATACCTGCATTTTTGGGATGGAAATCGAGAGTAATATATTAACTGGACCAAAAGTATAAGTTTTATCTCTACCTTTTGCAAACTTTATGTGGCATGCACTTCTAAATAATAGCATCTATGCTATTACTTAGAAGTCCATGTTTATGTGCTTTTATTTTTTCCTGTAACAAACATTGCCCCTCTACGTCATCTTTTGAAATATTTGCCTTTTTCATACAAATATAGGAGGGCGTCGGTAATTGATTCAGGGCACCAACAAGGGGGTCTATAATTAGAGGGGCTATACAATTAGAGGGGTCTATAATTAGAGGAAATACGGTATGTAATAAAGCCAAGAGGGAAACAATACGTAAACCTTTATAACAGCATTCAATCCTTGCAGTATCCTTGGTCACTATTTTTAGGTTTCCCGCATTAATAAATAATTGCATTAACAAATTAACTAAGTAATCCAACGTAACTAAATAAAATATTTAATTTAATAATTGATATAACACAGGTTTGCCAAAAATGAAACTTCAACGAATAGTTGTTATTTCCGTCCCTTGTTTCTAACTTGATTTGCGTTAATCATTCCTTTAAACTGACACCATCGAACTCTATATAACTCTATATGAAGGTCCTTTATATAGAGTTCACTGACGGACACCAGTAGCCGAAAACGAGGCAAGGGGTAAAAATGAATGTGGCGACGGAAGCGACGTTGTACCGCGAAACAAGTGAAAATTAAAGTCCAAAAGGGTGATTTAAATTGTATAACATATTAGGACAAATGAGACAATAAAAAATGCTGTAGTTAGTTCAAAGTGTGATTTGAAGATGGTACAATCCTACATTCTTACCTTGTCACAATGAAAACTACAGTGCTGGTGCAATGACCCACCTGCGGACTGTCTGTACGATAGTCAGTATTGGTTTACTAAAGCCTGGTTCACATAAGAGCAAAACCCGTCGCTAGGTTTGAGAGGAGGAGCAAGCAAGGAAATCGTTTTACTTCACTTTTGCTGATTCACATAACACAGAGGTTAGACCCTTACCGCTTTCTAGGAATAAGCTGAAATCGGAGCGCTAAAAAAAAAGTGTTGCTCTCACAACACGATTACAGTCAATACAAGAATAAACCCTAGGCATACATAAACATGATCCACTCTAGTTTGGTAACTTGATGGGTTGCTGCCATCTCTGGTTGGTTTGCCAAGAAAAAAGATGCGGCTTCAATTAGATTAAACCTTTTAGTTGTCAACCAGGCATGTTCCCAAGAAATTTTTAGAGGGTCATTATAAAAAAGAAAATTGTTCGTTTATTTTAATAATAAGCTCGATGAATTCGGGAATTCATTGGGGGCCCAGGGCCACCCCCTTTCGACGTAAGCGAGTCCAAAACCTCTTATCAAAAAGATTGAATTACCCATTCGGCTTATCTTTCTGGGAAGATGAAAATATGTTTGCACCGAGCTTGAATTAAAGCCCCACATTGATACAATCGCAAGTAAGTTTCGATTTGGTAGTCAAAATATAACTTAAATTTCCCGGGTCAAGGTTTAAGGGTATTACAAATTCTCAACAAATAATCGTCTAAATGCCAAGGCAAGATTGAGCCAGCTCTAGTAACCATGACATCAGAACCAGCTTTACATTGCTAGATCATTCAGCAACACCAGAACCTTGAGTTCTATAGGCGATTAAATAAAAAGCATTTTTTTTTAACTGAAAGCAAGAAGCAAAATTAAGACTTAATACGAACAGAAATTTTTATGTAACACGGGGTTTGCCTCATGCTCAATACCTCACTCTTTACAGAAAAGGTTTTTCTGAACTCATAAAGCTTATTGATCAAATAGTTAAGCTGAATGGTTGGCGCACTGGTGTTAGAGTTCTTTGTCCAAGGGGCACGGGTTCAATCCCAGTTGAGACCAGTTATTTAGTTTGGGACGGGGGTCAGTGGTTGACCCACTTTCTGGTTGTTTTCATCCATGTCTTGTCTTTATTTTTACCGAGGATACCTTGTTATGTTTGTAAAAAGTCGGTTGATTAGTAAGCAGACATTTATTCAATACTTGTAGAACCCAGGTCAACTGGAATAGAAAAGCTAAGTTAGAATGTTACATCCTTCCTATTTTCCAAACTAGTGAGCTGATACAAAAGCCATACTATATATTTCCTATAATTAACACTATTCCATAACCAATCCATCTCACTTTAATCGGGCATGCATCACCATACCAATTCTTTCGATTAGTGGTCATCACTCTTAGAATTCGAGAAGGCGCTTGGCTCACTTCTCTAACACTCTTCGTACATACTTCATAATACGATAAGGCACTTGGATCAAATCTCTAATTCACCTATACAACTCTCACTCTACGGTTTCTTTACATTTACAGGTTAAGTTTCTTTAAAGGCTTTACGCATGGACCTGAACAGGTTGAATACGGAGCACCCTGCAGATCCGCGTGGGTCGTGCGACTTGTGCTTGGTACAGGTATTGGCGAATGGAATGCTGGACTAACATCATGGGAAGTCGGCCGTGAGTTTAAATCAGGCGTTTTAGCTGAAGGGGTGAGAGCAGCAAACACAGTTATGTGTGACGAGGAAAGATCTTCGGTATGTGGTTTTCCCATCGATTCACCATGTGGGGTTTCCAGGGCTTCAGCAGCATCAGGTGACCTGTTTGAATGGCAGAGCACCTTTATGTGACGAAAGCTTATAATAACTCATTCAAAGTAACTAAATACATTATTTTAGTAATTGCCATAAGTGTATGTCCAACGTAGTGTTCTCCTTCAGTATTTTTTTTCTTCTATGGAACGCTGTCCCCTACAACTTATTTTATCTCTTTTGTGTGAAATATTTTTCTGCGAAACTAATGTCACCATGTCGCCACCGTGCCAAATGTATTTCCAAAACAAAAAATACTTATCACTTGCAGATATCTTGGCTGGGAAGTCCCCCCGCCCAATATGAAACTCTCTCTGCACAGTACGTTCTATCAAAATTATGTATTGTATATCTTATATGTATACAGTGATTTTCTCTTTGCTATTCCAGTGTCGTCTCCTTCGCAGACTTTGCAAAAAGGAGTTAAGAAAACTCTGTTAATTTTGCTCATTTCATAAAATTATGGTTCAAATTTTAAAAGGCTGTATCTAGACGATAACTCGAGATATCGTTCCCAAATGTCACCAGGTTATTTACATCAAGACGAAGAATTTAACGAGTGCAAAATTACCAAACTTCTGATATTCATTAAATTGTGACGTCACAATTAAGTACTCTATGCCGGTAAGGGACCTTACACACCGAAGTAGCATGTACGACGTGGCATGCCACGTGGCATGTCACTTGGAAATGAACCTATACCAAAGTATTAAACCTATTATTCCGAAGTGGCACGCCATGTGGCAAATGCAACGTGCCACTCCTGTGCCACTCGAGAAATGGACCAGACCATTTTCAAAATAATGCCACGTAACACAGTTGCTTCTCAGCCAATCAGGATAGTCTTTGTTCACATCACATGATCAGTTTGGTATGCGAGGACTAGGGTAAAGGCTCGCTTATCTGTTCCTGTTTGTTCGGAAGGTACTCAACTGTCAACAGTTTCATGGAATCCTGGGCAAGTCCAGTGTTTTTGGTTAGACCGTCGGTTATCGAGTCAGGCTAAAGTTTTCTAGTTAGGGAAACGAATACAGAACAATTTTGTCTCTTTCCGCGATAAATATTCTTTTTATGAATTGCAGTTTCGGTTTAAATAGATGATATTTTATAAATTGTTCAGTTGATATATGTTTTGAAATAAATCTAGGTATGTTCACAAAATACCACTCGCCATTCAAATGGTCTCGGCCTTTCTATATGATAAACAACTTTAAAATGATCCAATGATATAGCGACTTCCGAGAAGACATATGCTATAATACATCTTTTCTACTTAAAGAATCTATGTAGTATAAAGAAAAAGAGTACTGGTTGTTCTTTAGCCCTCCTGCAACTGCGGTATTAGTATCCTACCTCCGTAAATAAGGCTTTACAATAACTACGAAATCACGAAGGGCATCTTTTGGGTGTAGTTTTCAGACTATAAAAGCGCTGTGCAAGTAAATTATAGCAAACAAAAAGAACAGTGATTTTGCTTGCAGCACTTGTATTCCGTCGGCTAATCGGAAGAGAGAGAGGCTTTTTTGGAGTCTTGACCTTTAAAACATGTTTTGGCTATGTTGAGCCATAATCATGGAGGCTTTTCAGGGAGAATCTCTAACGATTTACGATCGGCATCCCCTACTGTCGTTTTAAGATCCAAATATAAAAGCTTTACTTTAGCAGCGGCAGTAAGTTCCCTAAAATTCAAGATACACCAACTCTGTCAAAACTTCTTATGACAGAACACGTAACCCTTGTTCCATATCTAACAAGGAGCGCAACATTACTGAGCATGTGCAGAATAGCACCTGTTCAGTGGCGGTAACACCAGGTCAAAAATGGGGGGTTGAGATATGACAGAGCGTTTCGGGTTTTTCACTCAAAACCATAATCACGGAAGATTTTGTATATTTGACATTATAGATCGAGAAAGAATTGTTTCCACTTTTCTTTCTAGTATCCGTATTTTACTCGCTCTCTTTACCAGAGAAAAACATGACTTGGTAAAATAGTGGAGGAGCTCAAGTTGCCCCCCGGCGGCCTCCTCCAGTCCTCACAGCCATAGCTCTTCCTTTCTCCTCACATCGAGAAAAATCACTTGGTAGCAAAAGGAAAGCCCTGCTTTTCTGTTAAAAAACTTTTATCTTCTCTAATATCTTTTCGTCTTAATCACGTACAAAAATTTTATAAATTCTTCTAAAAGTCAAAGAAGTTTCAGGACTATACTTCTTTGCTACAGATTTCAAATTATTTGAATCTAATTTGTGAGTTAATATTCCTTAATGTGATGCAGCGGCACCCATTCGATCGAGGGTATTCTCGCGTTCCTGCACCTGTCTGTCATAACACTATGTATGCAGCTAACGCTATGTATGCAAATAATACTGTATATGCAAATAATACTGTGCATGCAATTGGCAATCTCTCAATCAAAGACCCCTGATGAGCAGTGGGTTCGACATTGAAACTATCCTAAATAAACAGAAAAAACACCAAACAAGCTAATTAATAAATAAAGGGCAGCTGGAGGGTCCAAGGGCGACGCCCCTCAATTTAGGCTACCGGGTAAAGAAGCAAGCCATGAAGCAGGCTCAACTGCCCAGTAGTTCCGCCTTTCGCGGATTATGGAAAGCATCTGTCAATCTGTCATCAATGAGAACGGATACTGCATCCATTCCTTGCCAAAAGGCCGAGAAGCGATTGTATGCAATTGGCACAATCTATTCGGTTAGTACTATGGATGCAACTGACACTGTGTATGCAATTGACACCACGTAAACAACTAACATTTACAATGCAACGCACACTAGGTATGCAATTGGCACAAGAGGTGTAACCATGGTTCAGGACGATACTACATTATACAAGCTTCTTGCAATGAAACGGATTTGAAAAATGTGTAAGCTGTTACCTTGTAAATATCTTGTCTGACCGGGCTCAGAAAATTAAGAAAAAAATATTTTATTACAACTTTATTCAAATATTTTAGCCCGTAAAACATCCTGACAGTTATGGACGTGTTTCTCAGCTTAAATTAATCAGTAAATACTTCTACATTAATGCCAGGTCTTCATTAATTAAAAGCATTGAAGACAAAGCGCTCGGCAAGCTATAAAATTTTACTTGAAGTACTTTAAACACTTGCATGCTACTATAAGCAAAAACGTCAAACACTAACATACACAGAAGCACGCGCGAAGCTTCACAATTTTCAGCTAAACACCTAACGGAATTCCATTGTTTACTGTCCCCCATGACTGACGACGACGAATGAAGAGAAGACAGTTCGGCTTTTTAAAGAGATAGGAAGTAATGGTTGAGGACAACAGAACCTCCTCTTGTGGCTTTATAAACATATAAAGAGAAGAAGGAGAAGAAGGGGAAGAAGGAGAAGAAGGAGAAGAAGGAGAAGAAGGAGAAGACGGATGTAAGTTGCCCTTGGCCTACCTCTGCTTCTCCTGCCCTCCATCTTCCCAGTTAACACTAAATTTTCCAAACTAGAACTACTCCGAATGACATGCTCTAAAAAGTTAAATTGGTTTTTCCGAATTGTTTTCATTAAGGATCTTTTCTCCCCGATTTCTTGTAAAATTTGATCATTAGTCTTTCGTTCAGTCCATGAAGTGTGAAGCATTCTTCTGTAAAACCAAAGTTCTGTTGCTTAAAGATGTTTCTCCATTAATTTGGAAATAGTACAGGACTCACAGCCATAAATTAATATTGGAATGATGTAGCATTGTAAAATCCTTTTCCTAGTTTCTACAGAAATTAATGGGTTTTTTAGAATTTTTCCCATTTGTTGAAAACTTGCAATACCTACTCTCTTCTAATTTCCGCATCACATCTTCCATCCTTTGAGATAACCTTACCTAAGTACTTAAAATGTTTAACTTGTTTGACGGAGTTGGTCCCTATGGTAATGTTTATTGTAGGAGCTGCTTTTTTGCTTATTAACAACCTTACACTCTGTCTTTTTGATGTTGATGGTGAGACCCTTTGCGATACGAATTTAAATTTTTTTTCACAAGCGGCGGGCCGGAAAAATAATTCAATCTCGATAGTTTTGCGCTTGTACCTTTTCCTATTAGTTAGGCCCTTGACCTAAAAAGAACTACCGTCATTTTAGACTACACATTAGTTTGGGTCGTTCAAATTTATCAAATTCTGGCGTTATTCAGTTTTAAACACATTGCATCCTACTGATTCTTACAAGGGAGATGCGACGAATTGAAGGTGACATGCGAGAGGAAAATAACTTGTGCAACTTGTATTTACTGCGCGGCTAAATCTTTTCAGACTCTTTTAATTTTTTAACACTATTAATCTTTTTTATTGCCATTATTGTATTTTAACAATTTTCTTAGTTTTTAATTATTTTTCCTTGAATATGACCTTATTCCCTTTCTTGACTTTCCAGGCAAGAGTTACGTAATTAATGCAAGTAATTTACCACGCCTCGGGGAATATTTTTGAAAAAACTCTAGGAGGAAAAAATCTTGGCTCTACAAGGAATCAAATGATATATGCCATATATGCGACTATTGAAAGACAGAAAGACGGAAAGAAGGAAAACATTAGGTTATTTAATGTTCTCCATGACTTCAGTTCGCAACGTTGCCTAGTGGAAAGGGGTACGCAAGGACAGTTTTAGTCTATCTCCGGAAAATTTAGATTTTAGTGGGCTCGGCCTCATTTCAAACTTATGTACGTTAATCAAAATGATGCTTTCTCCAGAATATCTAACTATGAACCTAACAGGCGTTCTTCCCTCTACAGACCTTTCCAAAACTGAAAACCGTCCCATTTAAAGATGTTTTCAAATATGTTACAGCGGTGTATTAGTGTTTCCATCATTTTTTTTTTTTTTTGCTAAAAGTGAAATTCAGGTCTCTTGTGCTTTAAAGATTTAAATTAAATCAGTTAAAAGGTTCCTAAAAAGAAACTGTTGCTGGCATTTTTTCCAATTTGTGGAATCCTTGGGTAGACTATCTGCTCTGATTTAGAGTAACCAGGAGGGCAAGGTCTCGTTTTTAAACCGGGAATTGATATGGCAAGAAAACTTTTATATATGATTAATTAGTGAATCTAAACAACGAAAGTTTAAACGTATAAACCGTTGTCAACCAGAGGCATCCGATGGTGTGAGTTGAGCCTGTACAAGATTCAAAGTATCTTGGTAGATACACTAATGCCAACTATGGCATTGGATTTATTGTTGTTAAAACATTGACTACCTCCTTTTCTATATAAAATGGTTTCGAGGAATTTAGCCTTATATTCTTTAAAATAATTTTTGCTTGTGGTACAAAACAAGAATATTATACGAAATAGCGAACACAATGTTTTGAAAAGTATTTTCGTCTGACGCTCCACTGAGGACAATCGTCAGAATGAATGTCAAATGTTTTCTTTCTTTTATGTGGACTGACTGTATCGGTTTTTTTTGCAAAACATCAACACCTAAAAGAAAGCAACTACCTCAAGTTTCAAAGAGAAACACACCACTAAGCAACGTGACTCTGTCATAGGACAGCACTTGCTTAAGAATCCATATTGCGCCAAAATGTACACAGATGATTGCTTCCGTTTCATGGGAAAGGCTAGGTCTGCATTTCATCTGGTCGTTCTGGAACCAGTCCATATAAAAGCAAGAAAACATTTGCTATGCAGACAAAAAGAATTCCTTTTCTCATTAGGCCTATTTAATTAATCTTGTTGTAGTGTACGCTAATTAGTCCAAGACACAAGCCATTCAGGCAGTACAATTTCTGATCAGCTCTTCCGAAAATACATTTGAATATACTCTTTCACAATTTTCATTTCCATCATTCTGACGATTGTACTCTGAGGAGTGTCAGAGGAAAAAACCATTTAAGTGTATACTTTTTTTGCTATTTTGTGCCACTAATAATCTTTGTGCCGCTTTTTCATAGCAGAAAAGAGATTGCTTTAAACCCCTCGGGACCCGTAATGTAACCCTTCTTAAAATATATAAAGTTAGGTTTTAGTAGTATGTCACCGTTTTTCTTGTGGCCTTTTTAAAAAATCCAATAATTATTCATGAATACACAAGAGAAATAGAAAATACGTAACCCAACCTATTGCAACGTATGCTCTACCACCATTCTTTATTTCTCTAGTCACCACATTAGCTCCAAACCATCAACCAGTGGACATCACCATCAAGCTCCGCCCAGTGAAGATTACCAAGTATCTTCAAGAATAGAGAATTTGAAACCAAGAGATATATGAACAATTTATTTGACCATATATCACGCTGAAAATCTTACATGCTAACACAACTGGGCTCGCAGAAACAAAGCTACTTTCTTCTATGACTGACCGAGGGCTCTGGAACTCGAAAGTTGTCAGTGCTTCACCACTTTCTCAGGACATTGAAGAGTCAAGAAGAGTAAAATCTAAATTATCTTAAGCAATTTCTGATCTATCCTCTACTAAATCTTTACTGCTAACCGTTTTCAAATCATGACATATTAAACTATTTTAGTCTTTAAACATTGATCTCCAATATCCTCCGAATATTCTTTTCCGTGAAATGTTTTAATATCACCACAGTTTAAAATAATCAAGACCATTGTTGCAACGTATGTAATGAAACAATCTAGTGCATGTGCAAATTTCGAGAATCAGTTAATTAACCTTCTTTTTAAGGCAGGAATTTAAGGTATTGGCATCTCTTTGATGGGCCTATATGAATGATTGTTTTCGTATATTAGCTAAAGCTAGATCAGCTTTCCATCTGAAAGTTTTAGAAGCGGTTTTCATCAAAAAAGTTGGTTTGTGGTACAAAATTTAAATTTTGCGTTGAGTAACGGATTCATTTTGCTAAACCTTTTCATCATACACTGATCACAGCAATCGTATGGAGTGAAATGAGAAAGCTATTACGATGAATTTATAGGAAACCCTAGAATATCCAAGAAAATAACGGTCTCGAGAGCGACACGTTTTCTGCCCACTCGTGTTATTGAAAAAGGCGTAAATTGTAAACAAATTCTTTTTCTCGATATGCTAGATTTCCTTGCAATAAAATAACCAATGTTGAAATGTTGATAGGCCAAAAACGTCTGGCGGCCGATATATCTGTTCCTTGGTCAAACGTTTCCTGTAACGTGGCACTTTGTTTTTGATAGCAATTCGCATGTTCCTCTGTGCAGCAGTTCAAAAGAAAATATCATTGGCAAACAACAGAGTAAAAGATATGCATATGTGAAGACAAAGGGAAGGAATGAAGAAAAAAGAGAGAAAAGAAAATATCCGGGGTAACAGTCAAAACAAGGATGAAAGAGAAGATGTGGAGAAGAAAACGGGAAAGAAAGAAGAGGCAAAACAATGGACGAGGAAGAAACAAATTAGAAAGGGCAAACAGAATGAAAAGAAAAACAAAGGGCGCATAAAGATAAGGAGCGGGGAGGGGGAGATTAAAGAATACAAGGAATAAGTAAAAAATGGAAGAACAGAAGAATAAAAGAACAGAAGAAAGGGAGAACCACAGAAAGGACGAAAAAGAGAGACACAGTAAGGTAGAAAGGAAAAGGGAATTAAAGAGCGGGTAGGGCGAAGGGAGGGTAGAAAAAAAGAAACGAAAAGGTAAGCGAAGAAATTAAGAAAGAAAGGATCCAACTGATTTCAAAATTTTGACTTGCAAAAAGGTACTGATCCAGGAGCCCCAAGCTATCTCCCAGAATCTGGATCCACGAATCGGAGTCCGGCTTACAAGCTCATTGAATACCATAGAGAGGGCTACTTTGGTGCCTCTGGCATGGCAACGCCAATGTCTGTGCTTTATTGCTGGTCCTTTGCGGTGTATTTGAGCTCCATATACCAAAGAATACTATAAGGGTGGAAACGATTTGGCCACTACAGCACCTTCCTAAAGGATAAGAAAATGCCTGCTGACATGGATGGATGGATGGATACCAATTTACCTAGCTGTATCAAAATCCACGGTTCTTTTCTCAAAAGAGCGATATGTAGGAACTTTTAAATTATTTTACTCAACATAAGACGGGTACCACCACTAAGTGTGGAGGTACTTGTTGTATAGATCTTCTTCACGTTCTAAACTATTTCTATTCCTTTTTCATGTTCTTGCTCAACATTGCAAGCTACCTTATTCCTAAGGCTGAAACACTCCCAGACTATAATTAGAATAAGGCAGGGTGTTTAAGTCCGGTCAAGGCGGCAAGCCGATTCTAACTTTTTGTTCCGCGAGTTTGTAACGTCTCAATCAAAGACCTCTCATGAGCAGTGGGCCCGACTTTAAAACTACGCTAAGCAAAACAGAAAAAACACGAAATAGGCTAACTTATAAATAAAGGGCGGCTGGGGCGTACAAAGGCAACGCCCCTCAATTTTGGCTACCAGGCAGAGGAAGAAGCCACGAGGCAGGCTCAAGCGCCCAATAGGACTGCCTTTCACGGATCGTGGAAAGAATCTGTCATCAATGAGAAGGAAAAATCAAAGAACAGAACTTAAAAAGTAGACACTATTTGAAAAGCATGCCCAGAATTGCTAGCTGTCTTATCATCATCAATAAGAGTGCCCTAAAAACTGTTAGGTTACATAACTTATTTTGTTGCTAAAGAAATTTGAATTAAAAGTTAGAGTTCTGTCGCCAAAAGTCATAGAATCGTAAACTTGAAAAGACGACCTAGTCATGCCAAAACCCCTCTTAATAGTAAGTTATATATAAAATTCTAGCTTACCTCATTCTTGGTATCACATCTACAGCTGTATTCCTTGTATCCTTTACATTACGCACGTGTTTTGAGCAGACACCAGAGACACAGAGAATATATTACTACCAGAACCCAAAGCCCTGAACTACGTTTTTTACGGTATGTGCTCTACCAACTGAGGTAAGTGGTCTCAATGCTAACACCTCCCGACATTAGCTCCCAATCATCCGTGGGAGGACATTGGCATCAAGCTCTAAAGCAAATTGAGACCAGCATCTCTCCTCCATACGACTTGGCCAAGGAAGGACTTGTTGTGGACGGTCGCACAGAACCTGAAAAGAGTATCAACCTAAAATGTTAGGTTCTCCATATATTTACACCACATGAATCTCTTAACTCTTACAAGTCTTCACTAAACTTGCAAGACGGAAACTGCTACTTAAATACAAGTATGAATAGAAGATAATGAATGAATACACGTGACTGAAGGAAAAGTAAAAGACAAACATACAATATCAATTATAATCGTACGATTACCAATAATTTCATTAACTAAATCACCATGTTAAATACTTATTAACTACAACTATCAATAATATATATACGAAATACAATGACAAACCGTGACGTCAATAATGTATTACAGTGTCACAACAGACTACCATCCGGGACCATTATGCTATCCAAAGTATATTGAAAATTACAAACTGTCAAGGAGGATATAAAATTTCAGTTTTGGGAAAGATACCAGAGTAGTAGATGAAATGTCATCATCGGGACTCAAACCCCTAAACCACCCTTTCACGGTGTGCGCTCTACCAACTAAGCAGAGATTCCTGATGATGTTAACATCGTGAATCATATCAGCTCAATTGGTAACATATTTCCTATTTCTCTAGTGCCTTTTCAAAACTAAGGTTTTAAATTTTCTCTTCTTAATAGCTTGATTATGATAAGTTGGAGTTTGGAAACAATTACTGTCATACCCTGCGGGTTCTACAAAGAACTTTTTCAGGTTCAAACGTCCAAACTACTAAAGGAGAGCAGCTGAAATCACACACTTGATATCTCTATAAGTTTGCTATTGCCCGATTTTTTTTTCATTTGTAAAAGATAGTAGATGGCATAAACAATACAGAATGGCAATACAGGTAAGCACCACTTAAACTTTGTGCGTCAGAAGGCGGTCGGATATAATTTATGCTCACAAACGTCCCCAAATCATGTGAGTTTGCTAAAATTAAGTCGAAACTTGAAAGAGGTATCACTGGCTATTTGTCTACTTTAGTTATTTGGCTGCTTTTTAGGCTAGGTTTGAGGGCGTTAGCCAGGCTTTAGGCACAATCAAAGCAAGAGTAACTGTTAAGGTCTGTTTCTCTTTACAATGTCATGAAATTAAAGACTTAAAATTACTGCTAATTTTATCTCAAGTGTTTCTTGCTCATGCCGTATTCTAAACCGTTCCTTCGAAAACACATTGTTAACCCAAACACAAAAATTAGCTTGTAATATTTGGTAGAGATTCCCCATGCTCAGTAGAATTTTCATAAAAAACCTCCTTTGGTTAACTTGTATAGAATTTAACCGAAAGGAGGCAATAAGTCGGGGATATTTCAGCTAATTAAAAAACCCATATCCCCGCGTGTTATGAAAAGATATAAAATTAACCTACATCGATTTTTGGATTTTTGTAAGGGATTTGATCTGTTTTCAGGCATCGGCGGATTAAGTGAGAAGCCGGGAGCCAAGAAGGGTAACCGGTTTATCTATCAGTTTGTATTTTTGATGTGTGTAATGGGGAGGTCGTCTTTTTTAGCGATGGATCAAGGGGGTCGTTTCTGTAAGTTGAAAGGGTTGTTTAAGTTAAAGCGTTTTGCGAATCGTCGTTATCGCCATACCGTGGTCTCCGACACGACCCTGGTGCGGCGTTTGGGTGAGATGGATATCAGCGAAATTCGCCACATCAACTACACGACTCTCTTAGCGGCATTGCGCCTGGGCTTAGTTTACCCAACCGCAATCATAGACGGCACCCAATGGTGTGGCCGATTATATAGCTGTTTGTGTTTTGTGACGCGCTGGGGAGATGTTTGGATGGTCGATTTTGAGCCGATCGAGAAGAAAGGCAAGGAGTTGCTTGCCAGCCAGCGACTTTTAGAACGCTGCTGCGAAAGAACCGGTAAAGGTATCATCAAATTGTTATTGGCCGATATGCTCTATTTCAATGAACGGTTTTGGCAGTTAAGAGAATCGGGGTATGTCGAGGATATTTTAGTCAAATATACCCCAGACCCAAAGACACCGGTCAGTGAGCTTTATCGAGTCTTATTGCAGCGCTTTGAATCGATGAAAACATTGTATATAAAGCCGGAAAAAAGCAACAAAGAAGACCAGAAGCTCTCCCGGTTGGGATTCGACTCTTATGAAGACTATGATCAAGATCGTGGGATTAGTTACACCATTTACTACGCGCCCAACAACAGTTGGGATAACCGTTATCAAATTGCCCAGGTCATCGAAAAAAGCAGCGCCAAAGGCATGATGGCTCCCTTTTATGTGATCACGACCGACAAATCCATGAAACCCCAACAGCTGCGCGAAAACGGCCACAAACGCTGGTATATCGAAAATGACGGCTTTAAACAGTTGAATGCCCATCTGAAAAGCAAACGAAAATGGTGCGAGGATGATCAACTCTTATACAAACTCATTCCTATTTGGATGGTGGCCTATAGCCTGCTGTGTTTGTTCCGCCGGGAATACCAATATCAAATTCGCAAACTCTATCACCAGGTAAAAGTAACCCTTGCCTTTGTTGTAGAAATCCTCGAAAAAGAATCTTTTGCAAAGGCGCGTTTGTATGACATCTGAGTAACGCCTGAAAACAGAAATCCAAACGGCAGCCAACACTGCCAAAACATAACGACATTCTTCCGCTCAAAAAAATCAGGTAAAATGTCGATTAGAGGAGACTTTCTGTGTCAATTGCAAACTTAAACACAAAGATCGCTAACGCTAAGATGCTATTCTGGCTACCTATTTTGAGGGAGCATGGGGATTTTCTATTTTGGGGGATACCCAAGTCCTACTCAAGATTAGCTCTTGTGTGGAGTTTATCTACCCCATATATTAAATTTTCATTTCACCCTTCTGGAAGGTTCTTACAAACGCTGATAAATTGAATATCCCCTTCACCTTCTCTTCCGTTTCGCAAAATACCCACTGAGATATCCAATTTGGACATGCTGTTCAAAGCTCATCATCATTCTTCAACCGCGAAGGAAAAAGTGGGGTAAAAAAAAGTGGAAAATGGAATTTGGTGGCAGATTTTTAAACTTGATAGCAGATTTTGGAATTCTGTCAAATTCTGCAACTGGCTCCTTTGGAACTTTTTCCATATCTGGCCTTCATATAACAGATCATACAATAGTCGTTTATAAAAAAAGGAAAACACAACCAAAAGATTTCAAACGGCGCTTGGAAACAACTCGTTCTACAATAGTTACACTGTCATAGCTCTTCATCCTCACATTTGTTACAAATACCCGTGTTCTTTTTTTTTTCTTTTTTTGAATTGTCTTTCGTCCTAAAAAGCATAATACTCTGTTGCTTTTACAACTACTACTAATACAACACTAACACTACAACTACTATCACCAAAAATACTCTGATACTAATACTACTAAGGCCAAGTCTATGCAGGTAAAATTTGAGAGAATACTGATGGCAAATTCGAACTAACAAAAGACGACATGCGCATTTAGATTTTAAAAATAGCGTATCTAAAGAATTGATTTATATATTCAGTTGAAACTCCCAAAGTATGCTTAAAGTGGAAGATCAATTGACCAAAAGGCAATATGCGCTCCTACTACTAATATTACTGCCACTATTCTTTAATAGCTGCAATAGCTGGGGGGAAATCCTTAATGCGGCAAATGTATTTTTTTGCATACCTCGTTCATTTTTCTTTTTGTATGAAGACGGGTTTTCACTAAATAATAACACTAATACTAATTATCACTGGTTCAAAACTTTTCACGTCAATTCTAGAGGATGCAACTGTGTTCTCATCTATTTTCTGATGTTTTGCTTTAGGCTGACGGAGCAGATCCAAGGTTCCGCTGTTTACAGATGAAGAGAGGCAAAAAATACAAATGGGGTAGCCCAAGCTCCGTTGGTACCCCCTTCCTGAAACGCTAATTCTGTATCCATCCCTGATCCTCCCATTAGCTACCAACAGCTATCTTCCGGTTTTAGTTCTACATTGTCAGTTTTCATTATTTACTAGTTTTCATATTATTATACCATTATGATTCTCCTATTACTTCATATTCATTAGTTTTCATTAGAATTCTAGTTTCTAATTTTTTGGCATCAATTCCACAGGATTCAATTGTATTCTGATGTATTTTCTTTTTTTTTAAATATTATCTTACCTGGAATAATTCACCATTGGAAATAAAACCATCATTGTCCATGTCATAAATCCTAAAGGCGAAACGTAGTTTTGATTCTTTGTCTCCCTTCACACTAAATTGTGAAACTCCTTGAATAAATTCTGAAAAAAAAATAAAAAAACTAATGTTAGAATTCCCAGAAATACAAAAAATAAAAAAACTTTCAGAAGATCTTGTCAGCATAAAATGAATTTTCTAATAAGTGATCAATGATAATAGCCAGGCCCTGTAAAGTGACCCCAACTCTGTGGGAAGTTTATAAAGCACAGAGCTCCTCATAACACCCCTCAAAACACTGAATGAAAATGTTTGGATTAAATATTTTAAGAACGAGTTCGCGAGGGTATCACCTCCCGATGATTCTCGCGGATTATGGAAAGCATCTGTCATCAATGAGAACAGATACTACATCCATTCCTTGCCAAAAGGCCGAGAATAGATGTAGTATTAGCCCTTATTGATAACAATTTCTTTCCAGTATCTATGAGAGGTGATCCTACTGGGCGTTTAAGTCGCTTGCTTCTCTGCCAGGTGGCCTAAATTTAAGAGGCGTTACCCTTGGACACCCCAGCTGCCCTTTATTTATTAGTTAGCGTGTGCAGTGACGTCAACCGAAACAAATGACATCCCTAATTTCTATGCCTCAATGGTATGGGACCATGGTGTAATGGTAGCACATAACGTTGCAACACTGAAGAACGGGGTTTGATTCCTCATGGTTCTACGTTTTCACCATTGAGCTTTTCATCCTATGTCATCAGTCACGCACGTCGGGGTCACTATTGAGGCATAGAAATTTGGGATTTCATTTGTTTCGGTTGACGTCACTACACGTGTTTCTGCCACATACATTACAGATGTATATCAAATTGTTGCTGACAGTCGCTGTCGAAGGTGGTGGTGTGTTCTCAGGGCTCCTGAAATTCTTCCAGTTTTCATTCTGAATAAATTCGATGCTATTTGGTGCTAAAAATCTATGAGATTGTTTTTAAAAGTTTCTGTTAACCTAAGGACAACATGTACATGGCAGAGACGGAGATGACAATTTTGATTTGCACAATGGAAATACTTTTTAAAGCTTATTTCAATCGCAACTGGTCGTACAATAAATGATATGGGTCGTAGACTTTCTTTGAATGTCAAATTACAGAGACAACAAGCGAACAATAGATTAAGTCTTCAATTACAACAAAGCTCCCTACTTCGTCAGGCGGCCGCGTGGCCTAATGGATAAGGCGTCTGACTTCGGATCAGAAGATTGGGGGTTCGAGTCCCTTCGCGGTCGGAAGATGTTTTGCCTTTTTTTTTCTTTATCAAGAAAATAATCCCTGGAAGCACATTCTTCAGACGCCTTGGCCATTAAATATCGCAAGTTTTCGTCGTTAAGACGAGAGTTCAGAAGAGGCTTGCTCAGTAATCGGTGCAGCAAACAAGAAAAGGAACAAGTGGTTTATAAAACGGACGAACTCATTCTATTGGAACTCGAGTTACACAGGAGTGTACAGTCACAAACATTTAAGAATTTAAGACAAGTTACAGCAGCGGAAATTTTCACTGGAAGTTAATTCTTCACGGGTCTTGAAAGGGAAATTGAACTTTCCACTCAAGCATCAGGAAATAATCATCGTAAAAAATCTTACCTTGTTTTTTTTGTACCAAAGGTTAAGCTTTTTTTTAGCAAAGCACGGTACACAGTGCACACTTAAAATTTTCAAGGTTACTAACTGTAGCAAAGTTTAGTTTTGGAGTTACTTAAAAATATATTCAACTTTGAGATAAAGCGCTTATTTTGAAGCTCGTGTTGGCCTTATTGAGTGGAGTGGATCTGTTTCGTCCACATAACTACACTACCCTCCCAAAAGTATTTGAACACTTGCAGAAAACGAAGATGGCAACTGTCAAGATTGGAAAATCTACATCCGGATTGATTGCACAATAATTATTCGATCGAATAAGTTTCTTCGTTAAAACTTATACCAATCGAAAGAGAAATTTTCAAAGATTTTCTTAGTTATGCAAATTGATGCTGTATATTTTCCCGCTCCCAAAACACTGGCAATTTGGAGAACTGTTCTAATCCTCCTTTATTGTTACAAGTTAAATATTTAACAACTTCCTCACTGCCCATTTCTAATGGAGTGCCTTTTCTTACCGACACAGCAAGCTTAGTAATTAAAGGTAGAAAATTTTGGCGACGAAGTTTTAGGATAGGAGAGCATTGAAATACGTAGTAGAAGTAAGATGCATTACTTGTAGACAAATCACTTTTGTAGACAGAGCCGCCTTCACAGTTTCGGTGAATGCAGCTTTAGAGCGGCATCGTGATAAGGAGAAAGCGATTTGGCTAAATTGTAAGTGTAATTGTCGGCAAAAGTTGGGTTTGCAAGCCACTGTTGACCACTTGCTGAGTCACAGTTAGGGACAACTGGTTTAGTTTTGTTTGCAGAATTTAGTAAAGTTTCTAAAATTGTACTAAGTTCCAATGTTAAAGACTTTATGGTATGAGCGATCTTGTATAACAACCTGTGTAACATATGACCGATATCCTCATTAGCACAGTAGTATGTGGATTTTTAAAGTTTTTGGCTTTTATGTGTCGTTGGTAGTTAGTAGTTTTGGGATGCTGGCAATCATATTACTTATACTCTGTCTCAATTTTCTTAATCGGTGACTTATTAACATGGATTTAATTATATTCAATTTACAACAATAACGTGTTACGGTGCAACACACACGTAGATAACACATGGAACAGGAACATAATGAAAATGTGTTGCTGGCGGTAAATCTAATAGGAATACAACGAAGTGAAAACTTGTGTTTATACTCATTATGGACCTTTATCACACAAAAATCCAGAACGAGGCGGGACCCGCAAAGAGCTCGTCAGGCCGTAGGTTTACTTTAATATCAAGGCATAAAAAGGAGGGCATTATATATGTTTGCAAACAATATTATAAAAAAGTATGAATATTTTTTGGTTGTACAAAGTATTCTCAATCTTTTATGGACATCTTTTAAGGAAACAAAGATTTACAAACCTTTCAGCATTTAGTAGTGTTTGCGTAGAATTGACAGTTTAGCAACAATAGATCCACTTCATCGGTCGATTTACAGGAACGGAGAGAGTTTTACATCTAAACGACCAAAACTATTTATTTATATACAAAACTAATTCAGTCGGTTGGAGCCAACTGTAAAGCCACGGGGGTAAAGGCGGTCTACGCCTCACTAAATATACCGTTAGTCCCGAAAAGTTTTTGCCAAGTTTCAAACAATCATAAGCTTTCTTTAGGTATTAGCAATGTCAGCCCCCTAAAAACTCAGAACAGTCCTTCAAAGTTCAGAATAGCCCCTTAAAATTTCTTACTCTGGCTAAGTGCCTGGTTGAAGCAATAGGAAACATACGTGTTATGGAAAAATTTAGTATTAGGTGTCACATGAGTTAGGATCAAACGGTGAAAAATATCTAATAATCTTTAAGAAGAATTGGCTGCCAAACGCTTTTGATTCTCCTTGTTTGCCCAAATGTAACTATAGAGAGAGGATATGGGAAGAGGTGTTTGTAAACGGGCGCACAAGTGATATCATATCAAGCTCAGTATTTGGTAAACATTAGAAAATTGAGAATGTGCGTACTTTTTTAATGTTTCAAATGTTTACAAAGAAAAGCACTTTACCTCCTTTTAACGTATATCAGTACAGATGAACTTCAGGTACGATCCCTCGACCTAAAGGCATAAACATTCGATGTCTCTAGTCGATGTCGACTAAGGACGTAGGAGGCACATTTACCCCTACAGAGATAGTAAAGCCTCAACTTTCTAGAACGTTTTATGACACTCGGTTTTAATTTAACTTCTTACAATCAAGCAATACACATTTACGTGAACGTTCTCATTCGTCACTTCCATGGGCTAGTAAAATACTTGTGCCTGCTCGTACGTGACGTCAAATGAATACGTCTCCGTCACTGCTAAAAATTTACAGCATCATGAAATTACTGTTATAGTATACTTTACATTTAAATGACTAAATATTCCTCGTTTTTGTTTCAGAAATTTTGGCAATTAGCCAAGCAAGTTACGGAAATCATGTCCCTTAGAGCTGAAAAGGTACGGTTTATACAACTCGTTGTTGATATCATTCTAAACACATAATTCTGACAACCTCCTGTCATATCTACACGTTACTACAACCTGTTCGGCAATTTTACAGCATCAGCTACTGAAACCAAACAAAATGTCCCTATCGTCGCTTTCCTTTTAAGGAGTTTTATTGTTTAAGGTATTATATAGCTTTTAAACGCAATTCTTACATTTATAACTACATCACAGTGCTAGCCCTGCCACCAAGTGCCCGTATGCAAAATATGGCCTTAAAATCTCATACCAGCTGCGAGAAACCGCTGTTTAAGTATGGAAAAGTCCTTAAGTATACTCTTTTAATTTTTCTCAGTTCATAAAATTATGAACTGGATTCATTTAACTAAGTTTTGACAGGCACGATTTAAAGTTTGAAAGAGCGTATCTCAACGATTGCTCAAGGTATGGTTCTCAAATTTGGACAGCTTATCAATGTCAAGAAGGAGAGTGTAAAGAGTTTATAAGATATTTATCAAATTTTGCGACGGCACAATTTAGTATCCTATCTTAATCTCTTATCTTTGTTTGCATTGATGCTGAGAGTTTACAACAAACATACAACGGCTTGATATATTTGGAATCAAGAGTTACATTTCATAATAGCAAAAAGTGGGTTTCAGACCTACAGCAAGTGGTAGTATCAGGTTGACAATACTTCCTCGCCTAAAGAAAATGTATCAATAATTGATTACTGGCTGATATAGTAAAAGTATTAGTTTCAGGTTTCGTTGATTTTTTAAAGTAACAAGGCTAACGATCTTTTGCTGTAATGTATTGGCACATATTTACGGTACACAGTTTCCCTTGAATGCATGTAATGAACAGGTGCTATATACCTGCAATATACCAAAAGCAGTAGTCTGAAGTCATTACAACTTTTCCTGTAGTTAATTGGATTATTTGACTTTCTCTCCAATGACAAGTATTAAGATTTTCACTGTCAAGAAGCTACAACTACAGCAACTTTTCAAAGGCTATATATCACGTGTTGCAATGTCTGTGATGTGCATAACTTGGGAATATCATCACTCAATGCAATATTGTTATACATATTGTGATATAACGCTGCTATTATAGTACGAAAGACAAGAAAACAAATAAGTAGTAAACAAAGCGATTTGTTCAAATGTACTACCGCATCCCTTCGAATGTTCTGCTATTTTACATAATTCCAATTGTTTTCTCTCTCTTCAGTGCACCTTTGACAAAATCAAAATAGTTCTGAATTTTGTAGTAACGGCAACTGTACAATCGGAAGATGGTAATGTTACGTGCCACATGTGACGTACCACTTACGACGTCCCAATTCCATGTGAAAGCTCTCTGCGATTACATAATTCAAATATTAAAAAAAAAAAACAAGCTAAGGTAGGCCTAAGCGAGGAAAGTCAGCGATGATATGACCCATAGAAGAAAGGCCCTAAGTAAAAATAATGTAAAGCAGAAAGAGATTTTAAATGGCAAGTATGACATAAAATCATACCAATCTTTGTATTCTCAGAGTTTGTATAGAACTAAGTTAAAATACTGTCTAAGATTCCTTTGGCGCAAAACCTGCACAACGCCGGGGGGGAGGGGGGGGCGATTATTGGAGACTTAAAGGTTTATGAAGACTATAAAACACTTCCGTTAATAGCATCTGGTCGTCGGAAGAAAATGTCCCATTAGATAACACTTCTTGCTCATACCTTGGCCTGGTGCTCCCGCTGAGATTGGCGAAAATTATTATCTAAACCTGACAGGGCGAATAGAAAGCAGATTCTACAATAATTCCGCAATTGGTGTTTACAAGGTAAACAGACATAATTATAAACATCTGGAACATATTCCTACTGAGTTGATAATGACAATAATGAAAACAACTTCTATAGCGCCTATTACAATATTTCTAAGCCCCTCCCAAATTACAATTCGAAGTTAAAAGTATAAATATCTATCTAACTAAATGACATTTTAAAAGGTACGTCTTGAGATTACATTTAAACTGATTTACGTTTTCGGTAAAAACTCGGTAACGAGTTCCATGACGTTGGTGCGACTACACTAAAAGTTCTGTCCCTGTATTCTTTCGTTTTGGACCTTGGGACATTTGGGAGGTGCAAATTCACTGACCTTAACGTTCTTACTGGTGTGTACCTAGATACCATGTTGCAGACACATTCGGGAGTTCCCGCCAAATGCTCTAAACACCTGGCAAGTGCTGGAAATATAACACTCGAAGAGGCACGGGAAGTAGATTAGAAGATGGCTTGATGATTCTCGCTGAGTTGCAGTACTCGTAGATGATATTGTTGAATTTTAAATCCAAAATAGAACGTAAATCAGCTGGTATTGCAGCGCCTTTAAGCATTAAAATTGCAAGTAAGAAGAAACGAGATTTTTGATATAGGAGATAAAGTATAGGGAAATTGTTTTCCATTCTCCATCAATTCAGTTTCTCGTTTCTGTTTCTCACCCTGGTCACTTTTTGAAGACCCGGACTCTCACTTCAAGTTTTTTTTAAAAAGCATGGCCGCTGACCAAAGGAAATATTGTGCCTCCTATTACGGTATGAAATCACCATGTCACGTGGCATGTGTTACGTGCCACATGTGACGTACCACTTACGACGTCCCAATTCGATTTGAAAGTGGAGAATTGTATTATATTTAAATATTAAAATTAGCAGAAAAAAAGATAGGAAGATAAGATTTTAGAGTAAACTCGCGATTTCAGAGAACTGATTGTGGGACAAGTCTTGGCGCCAGGGTTTTACATTAAATTTTGCAGCCATGATTTACTTAAAGGGCTTGGTATTTGTCAAAAAAAAGTTGTCAATTTCTGAATACTTTGAAATGACACTGACTTTTGAAATTTCTTTTATTTACTCGTGCTACGTATAGTCTCTATTAATGTTTCATTTTTAGAGTGTTTGACAACGTATTCATTTCAAATCTTTTCTTCTCGATGAAATGATTCCTTGTCTAAAATGAAAACAAGGGGCTTAGCAATAACCTCTATTTAGGGCAATCTCTCAATCAAAGACTCCTGATGAGCAGTGGGTCCGACATTGAAACTACCCTAAATAAACAGAAAAACCACCAAACAGGCTAACTAACAAACAAAGGGCAGCTGGGGCGTCCAAGGGCAACGCCGCTCAATTTAGGCTACCGGACAGAGAAGCAAGCCATGAAGCCGGCTCAACTGCCCAGTAGGACCGCCCCTCGCGGATTATGGGAAACATCCGTCGTCCATGAGAACAGATACTACATCCATTCCTTGACAAGAGGCCGAGAAGCGAGAAGAGGCTTTCTAGCCCTCCATTTTCTAGTATTCGTCAACATGCTGAAAACTGTTCTCACCCGTTCTCTGACTCTGACTTTACTTTTCTCGCCTCCGGTTCCTAGGAATTCGCGCTCTTGCACAAAAAAAAACGTTTTCTTTTGTCTAAAGACACCTATTCACTTGATGTAAACAAAAGCTCTATTCCCTCTCCCTCTTTTAGTATGTCTCTTGTTAGATGTTAATGTACCCTACGGTTTATATTGCGGTCTTAACCCAACGTGTTTCATGAAGTGCAATTTATGATTTGACGATGGGGATAGAATACACTGAAAGTTCATCAAATAAGGTTTAGTAACTATGTTTCATCTACGCGCTTTGTGCGGGGCACTTATCTTTAAATTAAGAATTCGTTTTCCGCCTGGCTTGTCCATTTTAGACTCCATTACCTTGGGAGCTAACTAAGCCTCTTTCTAAAATAAGGCACTTCAATCAGCTTTTTCCCATGGCTTGTAAAATCTGGCATGCTAATCTTGGTTTGGACGGTAAGTATTCCTAAACGTGCTCAGCGAATTACATTCTGATACAGGTATAAATACTTGCTTTGGTCACAAGGTAATAAAATCGCTTAATCGGAAGAAACGTACCGAAGTGGAGCAACTGTGCCATCCATGCTAAACACTCCATCCGTCGCAATCAGCTTCATTCGAGCACCATTAGCATCTGCCTCCTTTAATTTGTCTTCTAAGTCTAATAAATAGATATGAAAACCTATTTTTAACAGAACTCAAACACCGACCTCAAAGAGGCAGAGGGTTTTAAAAACGTAAAAATCAAGCATTTATGAATGCACAAATACCTCTTTCTAACACGAATTAACTAGAAATCGTACAGACATTCTTCTTTAACACATCACGTTGGAGTGGTCATGATGCTGATGTTGACGATGCGGTTTTATGCCATTCACTCCCCTTTACTAGGGCTAAGGTGATGCCCACATATATGGGACTTTTGCTAGAGCTCAGAGCACATCAAGACTGGATTCCCTTCCTGTCAGTAACAACGGCCCTTTCGGGAATCGAACCAGTACCCTCTAGTATAGAAGGCAAGTGAACTATCTTCTGGGCAGCGGCCGCGGAGTAGGGAGCTAAAATAGTAAAATGCTTTCCAGCTTTCTTCCTCCTAAACGCTCGTGTTCCCACTCATTTATCTGGTGCCTTCTTTGTTTCCAAAACAAAGAGTGACATCTTAAGTATTACTCATTCTATGTTCGTAATCATCAGAATTTTAGTAGGATCTCATACCCCCATTTTAATCACATTAGGTTACGCCATCCCATTCTTGACTCTCTCTTTTTACTTCTTGACTATAGTAGCCAAGTCATATTCCAGGTGGCCATTGTTTGGTTTGCAGTTGCAATAGGGTTGGCAACATTTTAAACCTGTATTCCCTCTATTTTTAGGGGATAATGGAATATTTCATTTATTTATTGGTTTTTACCCCTTGTACTCACTGTTAACAGGGGCTAAGGCGATGCCCACGTATATGGGACCTTTGCTAAAGCATGGAGCATTTTAAGACCGGATCCCCTTCCTGTTGACCCAATAGCCCTTTGGGGAATCGAACGCATACTCTCTAGCATAGAAGGCATGTGAACTGGACCACAGCGGCTCTATGTTGTGCCATTCAGTCAATGAGTCTTTGATAGGTCCTTTCCTCATAAAAAACATTGAAAGCATTCATAAAAACACAAAATCCTCGATGTATGAATGTATTCACTATTCAAAGCTATGTTTAGACTATATATATAATACAAAAATATACTTTAACTAATTGTGACACTTACGCAAAGGAAACTTTGTTACCAAGTAAACTATTTATCTGTTTTTCTTTAAAAGATTCTCTTTTTGCAACAGTAATTTCTTTTTCATCTTTATTTTCAGCATTGCTCTAAAGATAAACAAAGGAGAATGAGTATTTTCATAATCATCATCATAATCATCATCATCAGCATCATCAATCATCATCATAATTATAATCATAATCATCATAATTATCAACAACATCATTATCATCATCATCATTATCATTAACATCATTATCATTATCATCATTATTATCAGCATCATCTGCATCATTATCATCCTCACCATCATCATCATCACCATCCTCACCATTGTCATCATCACCATCATCATCATCACCATCTTTATCACCAATATTATCATTAGAATCAGCAGTTCAGTAGCATCATCTCCACCACAAACTGATCTTATAATACATCACAAAGGCTTTGCCAAAATTTAATCTTAGACAGTGATTCTCAAAGTAAAATCCTGAGTTAGCTCAGTGAAACAACTATATAATCATACAAATGGCACTACTTTAAAACTGGTAAAACATACTGTTTCAATCACTGCCTCTTCATCTTCAATGGCCTCCAAAGAACGAATGACTTTACTTAATTCAGCTGTCCAACTTTCCCTTTCTTCTTCATCATTGCATTGAAGAAGATACTCTCGTCCTTGGTGTTCAATTAATCTAAAAATATGCTAAGGAAGCAGAACTTTTGTTTTAAAATTCATAAAAGAGTTTTTGGGTACCTTGTAATACATGTTAACTGTACCTTTCAAGTTATAACAAGTACCTTTTAACTATGAGTGTTGTGGGTGCTAATTGGATAGGTTTGCCCATTTCTTAATTTAGAAGCCATAGTTTATCAATACCCTAATATGAATATTACCTTGGGGAAGGGGGAAGGGGGGCAAGTAACCAAAATAAGTCCAAAGGCAGCGCAACATGGAAGAACTTAGGGTACCCATTACATCCAAAACAATAGAAAGGCAAGAATGATACATCATTTCAAATTCAAAGCCATTTTCTCAACAAAGTGATATGGATGACCTTGTTGAGTCTGATAATGTTTGCTTGGAAAATCATTTGCAGGGCAATCTTAATACTGAAACTTCTTCCAAGAAGCGGGAAAAGTCATGCATTACTAAGGGTTTACACATTACTAAGGAGTATGAGTTTGTGAAGATTCACAAATCAGGGCAAGTGACGCATGTGTTTAATATTCAACGAACACCGACGGTGCAGTTGCAGAGGGACGCAACACCTGATCAGGTAAATGTAACTAGATTGTATTTATTTGTGTTGACAATTGGAGGAGTGTACAATGAAGTAGATAAAAGAGATTTGCGTTTCCATACCGTATTCCACCGAAGAAGCGCCGAAGTTCTAATAAGCACCCCCTTCTCTCAGTGTGCCCCTCTTTGAGGAAAATATTAGAAGTAAATACCTTCATCCATCTCTTTTGACAGTTCATAACTGTGATACGGAAGCTAAAAATGGCTAAAGAAAACCGAGAAAATGCTAAATGAGGCCGTAATGGAACTTTGCCCTAAAAAGTGTTAGATTTTAAGAAACAACTTTACCCTGTTTTGTGTTTGTTGTGGAGAATGCGTGTACTCCAATTAGCCCTCATCCCCAGCCTGCCCTCCCCCCTTCCAAACCCGTTGCTGATAGGACAGGACGAAGGTACTACAAACTACAAGCCCTTTACAAGCGGAGTTGACATGTCTTTTAGCACATGAATGCAACCATTTGTGAATTATTTTAGGGGGGTAACTACCTTGAAGATTTGTCCTAGATTGGTGTGTTGACAGACTGGCAGAGGCTAGCCTTCTAGGCATGACAGTAGGCTTACCCTCCTTTTATAAGGTGACATAGCTTAATAAAAGGCCTAAAGTCTGCCGACAAATTATACTGAACAAAACGTCAAGTAAGGAAACTTCATTGACAACGTTTCGTCTTGTGAACGACTCTTTTTAGTTCAACTACAGATTGTTACTGGAAATAGGCTTAAGTCTTATACGACTTATATACGACTTAAAACATTTAATGATAGCTTCTTATGTTTTTATTACAATCTACCTGTACTTGGGGCTTTCTTAGAACCATTTTTTGTCCATTTAGTTTATTTTCTTCTATTATTTTGATTTCGTTCCATTGAAGTAGGAAGAGCGGGGATCACTACTCCATCCATATTGAATGACACTAGTGAAATGATCTAGTATTGTCAATAACATTGAAGCGTCATAAGGGAAGTGAAATTGCATCGATAAAAGCCGATCAATATTATCGTCAATATTACTGAGTCGCTCTGGGGCGCTTAAGAAACCGCTTAACGATACCAGTTCCAAACAGTGTCCCGAAATAGAACATCTCCAGTCTCATCCAGGTTTTACATTTCCTGCTTATAAGAAAGACATTGTCATATGTCTTGGAATAACCTGAGCTCGTGTTATCTTTCGCAATGAGATCATAAAAGGTCAATAACACACTCACAATCGAAATAGACCAACTGTCATGAAGACTTGATGATGTCGACCTGTGGAATATTGCAACATGAACCACCCACATAACAGCGATGTTAAAGAAGACTTTAGCACGCGCAGGACACGGGTGTGGGTAGATTTCACTCTTCGGATTTATTATGAGAGAAAATTATGATACAATGCACAAAGCACCCTTTGAGTTCGAACAAGACCACTCCCGAAGCCCCATTGTTAATGTTATTTTGGGGCACAAGTCTGAACCAGGACAACAGTAAGCAAGAGTATTCAAAACTCGACATTTAATGCATTGTACATCATTTAGGTGCCAAACTGACTCGGACCATAAGTATGCATGTAATACTACAATGAGTGTAACAAAGTAATATTGACATACATAAATGATCCTTAGGGTTCCATAACCTGTTAAGAACCTTTCCTTTGTAGTGACGTCAATCAAAATAGTGACGTCCCAAATTGCTCTGCCTCAGTGGTATTGGGCCATCGTGTAATGGCTAGCACATCAGCGTTGCAACGATGGAGGATGGGACTACGATTCCATGAGGTCCTACATTATCACCTTTGAGCTTATCCTCCTATATCAGTCACCCACGTCAAATAATGACCCGATATCTGAACAAGCTCCTCAGACCACAGCGCACAGCATCGGCTCAACAACACTCACTCTCTCCCTAACCCACGATGCCAGCATCTCAACTCACACTACATTGGAGTCGGTTTAGCTAACTGGAAACAACACAACAATCGAGCCTCATGCCTTCACCTCTAGCAGAGGGACTGTCTAATGACGTCAATCAAAACTAATGACTGCCCAAAATTCTCTTCCTCAATGTTATTGGACCATGGTATAATGGCTAGCACATCAGCGTTGCAATAATGAAGGACGGGAGTTCGATGCCTCGTGGCCCTACATGTTCACCCTTGAGCTTTTCCTCCTATGCCATTAGTTTCCCGAAGGACTATTTCTGCTCCATTTTGAACGAACAAAATCAATAAAAATGTCATCCATATAGGAAAGATTACTAATATAACTTTATAATTGCACATCATTGTTTATTCCAAGGTTTTTGATAAAGTGGAACACAAGAGGTTGTTTGAATAACTCGGAAAACTGAATCTGTATAAGAAAAACCTTCAACTGTTACAAAGCCGTTTCTGGAATCCGCCTGCGTGTATCAGAGTAAATGGAGAATACACCAAATACATCAAGTGAGAGGAGTCAGACAAGGGTCTGTATTGTCACCGGACCTTTTCAACTACTACAGTGAACTCATTCTTAGGCAACTGAAGGGGGGAAAAGGGCTACGAGTTAGCAGGCATCACATCACAAATATCAGATACGGGGGAGACACTGTGTTGGTAGAAACTAAGGAAACCCTCCAGACATTTTAGATGTAGTTGTCATGAAAAGTGAGAAAACAGGACAGAGTTTAAATTATAAAGAATCTAAATGATTAGTCATCTTCAAGACAAAGAGCCCAATGTGTAATCTGAAGGTGAAGAACGACTCAAAAATACAAGTACCCTTGGGAGTTTGATCACAGAAGACCCAAGATGTATGAAGAAAAATAGGACAAAGATTGCTTTTGGAAAGTCCATATTTTCCAAGTTAAAGAAAATCTTTCAATACCCTCTACTCAGTGTGAAGACAGGGCTGCTTGTACTGCACTGCTATGTTTACCCAGTGTTGACATAAGGAAGCAAGGCCTTGTCAATAACATCTGACATGAGGAAGCGTGTGGAGAGCTGCGAAATGTGGCTTTTAGAAAAAATGCAAAGAATATTTTGGACTGACAAAGTGAGCAACATAGAGGTTCTTAGAAGAGCTTATATGCAAAGGAAACTGGTATGTGACAAGAATTTGGCAACTAAGTTTCTTGGGGCATGTGATGAGAAAAGAGTGGCTAGAAACTTATCACTGACAGGCCGGATGAAGGGGAAGAGAAGCAGCGGAAGACGAAGACAAAACTGGATGATGAGTATAAAGATCTGGCTAGAAGAGCAAGGAATTCCAGAGAAAGGAGTTGAGCTTTTGGACAAGACAAGAAACCGGGAGTTGTGTGGGCAGGGATAAATTGAGCGGGTGCTCCTTCACATTTAATTCTTGCATCATACGCAGTAACAATGCACGTCCCACATATATTTTCAAAATTGTATCGATAATTCAGCTACGGGAAGTTTATCAAGGTGAACCTATCTGCAGGTGCCATATAAGGTCCCGCTGAGAAACCTCTTTTACGAGCGTCCAATCATATACCTTCTGGCCTTAGTCTATTCTATTCCAATATTCCAGAGACTTCAACAACAGGGCTCAAGGCATAATAACAGCTTAAAGCTACAAAGAAGATTGGTGACAGAAGTGGATAAAAGCAAAGCATCTATTCCAGTTTGGCAGAGCAACAATAACATACAAACTGAGCTAGATGACCTCCGATTGTAACATACTTCTATTTCTCTAGTCGCCACATTAGCTCCTAATCACCCACTGGTGGACATCGACATCCAGCTCAACTCAATTGGAGACTAGCCTCTCTGCGCCATGTTACTTGACCAAGGAAGAACTGCTATCCGGCTCGTCCTTGAAAATTTTGGTAGATAAAGGGGGGCAATTCGCTGTCTAAGGTCGAGAAACCCTGCTTTATAAAACAACTAAAGTTAGCGACTAGTGAGACATAAATACCATTCATATTCCTAAAAACTGCAATGGTCCTTGTTAGGGTTTGGTATGGCTCTTAAATACCACAAAGTTTAGTATCATCGATGATACTTTCTAACTTTAATAGGCTTTGGATTGATGACGAGCTGGAGGGCAGTTCTTCCTTGGTTAAGTCACATGGCGCGGAGAGGCTGGTCTCCAATTGCGTTGAGCTGGATATCGGTGTCCACCGGTGGATGATTGGGCGCTAATGTGGCGACTAGAGAAATAGAAGTATGTTACAATCGGAGGTCATCTAGCTCAGTTGGTAGAGCGCACGCCGCGAAAGCGTGGGTCACGGGTTCGATCCCCGGTAGTGACATGCTTTTCAATTTCTCTAGTGTTCTTTTCAAAACAAAGATTCGTGGAAAGGAACATCATTGAAGACAGAGCTGCAATATTACGGGTCAGTCGTACAAACAAGGCCTGCGTACCTTGCTCTCGATGTTCTCGTCTGATCCGCAGAGATACTTGTCCGTTCTGCGATGCATTTGCCATTAGCGATATAACACGTTTGTGACTTGCTCCGACTACGTTGATCCCGTCGACAGCCAAAATCATGTCTGCTCTTCGAAGACGCCCGTCCCTATCTGCGGCACCATTCGGGACTACCGTGTCAACTGCGACCTACAAGGAAGAGAAGGGGAGTGAAACCACAGTGAATAGCATTGAAGGCCACTTTCTTTTCCGGGTGTGCGTCGTGCCGACGATAACCAGTGATGCGACAATATGTTCAAATAACTTATTAAGAGTACCGTATTTTCTCTAATTATAGATCCCCTCTAATTAAAGACCCCCTTTTTGGTGCCCAAAATTAATTACAGACCCCTTCTATATCTTTATGAAAGCGGCAGATATGGATTTTGTCTTCTTGGGACAGTATCTCCACGAAAATAATTGTTTAGTCATTCAAGTTCTGTGCACTCACTTTACGCGTTGACTGCTCTGATGACGACAAAATACATTGTGTTAAGGAAAATCGACCGTGCGAAAAAGGCGTGCAACGCCTCAAGGACCAACTCGGCACTCTGAAGGAGCCTTTTCTTGGATATTGGACCATCAAGTTCAATAATTAAGGTGAGAAATTTTCAAGTCAATCTTGTCGTGTTTTATCCTACACTAAGTGGGTATGGGGAAATAGATTAATTTTCATTATTTATTGTGTTTCGGCTTTGAGTGCTCCTTCAGTGCCAAAGATAGGCCCATATAAGTACTCAGCTTGTGCAGTTTGCAGTATGATTATAGACAAGACGGAAGGAACATACCTGAGTGTCCCTATTTCTGTATCTTCTTCAACAATGCAATACAAAGTATTTAGGTAGTAAAATTTCGTAATATTGGTAATGATTGTAACTCCAGCCTAAGATCATACACTTACTAAAGAAGGGGGGCTTCTTAAAAGGACTGGCCCCCAAATCCCTTTTTTGCATTTAGAAAACTGAATTAAGGCGAATATGATTAATCAAGGCATAACTTATTCTATTGGCGACGCTTTAGCTAGGGATCTTACCTTCAGCTTTCCTGTTTCCATTGGGGGAGAGCGGCATAGTAACTGCGAACGAAAGTGAATCTTTCAGCTTGGTGCCAGACAGCGTCTGATCATTTCCATTTTGTCCTATTGTGCGCTCTTTTACAATTTAACTATCTACAGTTTTCAGAGTTCTCTAAGTTTTAAGGTATTAATTTTTGTGGGAGGGGGGGCTACAGAGGCGCCTTCACCATTACAAGTAAAAGGCTAAGTGGGAGGGGGCCTTATAGATATTTAAACAAAAAGCAAGGGGGCTGGGATCCACTCAAGCAAGCCACGCCCCTTTGTTTTAAAGATGTTGTTAAACAATGGCCGACTTGTTCACTAGTCGACTAATTTCGATCGAATAGTCGACTAGAAAACTAATCGCATATGGACACCACTAGCATGCGTTAGTCGTGAGGATATACATGTTGTTCGTATAAATGCGTTATTAAGTGGACCTTTTGGTTGATAGAGGTGAGAGCGTATCTCCGTCATACTAGTACGTAAGGATCGTTGCTTATTTGAGTGATGATAAGTAAAACATATTTCATTGCCCTTAAAATTATGGTAGCCGGGTATCTTATATCCCATTTTGAAAGAAGCCTAACAGTATGTGTTAGTCGTGAAGATATGTATGTTGTTCGTATAATAGCGTTATTAAGTGGACCTTTTGGTTGATAGATGTGACAGAGTATCTCCGTCATACTAATACGTAAGGATCGTTGATTATTGGAGTGATGATAAGAAAAACATATTTCATTGCCTTTAAACTGTGGTAGCCGGGTATGATATATACCCCTTTGAAAGAAGACAAACAGTATTAGTTAGTCGTGAAGATATACATCTTGTTCGTAAAAAAACCTGATTAAGTGGTCCTTTTGGTTGATAAAGGTGGGAGCGTATCTCTCTCTTACTAATACGTAAGGATCCTTGATTATTGGATTAATGATAAGTAATACATATTTCATTGCCCTTTCAACTCTGGTAGCCGGGTATGATATATCCCACTTTGAAAGAAGACTAACAGTATGTGTTAGTCGTGAAGGTATATATGTTGTTCGTATAATAGCGTTATCAAGTGGACTTTTTGGTTGATAGATGTGAGAGCGTATCTCCGTCTTACTAATACGCAAGAATTGTTTATTATTGGAGTTATGATAAGGAAGACAAATTTCATTGCCAATTAAACTGTGGTAGCCGGGTATGATATATCCCCCTTCAAATTAGTTACTTAATACATATATGAAAAAATATACGCACTTCCTCTACAGTAATTATAAAATTTTGTGTGTCTTACCTCCTTTGTTAACGTGTTTTTATTGTTAACCCTATCTTACCCGACGTATTTGAGTAACTGCGTACCCGAGGGGGTGCAGAATCCGCCCCCTGTTTTATCTCCAAAACGGCTTGACAAAATTCCTTTATATTTGGCACTGATACACTATGGTTATATACAGATCTGCACACCGACTTACAAGTGTGTTCAGGCAAACTGGAAATATGCCTTATACATTGCTCCATAAATTTAGCAAATGTTCAATGAGTGTTCAACTAGACTAACATATCCTCCGATTGCATGCGACAAAACCTTCATACATCAAAAGTTCATACTCCTGGTCGTTCAAACTTTCAGAACATCTGAGACATGAAATTTGAAATTTGGTTAATTCTCCAAAAATTTCCAAAAATTTGACAAAGGAGAACAAAAGTTATTACAAAAAAACTAATAGGGGGTGGGGCGGAATCCGCCCCCCGTGGGGTAAGGTAGGGTTAAGGTGAGTTTGAATTTTGCAAGTTAGATTAACTCAAATCACATTGCACACATCCAAATGGTAGAGAATACAAACTACTTTGGTATTCTAATACTCTAATTTGTTAATTTTGTACTTTAAGGTATTCCGTTTTAGTACATAATTTTATTTTCATTCATCAATTGATGTAAAATTGACTTTTTATACTAACATGTTAAAGTTATTATCGATCACTGATCTCCCTACCTGCCCTGACCTCCTCTAATCAGGTATTTTCTCCATAAGAGCCCAGTGACATAATAAGTTAGTGTTCTTAAGACTGCTCCAGTAAAAATGAGATACGTAAGCCTATTGAGATAAATGCTTATAATGACGTAGCATTTATCCATCGAAAAATTAAGTCTCCACTGTTGCTAAATCCCGGTACACATATTTAACGTTTTTGCTCATAGATATGCCGACAAGCTTTTTCTCATTTACTTCAACTCCCCTCCGTTGTCTATAAGGCATTAAAGATTTAGTGCACCGTAGAATGACCAATCTGTTCGGCCCTTAAACAATAGCATTAAGTGATGTGTGCGTTTTATTAAAGCCATTCTTCAGACACAGATCACAAAAAATAATATGGAGTAAACAATACAATTTTGTGCTTAAAAGTTGTCTTGATTTGTGTTATCTGGCATGAATATAATCAAAAAGCTAGAACTGCATGGTCCTAGCCGAATAACTTAATTTCTCCATTTTGTTTTTTATGGTAAACTTCTTTTTGAACCCTTTACAACGCACGTTATATATACGTGGTTACACAGGGGCGCGTAAAAATTAGTAAAGCAATAAGCCGTTTTTGCGTGGCAGGTATTCTGTTCTTTCAGAATGAAGGTAAATAAGCTTGAGTCGTGTAAAGAGCATACGCTTTAACAATGGATGACATTTAATTGCAACTTGTATTTGTCCACTTTTCAAAAGTCGAATGAAACACTTCCTATAATCGGTAGCATCGGACAAGCACTAAATCCCGGGCACGTCTTTAACCCTACCTTACATGGGCTTTTTAGCTCTTCTCATACATGGGGAGGGGCCTAGTAGGCCCGCGGCAGTTTGACACACTATAACTTTATATTGAGCAATGCTATGACAAAGATATTTGGCACGAATTAATAATTTTTTAGATATGTTGCATGCAAATCAAGCAACAGAAAGATCTCGGAGAAATGACGGAAATGTAAGATTCTCGTAATTTTTGTATTTCTATATCTTATCAATTGATCATACTTCTGTGGTCACGTTAGACGTGATAAGCGAGACAGTTCGCTTGGAAAACATTGATCCTAATGAGTGACAGGATGAACAGATTCCTTACTTATTTGGATAGATATGTTCGTAAGCCCAGGCAGTACAAACGGATAACCGGCTCTAAATTAACAATACTATCAGCAATTCTTCGCAAGAGAGTAGATTTTTAGAAAGAACGACAGAGAAGACTGTGCCCTGCCCCTAGTATAAACCCAAACCCAAATCCAAATAATTCATTAGCCCTTGTGATGGCAAAGGCTGACCTTTCTTATTCCATAGGATATTTCGGATTGTAATTGTGCGAGTAGTATATGCCTCAATATTAGCTATGCTGTCATTATGTTAGTGGGCAGTAATCGTACATTTGACAAAGATCGGACGCGGTAATTGCCGTTTACAAGGGTAGCTCAGAATCGTTATTGTCCGGGTAGAATTTCCTTGAACATTGTGTGAGTGTTCAGGTAGTGGGAAGGTAAAAGCAAAACATTTTTCATTGATAGAATGAATATATTTTGATTGTAGATTTTTACTTTTGTTGTATTTTACACTGCAACATTTTTAATGTATTTTTGCGCCTGTTAGAAACTGCACTCGCAGACACAATTAACATCATGTGTAGGCATCACTGGACATCGTAATATTTATGCAACACTTTCTGAACCTGATGGAAGTAGATGGTTGCCTTTCTGTTAAGATTGTACCATGATCTTTACTTTTTTATGTTGCTTTCTCGTTACCAACAGACACCCTTGGCACTTCCACTCCCTGAAGGTGCTACTAGAAAGAGACGGCAACTGACGGAGGAGGAGAAAGAAGCAAGACGGAAAAAGGTATCGTCTTGCTTTTGCTGCCATTGATGTTAATATATCAAACAACGCCCGTGTATGCTGTAATTGTTTTGATGTTGCGTGAGTCCACACAGTAGATATTTTGACCTCGGCATACACTTTAGTTATTGTCGTTTTGAATAAGTTCCGTGTCATCATTCCTGTCATTGTCGCAGATCATTGTCACGCATTGTTTGGCCGGCATGACCATAACCAACTGTATTGTATGACTAAAGGAGATGGACATCTGTAAATCAAAGTAAAAGAACTCAACTAAGAGTATCCTGATGAGATGACAACATTTTAATTTTGAGAATGTAACCACTATTTGGTCATTGTGGTACTAATCCTTCAAAATTAAAAGTGCCCTCTATGAGCTTTTGCTAGAATGAGAACAAGCCTGCCGGGGGCTGGTTCATTAAGATCGATGGCCTAACTAGGGCAAAACGTTCATTGGTCAATAGGCGATAGTCTTATTGCCGAAGTCAAGCTGCGGCCATACTTTCACTTTTTTGATATCATCGGGTAGTTACGTTATTGCGATCGAATCACAATTGTATCGACATGCGTATGTTTACAAGTATCATCTCCCTGCCAATTATGATCGTACTTCACATTACAAGGACCATGCCTGTTGCTTTATATTTCTTCTTCGCTTTACAGAGGATGGAAAATGCAATGAAAAAAGCGAAACTCATGGAAGAAGAGGAGCTTGCTTGTTAATATTGAAGGTGACATGCAGGAGGCCAAGGCTGATGCCTCCACAAGGCAACTTGTGATAGGTAGGTGTCTGCAGAAAAACGGGAGGAGAGGGGTAAGGCTCGGTATGTACTGATCACCAAGCAACAGTCGGTTTTTGTGTGGATAGACTCATAGATTCACCAAAAGATGTCTTTAAAAATGTGCTTTAAGTTAGAGGATTCAATTTGATAAATGTTTCGCCAGTCATTCTTTACTGCTAATCGTCTGAAATAAAGGAGTGAAACCGTTCACGGTAAATACAGGGCGGTTGCGTTACTCAGAAAATGTATGTGTAAGTGGCACATATTCAGTCACTAATTGACGAAACTATTTGTCAAAACTTCTTTTTGTCGACAGAATAGTAACTTTTGCGTTTATTCATCTTTCGAAATCGGAAGGTAAAATTTGTTAATACCCTAATTGCTACCCGATGTATGAAGTTCGTCAAAGCTGAAAGGGCAAGGCAATGAGAATAAGTAAAATAAGAAGCTACTTGATCGCTAAGTCACGTGTGGACAAGACCGACTCGATTTGAAACCAATTGCTACCTGATATATAAAGTTCGTCAAAGGGAAGGCAACAAGACGAGTTAGAAGAAGCTACCCTATTGCAAAGTCACGTATTGTCATGACCGACTCGGTTTTGCCCGTGCAACTAAGTAAAATTTTAGCTACTCTACTGCGTTAACGTACAGCAAGCTAAAAGTCTGGTCATTCAACTGCAAGATGAGCGAGCTTGATTGTAATGTTATTTAACCTCATGCCACTATTCTTCCAATTTTCTCTTTCCGCGTTTGCGTCTTTTGTTATAGTTGAATCAATACAAAGAACAATATAATTGTACATATAATCTCTCCTACTGTACCCAAACCTTTATGATTCATTTATGAATCTTACTATCCCTTCTCTTCAGATCTTCCACAAATGAACACTATTGTCTTAGAACTAGTGATCTACCAGATTTCCTTTCTGCCAAGTTGTTAGAGTTTGTAGGCCTAATTTCCCCATTTTCTTGTGAGCAGCGTAAGCGCCTTAAGAAAGTTTTAGTTTTAGTTTTTGCCATATTTTCAAATTTGTTTTCATATTCTTTGTGAATTTTTACATTTCTTAAGGGGACGACGTGGACGAAGACGTTGATCCTGATGACCAAAATGAGGATGGGGAAAGGGAAGAGAAAAAACATAGGGTATGTTAGTTTCATTTTCTTAGCGAAACTAATGGTGCTTGAATGGTCAATAACGTTAATGTTTGATTTACGATATGATGCACTTATTTAAAACTAGTACTTGATCCCGAAATTTCTTCTCTTGTATTGAAGAGCTAGAAGCCGAAAGTGCCACATACATACAATGTCAGTATGTGTGAACTACTTGAGTAAATTTTTCGTGAAAGTTTAATTCTACTTCGTCCTTGTTAGTTGGTTAATGGTTTATTGTTTATCTTTAACGACATTTTTGCATCACTTGGTACTTGTTGGTTAGTTTATGATTTAACTGACGTGACTCTTTTTCTCTACATAGTCCCTGTTAGTTGGCTGATGGTTTGTTGTTTATCTGTAGCGATACATTTACATCACTTGGTACTTGTTGGTTGGTTTATGATTTAACTTACGTAACTCTTTCCTCTACATAGTCCTTGTTAGTTGGCTGATGGTTTGACTAATTATTTCAATTGTCTTGGGCTTACTTGTTGCACTCTTTCCTATTAGTTTACCGAACGTGATGGTCGATACAGGTAATTATTTAGCGAAAATGACCTTGCCTCTCGCGCTTGTCTGCACTGGAGGGAGCCTGAATTTAAAGATGTTACGCAATAATCAAGGCCCAACTTGGTTTGCTTCATCCTATAAATTGATAGTTGCTCCGCTGTTGTTCACCTTTTTTGCTTGTTACTTTGGTTTTCGGGGTGTTGAATTGGGGGTATTGTTCTTTATGAACGCAGTTCCAGTCGCGGCCGCAAGCTATGCAATGGTATTGGCGTCGGGCGGTAATACTACCTTATGCGCCAATATAATAGGCCTGACAACCTTGCTTTCTAGTCTCACTGTTTGTTTAGGGACGTTAGCTTTGTCGTTACTGGAAATAATTTAATATACATTCGAAATAAAAACATTGTTTGGGACAGGATTCCTTTGCAAAACTCTCTCAACAACGTTTAGAGGATCTCGCCACTAAGCAGGCATGGGAGTTCGATCCTGAGCGAGTCCTAGCTTTCTGCAACCACCCCATTGCTATTGCATGATGCACAGCCTAATGTTGCGCATCATGCAATAGTCGAACTTGAGAGAAGTTTTGATGTCAGTGTCATTACTCAAAACGTCGATGATTTACACGAAAGAGCTGGAAGCACCAACGTTATTCACTTACATGGTAGACTAAACGTTGCGCAAAGCAGCTTGGATGGAGCTGTAGCTTACCCTTGGCATGGGAAACCAATATTGATAGGTCAGCGATGCGAATTTAATTGCCAACTTTGGCCCAACGTTGTGTTGTTTGGTGAACCAGTATTGCATTTAGATGAAGCGCGAAAGCCCATTGCAGACGCTGACAAAGTACTCGCTATCGGCAGCTCCTTGACGGTTACGGTTCAGCCAGCTGCGGGATTACTTAATGAGCCAGTGTCCACGCAGAGAAAGTCCTTATCTCAAAAGAAGTAAAGACAAAACCATTTGGCTACCAATTTATTCGTGGCAATGCTACCGAGTTAGTGCCTTTTGTGTGCGCCAATTGGTTGCGTGAGAGCTAAACGATAGCCTGTGAATTATTCTCAAAATCAAAGCTCATTATCTTGATTGAAGGATTAGGAAAAGTATCACAAATTTCAAACGATTTGCTTTCAATACCTCCAGGCCCCAAATCATTTAGGGGCAAAAATGAGTTAGCCAGCGTAGTGGTTTCTTCCTAACAACCTTTTTAAAACTCTGTGCCTAGTTCAAAAAAGGCGAACCCATTGGCTCGCCTCTTCTGTTAATAGAGATTTGTTAGCTCGCTTTTGATCCGGCGTGCTGCTCTACCATAAACGTGATGACTTCTTCATTTAAGCAAGATTTGCTGATGTATTGGCGTTGTTTACCAAGATGAAGGATAAAACCTAGATCTGTTTGTTCGAGTTGGTCGATTTCACTCCAAGCGAGGCTGCGATCGATTTTACCGCTTTTATAGCGCACGCCATCTGCATTCACTTCAAACACCACTTTGTTGCCACGGCTTGAACTGATGGTTTGACGCCATAGCCACCAGGTTCTTTTGAAATAAACGCTACAGGCTTCAATCACACTCAATACGATAAAGAACCAACCGACATAACCGTTAGGTAGCAGTTCAAACTCCAATAAAACCACCGCGCGAATTGTGCCTCATTTCAAAACGTATGACTCATGTGTGCATGCTTACACGTGGGAGAAATCGGACGTCGGATGACGGATGACGGACGTCGGATGACGGATACATGGAAACACCGCTTAAGCGAGTCGTGGAGCGTTGGTAACACTCGATAGCTAAGTGATGGGG
The DNA here is from genome assembly GCA_010016025.2 of Alatinidae sp. Z8VKAUB7J3. NCBI lineage: Eukaryota > Metazoa > Cnidaria > Cubozoa > Carybdeida > Alatinidae > Alatinidae sp. Z8VKAUB7J3. The sequence goes on along the minus strand of JAAAKM020073195.1, from coordinate 36,854,090 downwards.
TGATATTCAGACTAGTATCCCTTCTAAATGCCAGTGACGTTTATGCCTTTTACTACAATGATCAGTCCGATTTCATGCAACTTACTGCTAACACACGAAAAAAAGAAAGACTACACCTCCGAATACGAAGAAGATTCGAAAATATTGCCTGTTACCTAAGTAACTGCACATTGTCATCATTGAATATGAATGTTGAAGTTGCGCGTCAAACATCTAGAAATAGTAACAATGGTCTGTCGGCAATAGTATTGCAGTTGCACTATCACTAGGCATTCACCACAATCTGTACCAAACGTATTAAGTTCTGTTTGCAAACACTTAATAAATTGCTTTGAAAGCAAAAGATGTATTGATGTATTACGTTTAGGAGATTTAAGGAGGTTTAAGAAACCATGATTTACAATATAGGTACCACTTTTTTGCCATTGCTGCATGCCAGATTTTGGGACTGGTACGATAGAATGTAAGCGCAATGCATACTGTGGTTCCATGAAGCCTGCGAGATCGGGAACTCTAATACATCTAATACAGATATGTCTCGGCCCCAACAGATAATGGACTCACTAATAACAATGATCAACCGAAGCTAATTGTAAAGTTGGAACCTAGTTTTAAGAAAAAGGATAATAACGATGAACTTAAGGAAGCAATGGATATATCTTTTAACAGGGATCACCAAAACACTGTAATTACAGTACTTTCCTTAGCTGAATCGGATACGTTCTTGTTAAAAGTTTTAAATAAATGGTTCAATGTTCCCTTAATGTGACCACGCCCAGCATGCATGAAATGCGAATAGAATCTCCTTAAACCCGTAGGGTAGAGGTAATTCGTATATAGAAGTTTGGTGATGATGCCTAAAGGCACTTATACGAACACATATTACAATTTGTAAATTCACATTTTACGGACGAGTTAGGTTTTGGTCCAAAACCAGTAGACAGAATGATGGTATTAAGCACCGAGATACTGACAAAATTGGTTGAGAAACAATTAAATTTATTCATTACGATTGTAACGATTTTTCGTACTAACCATACCATACCAACCATATTGACCTTTTCCTCCAATGAAGTTATTATATTAAATGCAGATTTTTGCGTAATAAACAGTCATTGGTTTTTTTACGTATACATTCATACATGTTCATGTGTATCTATGTTCACGTAAAATGTTTTTAGCCTTTTTTCATTGTTTCATACATTTAACCCATTAGTCAACTCAGTCCTCTCAGTTCTGTTTGTTATAGATTACACAATTCTTTATTGTAAGAAAAATTGCTTAATTGTTGGCAATAAAAGAAGTCGTGAGACCTGTGGTTGAAAATGCTTGAAAATGCAGAAATGCATTTTGTTCAAGGATGCGGGGAGGCAGCCTCATCTTGAAAGTACCATTAGATCCGAGATCGGTGACAGTGACAGTGTTGGTACTAGGATTAATAACCGTGTTAATTGTCATTTATGTGGCATTTCCTACCATGTGAGATCAATTAAACGCCATATTTAATCTTAACAAGTTTTGCAACAAAATTATAGAGTGATAATTTGACAATTGAGTACTAAAGTGTGACGTCACGATTTAATGAATATCAAAAATTTGATAACATTTTGGACTGATCGTTTTCTTCTTGTTGACATAGATAACCTTGCACTTTTAAACTTTAAATCATTGCTATCAAAACCTCGTTAAATGAACCCAGTTCATAATTTTATGAACTGACCAAAATTAAGCTCTCAGCGTTGATGAGAGATTTAAACGCGATATTTTGTAAACGGATATTCGGTGGCAGGGTTAACACTGTGATCTAGTTAAAATTGCGATTCCTCAGAAAAGGTTTTGTGAGACGTCATCACTTTAGTACTCTATATACTCTATAGTACTCTATATACAGGTAAAAAACGGTGCAACAAAACAAAACGGTGCACAGAACAACCAAACTCCAATGACAAAATATGTGGTTATAATTTAATATCGTGTCTAAGCTTAGCATAGTCCTGAATTCCAAATAGCATCATACATTGAACAAACCAGCCAAATTCCTACATTTATCCTAGAAAATACCAGCAATTCTTCTAACCTCCTCCATTTCTTGACCTGCACAAACTAACAGATGTTGGAAGCCAAATTCTTGAAATTCAGTGTCAACATCAAATAGTCGTAACAGGAAAGTAGGATTTGCTTCGATGAAACTTTTTGTTGTTTCCATTTATCTTTCGCAGACCACAGATAAAGGCCCCAATTTTCTGTTTATCTTCCTAACGGATATATATACAATAGAAAAATCATGCATGCTGAGATACTAAAGTGCTCCATAATTTGTCTAATTTTCATCAAATGGAATCGACATTCCTCCATTGCTGGTTTAAGGCTTCTCCTCACTCCAGGTCTTAGCTAAAATCCATCTATATTGAACTTAATAAAACGTCCTTTGTCATGAATCTTCCTACTCTAAGTGCTTTCCACTATGTTAATCATGATCTCAATTCCTTCTTGTGTAACATAGTCAGTCATGTACCTGTCAGGGATGCGGGAAAAGGGGGCAAAGAAGGCCATGCCCCCCCCCCAAGATTTGCCAAATCTCATTTTTTTCCCTGACCACTTGTCAGCGTTATCAAAATTGAAGTTGATTGCGAGAGACATCATGTCACATTCACAGCACGATATAGATATCAACACGAACCCCTTTCCACACAACAACCAAAGGCACCTTAGCTGAATGTGAAAAAATAAATTTGAACCCAGCCTACTTGCCTCCCAATCCGCCTTACCTTCCCCCGTCGCTGCTCGTCATCTCTTCTAGTTCTTTTGATTCCCTTAATAAATCAATTGTATGTACTATAACACAAAGAGAATGCACTGCAATAACCCTATCTCCTTGGGCTATTTTTACATACTATTTGCTCTGGGAAACTGCCCCTTCCCACCTTCCCCCAGCAGAATCGTATGTGACCTCTGCTCCAGTGTCATGACAACAGCCTGCGTGAACAGTAACGTTCACCGTTATGCATTATAGAGATATGAGACTTTAACAAGGCAGTTAACCACTAATGGATGTATCGAGGAACTTGACGTGTTTTGATAATGATACAGGATGAAAAGATCAATGGTATAAACATAGGGCCACGAGGAATCGAACCCCGTCCTTCAGCGCTGCAACGTGATGTGCTACCATTACACCATGGTCCCTTACCATTGAGAATCTACTTGATAAAGAGAGTTGACTGGTACTGTATGGACTAGCCAAATCACAAAGCCTGCAAGGTAAGCTCCTCATGGCATTGTTTGTGAACAGCAAAATGTTGAAATTCTTTTGTTTGTATCACACCATTATCGGGCAGTCTTTGTTGTGACGACAAAATCGGTCACACGTTTTCAAGGCAGAAATCTTGTTGATGGTGTAGTGGCATAGTTATCTTTTAACGCTGCGAGGTTGTCTGCTTGGACTTGATGGAGTATAAGATTATTCTTTTAACAGTAGCCTATCAAATGCACTTTTAGTAACCTGTTTGCAATATTTTCTTGAACATTGGAAATTGACCCTTTGGGAAAAGAGGGTTTTGACAGAATGCCGACAGACCATGCTCTGGTGTATGTTTGCAGTGTGTGCATGAAGGGTATTGGACGATACTGGATAGCAACCTATACTCAAGGCAAAGGAGTAATAGGGTGGTTTCTTTGTTACTGATGCTAACTTTACCTGCCATATGATTTGTGATTCAACATTACTGTCAAGAAGTAGATCCTATTCTACATTATTCTTACCCCTGTTCCTACGCAGATTCGACCCTAATCTGCTCTAGAAATAAAACAAAGTAGATTTACGAGGGTTTTGTGCAACTAACCTGTATTTACTGAAGTCAAGAAAATTGATAAGATAGGACCTACCGTAGTAACATACAACAACCCGTTTGTCAAAGCGAAACCTCCAGTAAATTTCTGTTCATTTGAGATATTCATTTGATTTTCATGGTGACGAGACTTCTAGGTCTCCTGAAGGCATATTGTATTTCATCCTCTTTAACTCAACAAGGTAATTGAGAAGAAGAGCCAGTCTGTCTTGTTAGTTCACTTGCCACTGATTTCTCTCACAGCTCGCGTTTTCACCGATTTATGGAAAAATGTGGACGTGAGACAGTTGGTAAACCTAGACTCTTTCTGATCCCTTTTTCCATTCATAACATTTTTACTTGATTTGTAGTTATCATATTATATATGCTTATTTTTTGTGGCACTGTAAATGTGACGAATATCAAAGCCTAAGTTGGCAATCGATCACTTTTTATGCATAATCTGGACATTGAATGAATTTAGTAGAGACATATACTAAATTTGAACCAAACTTATTTTTTCCTAAAGGGCAATGTCAAGTGTGCCACAGGCTGGAAATTCTAGCCATCGGCAAAAGGAATATGACATTTTGTGTCAAGAACATTTTTCAACCAAGTAATATCAATGTCACAAATCGTAAGATGCCAAGATATTTTTGACAATAGATATCACTGATACATATACCATTAATTTATATATGTCTTGGATCCAGAGGAAGTGAATCTAGCTTTTCTAAAATACCATTAATCACATTAACAAGAAATTTTTTATGGTCATTGTTGTCCATTTTGAAATTGAAATACCATCCAAGGTAACGAGCTCTACCTTTTAAAGGAACCACTGCAACCAAATAACCGCAAATAAAGGCCTTGGATAAATATTGTTTTGAAAGGGTTCCAAACTTCATAATGCCAAAGATATTGCATTTATCAAAATGGATAGACACCCGATGCACCAAGCACTGAATGCATGAAGTAAAATTTGGTTCTGATATTCTTGTCCTGTGAAAACGCAAGCGTCATCAGCAAACTGATACCAATGACAAGGTTGAACACTAAGGATACTCAGTCTTTTCTAACACATGACATTGACATCAACGTACACCCTTAGTTTGTCAGCACAGATTGTCAGGTTCAAATCTTCCCATCGGATACTTCTTCTTTTCTTATCACTTTTTACCCTATTCACTGAATTCATACATTGACACTAAAGATACTTTGTCTTTTCTAAGACATGATAGAGACATCAACGTAAACCCTTAGTTTGTCAGCACAGATTGTCCGGTTAAAATCTTCCCATCGGATTTCCCTTCTTTTCTTATCACTTTTTACCCTATTCACTGAAATTCATACATTGAGAGTAAGGATACTCTGTCTTTTCCAACACATGAGAGAGATTATCAAGGTATAACCGTAGTTTGTCAGCACAGATTATCCGGTTCAAATCTTCTCATCGGATTCTATTTCTTTTGTTATCTCTTATTAATCTCTTCACTGAATTCATACAATGACACTAAGAATACTCTCTCTTTTTTAAAACATAAGAGAGACATCAAGGTAACTCCGTAGTTTGTCACCACAAATTATTCTGTTCAAACTTTTTCATCGGATTGCTTTTCCCTTTTTGCCACTTTTTACCTCATTCACAGAATTCATACAATGACCCTAAGAATACTCTTTCTTTTCTAACACATGAGAGAGACATCAAGGTAAACCCTTAGTTTGTCACCACAGATTGTCCATTTCAAATCCTTCCATCGGATTCCTTTTCTTTTCTTATTACTCATTACCCTCTCTACTTAATTCAAACAATAACACTAAGAATCGGATAGCTGCCTAGGGTAATATTCAAATGTCCGTAAGTCCAGCAATGTTTAGCATGCCGCTATCTATTGAGCTAAATGACCACCGTTTTCTATATTTTATTGATGAAGAGAGAGATACTGGTTGATTTGAGGTGGTGTGACCTCTCCATCTTAGTAATTATACTGGAACCAAAGATTGTCTTCCGCCGCATATATTTAAACACTTCGATATGAAAATTTTTAGAGTGCATCTGTAAAGTCTCTAATAGCAACGTACATTTAACTGCATATCTGAACAGACCTCAAATAAATTTCCCAGAGAATACCGAAATTGTTACAATAACTTACTAAACATTTTTTTAAGTGTTGCATGATTGAGTATGATATGGTCAATAGGGCGGTTTTCAAACGACGTTGCGACAAAAATTCTACTGTTCATGAGTTGCTAGAAAGAAAAATACGCATTTGCTGGACATGACCTCTTGCCCCATAAGCACAGAATTGCATTTTATTGTCCCAGAGCATTGATACGTGTATTCTCTTATTTTCCGAGGACACTTGTATGATTTTTTGTGCAATTTAGGCAGCCGACAGAACTGCCAGCATCTTAGACATACTACACTAACCTACTAAACCCGAAGCTTCAATGCTCTTATTTACGCTGTTTCATCAACGGAATGCCCCGCGAAGCATTTTCTACAAGATGCAGAAAATGTTTCTACAGTTTTGAGATATCTTCTGTAAAAAGATTTACTCGACCAAAGATACTTGTAACCTCGTTTGATCTATCAACAGTCTTTAAAACATCTTACCTGATACTTCCAACAGAGTGGACACTTTTGAAGCGACAGAAAGACTGCGTTAGATATATCGTTACCACCACGTAACCAAGGTCGTCATCATAGATTTAATAATAGCTTCGCTAGATTGAATCATCTGTTTTCATAACGAACGCGATACTGCGATGGAGGCCGTTAATATGTTCAAAGAAAGTGTGCAGATCAGTTTCCTTGATGATGACAAGAACAACGTCAACATATCTTTCCGATATAGATGGTTTCTGGTAAGCCGTGTATGCTTTCAAAGGCTTGCATGAGTAGTTTAGCAATAATTGACGTTTTAGGAGTTCCGAAGTGTACGCCATTACTTTGTGAATAGATCTTGTCATTGAAGAGGAAAATGGTGTTGTGAAGACCGATTTGGAGGATCTTAAGGGTGTCCTAGGGCTGGAAACAAGTGAAGTGTCACTGATCAGGAGGTTATCGATTATTTGAATAGTGACTTCAATGGGGATGCTGGTATACAGAGAGGCGACATCAAAGGAAACCATGACTTCTTCAATGTTGACAGCTCGCTCTTTGATGAAGTTTACAAATTCAGCTGAGTGTTTGCAGTGATGTGTCTTCAATTTAGTACACGGCGAGAGCAGGTTAGCAGCATGACTAAAAAGTGAATGAAGAGGGCTTGCAGAGTAGGAAATTATGGGTCGTATGTGTACGTTAGACTTGTATACTTTGGTCAGCCCATATAAACGTGGGAGAGGAGAATTCTTGGGTTTGATCTAGTGGTAAAGATGGTTGCTTAAAGATCTGTCATTTCGCAATTTTAGAATGGGGGTTTCATTTTCACTTTGTTTATGGGATTCTTTGTCAGGATCGTCCATGGTCTATTCTCTAATTGGTCAAGACACTTTTAAATGTAGTCAGCATTGTTCAGGATTACCGTGGGTCGTTCAGGATTACCGAGTTTTCTTCTTTAAGAGTCTTGGCATTCCTTTGGTTTTTAGTGAGGTCGTCGGGAGGGACTTTGGATGCTTGAAGGGAGAGGCTTGTTTGTGCTCGTATTGTATTTGCTTCACTTTTTGGCAGATCTCTCATTGCCGCTTGCATTGCGGATACAATTTCCTTGTAAGAAATATTCCTCGGCGTTGCAGAAAAGGTAAGATCTTTTTTTAGTAAGGAGTTCTGTGGTTGGGAAAGTGTGCAACTGGAGGGGTTGATGATCCAATATGATCTGTTATTGGAATCGGTTCTTGAAGATGGCCTTTTCCTAAGATTCCCAAACTTTTGATGTCTGTCTCTGGCAGTGATTTATTATTTGCAAATAACAAGTCACTAGTCTCTGGTGGATAGCAATCTGCGTCTATCTGTATTTTGTACAGCGGTAATTAGGTCATGGTAATGATGGTCCGTTAGGGTATCCTGAAGGGTTGAGTTGAGTTCTTGGCAGGGCGTATTAAGGCTTTAGCCCTTTGCCTGGTTCTTGTAACAGCTGGCGACTTGTCCTGTCAAGGATGAGTTTGACTCTGTACAAAAGGCTAAGGAGACGAGGTCGTTTGGTATAATGTGGTTGTGGGCACACCGTAAGAAAAACCTTAAGTAGTTTGTGAATTCAGCGATCTTGATCTTCGTACGCTCCATCAGATGGAGAAGCAGTTCTTCAACTGTGCCGCCGCCTGGAACGTACGAAGATCAAAATCGCTGAATTCACAAACCACTTTAGGTTTTCCTTTGGGTGTTTCCACAACCACGCTATGCCAAAGGACCTTACAAAGCGCGAGAGCCTTAGTGCGACCTGCCAAGAACTCAGCTCTGCCCAACCAGGATACCCTTACTCAGATTTGCTTTCCCACCCACCTACTTTAGGTACCAATTTGTCATTGCATCCGGTCCCTGGAGGGTGTTCTCCATCTGTTCAATCTTGATCCATTCTGCAATCTATCTTAATGAAGGGCCTGTATACTTTAAGTAGAGAGAAATAGTACAAGATTAGGGACCAGAGAGTTATGAAGTATACATTATGTATGTCTGATTTGTCTAGTTCAAATTTCTACCACAGTCTTCACGTCATGGTTTGATCTCTCGTCTCTGTAGGAGATATGCAGTATATACAGACTGATGCAGCCATCAATCGAGGCAATTCTGGAGGGCCTCTTATCAATTTAGATGGAGAAGTGATCGGGATTAACACAATGACACTAATAAACACAACAGGTATATACATTTAACTATCAAGTTAATGTTGTTGCCATTACAAAAGATGCTTACTCGCAGAATAGGGAAAAGGCAGAATAGAATAAGTATCCTTTGAGATTTTGTTAAGACATTTTACCACTAGTTGAAAACTGTACCACACTCATTTTCATAACAGTGCTAAGTTTAATTTGCCACAAACATTTTGTTTTCAATTTGAACTTCGGCAACATTGTGCTCTGACCCTCTAAAATTTATTTCATTCACACATTATAGAATTTTAGTACAGACCTAGATCACAGAGAAGTAAACGAAAACATAACTGCAGTTGCTTTAGCAACAATTTGGTAGCAATTTGTATTATATTGAATCATGGTTAAAACCAAAGGTTCATTTGCAAAGTGTATCTTCTGCACAAGCACAAAGAAAATTTATAAGCAATTGAAGTGTCCCTTCTGTTTTTTCCTGTTCAGTTGTTCAATGCTTTGTTTTGAACATGGAAATCTCCTTTTCCTATCTACTACAAGAGAAACGTTGACATCTTGTGAACCCAAGTAAATGAATTAAAAGGCCATAGGGAAGTGTTTTTGGCACTTTTGCCCCGTGTGTAGCGTATGCCACTAAAAAAGCATTGACAACCAACCGCAAAGACTACGGGCCTTCCTTAATTCTGGCATGGTAGTGTATTACTTTACGTGCCAGTGTCGGGCTTGTTCCGTCTTTTATTCACAAAACAGCAGCTCCTAAAAGAAAACAGCCACTTCTGGTTTCTAAAATCAAAATCACCTGTAAGTAATGTGACTGAGCCATAGGGCAGCACTTGCTTGAAAACCCAGACTGTGTCAAAATGTACATGTATATGTAATTGCTTCCATATCATAGGCGAGGCCAGGTCGTTATTGTATTTGGCCGTTCTGGAGTCAGTGCACATAATAGTAAGAATAATGCAAAAACTTTTGCTATGCAGAGGAGAAAAATTCATTTGTCGTAAGGTCTATTCATTTATCTGTATCGGAGTGGACGCTGATTGGTCCAAAACCACAAGCAGTTTAGGCAGTCCAAATTCTGATTGGCTCTTTCAGAAATGAATTTGCATTTAATGTTTGGTGCCTCTCATTCCGATCAATATTGACGGTTGTAATCTGAGGAGTGTCAGGCAAAAAGGGCTTTTAAGTACACAACCTTGTTTTGTGCGGTGTAAACGAATTAATCAGGGTATTTAGGTAATAAATTGATTAGTTCATTAATTTATATCGTATCATTAAATTGAATTTAGCCTATTTCCAGCAGCCCAGTAATAGTTGGCACGGAGCAATCTTTTAAAAACATTCACATTCACATTCACATTCACATTCACATTCACATTCACATTCACATTCACATTCACATTCACATTCACATTTGGTGATAACAATTTCTGTCCCCTTTCCTTTGTATGGACTTCCCGTTATGCTTTATAAGGTTTTATGGCTCACCGTTAGTCCTTGGAGATCTAGAGACATAAAGACATTGGTATTTGTTGTACAAAGCGCCGGAGCAAGTAGATCCTTTTTGACTAATCCCAACCTTACGCCATACCCACATATATTTTAATCACTAACTACATATATTGAACTTAATGTCAATATAATCTAAGGGGTTAATTTGGAACTGCTGTTAAGCTGTAAATCAAATTTAATCCAACATGTTTCACTTTTTTGGATGAAATTGTATTTAAACCGATTTTCGTATTCTTTATGTCATTTGGTTAAAGTAGCAGTTTCTGTCCTACCTTGTTGCAAGTCTACAAATCTACTAACATTATACGTTCTACGGTGAAATATATTCGTTGCACCCATTCACTAATGATCGTATATCATCAAAGAGAGAATCAGTTAATCAACGGTGCCTTTGAGTTTCCTTAGCATAATACTCCTTTTCGAAAAAAACTGTTCTCGTTTTCAACCAGTTTCAGAACGAGACTAGGTTTGCACATTTATTCAAGGGCACAGTATATGATACCAGCAGTTTATTATTTCTGTCCATTATTTTTCTGTCCATTATTTTTCGCACAAACACAAAGAGAGTGTAAAGGAACTGAAAGGTTCTTTGAATAAAACTTGACAAAATGATGTATTGAAGTTTATAGGCTTTGCTTCTAATCAAAATATTTCTCACTCACATTGCCAGTGTAGCCAAGGGGGCCGAGAGTGGCGGTTCGCCATCGGCAAAACATGCAAAACCCTTGCCTTTGTCATGAAGGGGAACGACAATATGTGAATTTCCGACCAAAATTCTGCTACGTGAATAGAGAGTTATTCCCGTTCGACATTAAACCACTCCTTGGCTCTTTGGCAGTTAATATGTATCCTATCTTGAGCTACGAGGCTGAAGAGAAATATCCTAGGCAGACTATGAGCAGATTTAATTAGCTATGAAACCTCAAAATGACCAAGGGAGTGGATTGAACAAAAGCTTAACGGAATTTTAACGGAATAGAACAGAAGAGACTAAATAGTATGAATTTGAAATAGTGGCCAAAACGTTCTGAGAGAACATTGTTATGGGTAGATACAATTTTACGCTTTAGAGTTAACAAATTAATCTGACAATAAAGCATATTACCCATAGCTTCTTAATGTCAATATGCCGAGGAAAATTTCTTCGTGTTTGTAACAGGACCTCCGCCATCCGTCTCCATCATTTATGGTTCATAGACATTTGAGACGCATTAGAGCAAGTCAAACACTTCAAGGCACGGCAGTATTTAAAATGGACACCCTCCTTTCCCTTGTCTTTGCCCCAGTGTATTAAAATTTGTATAATTAGATACTTACATCCTTATATAACGGATCTATTCACAGTATTGACAATATCAGGAAACTTCAGATAGAGTCTCTTTTTTGATATCGAGTAACTGCAAGAGTCGTCAAAGGCGGAAGAATTGGAAAGCGACACGCAGCGGTGGTTAAAAAAGAATTATTTAAAATTCACGTATATTTGCAAAAGATTCAAGACAATTAAAACACGCTGGTCTCCAATTGCATTGAGCTGGATGTCGATGTCCACCGGTGGATGATTGGGAGCTAATGTGGCGACTAGAGAATAAAGGTATGTTAACATCGGAGGTCACCTAGCCCAGTTGGTAGATCGCACGCCACGAAAGCGTGGGTCACAGGTTCGATCCCCAGTGGTGACATATTTTCTATTTCTCTGGTGTTCTTTTCAAGACTAACATTTCAAATCCTCTCTTCTCCATGACACTTTCAATATTTTTTTTCTTCCCTAAGATAGATAATCATTAGAGGAAATTGTGATAATCATAATCTCTCGTGATGATTTATCTTAGGGAAGATACAGAATATTGAGACGAAATGATCGCAGAACGTCGTGTAATTCTCCTTGAAAAGTACTGAAGGTTTATACGATATTTATCCCATGAATTTACTTTTCGTTATTTAAATTAAATTTTTTCATATTGCCTCATCCAAGTTGTTTCCTTTGTTAATTGCCTCTTTCTATTTTTAAAATTGTAGAAAATTCTATAAATCGAAGCAGAACTTATTATTTCTTTTCGTTCATCTTGAAGATGAGTTTGTGTTGATTTTCTATATTAGTGAATAACCATTTAGAATCGTATTAAAAGAATTGTTTGTCCAGAGCTTAATATGGTTGTTGGGTCTGAGCTGACAATATTTACCCATTTCAAATTCCCCGGAACGGCCTGGAATTAACATATGTCTTTTGGCAATTCCGGCAAATCCTGCAATTACTAGAGCATGTATTTGAAAATCAGATAAATAGTCCAAGAAGTTTCCATTAATTTTTTCTGAGGCAATTCCCCATAAACATCAATTCCACACATGTGATGGTAAAAGACAGCAATAGACTTAGACAGCTCTGTTTGCTGCACCTGGGAATACTAGCCTACGTGAATACAATTCTCCAAAGCCTTGAGGACATTTATACCTTAGTCAAAGCTCTTTGAGCCCGATATCATCCCCACCACCTATTCAGATGTAAAACAGTCCACCATGCATTTCTCTACAGCCTTCTACTGTTGGCTCCATGAAAACAGCTAACGCCACAATCATTCCATAATCTAGTAAAACAACCTTTAACGACAAGCGCTCGTTTCTCTTCTTCTCCATTAAATGATAATTTTAAACTTATTTTAAATTTATTTATTTTAGATTTATTTTAAATTTATTTCATTCCGAATAATACAACCATTACTCGCTTTACAGGCGTAAGGATTATATCAGGACGTACGTTTTCTTTTAAAGCTATTAAACAAGAAACTCGGGATTGGGCCAATCATTATTTCTCTTACAAAAAAGAAAATATGTTGTTCTTATCACACAAGATATGATTTTAGATAAAAGAAAAGTACTGAGGTCTTTCAACACTGAGGTCTTTAAGCATCGCTGTAAAACATTCACTGCCTCTTGCCAACAATACCACTTATACTTAGATATTTATACATACTTACATAAACAGCACAATTGAGACCTTTTCGGCTCACTGTTTTAGGTAGTCACACTCACGACTACCACTTACCGGTTACCTCTTATGTAGGGGACGTCCAGTAGTACTATTTTTAACAGTTCCAGTAGCCTGAAGATGGGATATGTTTCTTGGAAACGTAGCTCCCAAACAGATTTAGAATCAAGACATGAAAAACTCTATCATCTATACTGTTTTAAACGCTTCTGTTTTGCCTGCCATTTGTTTTCATCCCGCTTTGTTGTGGTGACGTCACTTGGCTCACTTGGCTCATTTTGAAGTGGCGTGTCAGCAAAGAAAGTCACACTACTTCGAACCCGTGACCCACGCTTTCACGGCGTAGGCTCTACCAACTGAGCGGGGTGACCTCCGATGTTAACATATTCTATTTCTCTAGTCGCCACATTAGCTGCCAATGATCGACCGATAGAAATCGACATCCAGCTCAACGCACGTAGTTTCAAGTTACTACAAATTGGCATACTTAAATTCTACTTCATTGGAACAGTTGCGATGCTTAAATCCCTCTTTCTTTTTGCCAAGTTACGTTTTTGTCTAGCGAATAGAATAAAAACAGGCTAATACAAAGAAAAGGAGGAGAAGAGACTCCTTGTCTAATCATAATTTCTAAAGATGTAAACCTGATTATCAATTAGAATATAGAAAATGAAACCTTTCATGACACCATAACCCTATCACTTTTAACTTGGTCCCGCCGCATGTGAAGGAGCTCAAAGTGTTCATTGTAACACTTTTGGTACTTCTTATTCCTAAATTTTCTCAGAAGAAAATCAACTTAAACACATGTATCCCTTGTTTCAGGTTGAGCCTGTCAAGCAGGTTTTCCACGCACCACAATAAGCCCAAAAACATCTTTCAACTACCTCCTTGGAAAATCCTCAAGTGTAAGTGACTTTCTTGTGCTCAAGCCTTAAGTAGGAGCAATTTTTTAACAAATTTTGGACGGAATAGCGAAAACATTATACTTAAAAGGCTTTTTTGTCTAACACTCCTCAGAGTACAATCGTCAGAAATAATCAAAATGAAACGTCGAAAAGAATAAACAAAACTGTATATGTAAAGCAGCGAATCAGATTTTGGACTGCCTGAATGACTTGTGCTTTTAGATCAATCAGCGTCCACTACAACTAAAATTATTGACTAGGTCTAATGAGAAAGTGAATTTTTTTTGTCTGGGAGCAAAGGTTTTTCACTTTTATGTGCACTGACGCCAGAACGACAAAATGAAATGCTGACCTGGCCTGGTCTACGATACTGAAGCAATCAATCTAAGTTAACGACTAAGAGGCCAATCTAGAATCTAACAACTATCACACGATTTTTCTTCTTCGATGTAAACCTTCATCAGTGCTATTTCCATATAACAGTACAGGATGCGTACACTAGCAATCATCTGAGACTTACCAAACGGAAATATCCTTATTTAAGGCATAGAACTTTAACCTACGAACAAAGTCAAAGATCCCTGCTTAAGGTAAGGAATGGGATCATTTACGGGGCATCTTGTGCTAAAAAATGGCGACGCGGTCTTCATACTAAACGATGCTGAAGTTTCATCGATCACTTGGCAGGCCAATCTAGGGTCCCAACACCATCTTTCGCCTCCCATTTCATTCCTTTTGTTGTACAGCTTCATCACTGCTTCATTTAGTAGTATCCCTTTAAGAAGCTACACAATATCATATGATTAACATTTATATATATATATATAATATAGAACTCAAAAAATACACATTTTCTTCAACGTTTCGATATCATCTTCGTCAGGTATACTGACGAAGTATACCTGACGAAGATAATATCGAAACGTTGAAGAAAATGTGTATTTTTGAGTTCTATATTATATTTATACGCATAGGAGGACGTAGAACTAACAATATGTTATTGCCTCCGAAACTGTAGTTATGTTCTTTAGAAGATGTTACAAACAATACTGAACTTACAATTTGCCAAAAAGAATATGTAGAATAATCGTTCAAATCTGGACTCCATTAAAAATCATTTCGGCTCTGTTCTTTGCATGTTTTCCTGTATATACATCAAGTTAATAAAGATCTACGCGGGAAGCATAAACATCCATACCTTTACTCGTGTAACTGAATTCCTAAAAGGTTCCTTAACTCCGACATTTATATTCAAAACGTTTTACATTGGTATGACACAATGAGTAGTGCACTTAATATGTTACTCATGCCCAGTCCATTTTTAAAACATCGGCCATGAACAGGGCTGCCCCAAGAGCTTCCCCAGCCAGTCAGGTACCTATGTCTTTCGGTAACAAAATCACTCTATGCGGTCCGGACATAAAATTTGAGAACATTTTCTTTACCCCCCCCCCCCCCACATCCCTCAAAAAGCACGGCTATACATTAAAGATTTTCGCGTCGTGTCGTGCTTTACATTTGGCCCTTCTCCGTATCAGGAAGTTGCTCAGAGATATTTACGGTCCCACTGCTTACCAGGGGGCTTACTGAGAGATTCCGAGGTATTGCCTTCGAATCGGTTTTAGCGTTTGTAGATGTAACATCAGGATTATACACAATTTAACCCATGGGCAATGTAAAATACCACCGATCAGAATATAAAGGTGCAATAAACTTAGTCAATATAAAGAAAATAAGAGCATGAATAACAAGCAGTAAATATGTTCAGGCAATTCAATCGTACTGTTCAATGGGTTTAACAACTTCTCCTTCGTCTTTGTAAGCTGAGAGAATCATCAATCGCCCAGTCGACAAAGTCCAAGCTCGCAACTTGTTTCTATCTCTTACTCTTCTTTGTGGTCGTAGAAACTGTTGGAGACCATACAAGCCCATAGAAGGGAAATTATTGGATGCAATCGACCCCCTTTAAGTCTCGGTACACTTTTCCCCTACAAAAAAGTTTACTCTGTTACTTCAGAAAATGATTAGCGAGTCATTGTAATGCTTCATCGAGTAGTAATATTGCACTAAAGAACGTAACTCTTATCATCTCATAATTGAATACACCGACTTGCTTATACATTGGACAGACTGTCTTGAGCTTGGAAGTAGTTTTTTTTTCTTATGTGTCCAGTTCGATTTTGGATGATTCTAAAGTGCCCTTTTATTTCGTATTCGACTTGCCACAGCACATACAGTGTTACCATATTTGGTACAAGAGCTAGGTTCAAAGTGGAATATCATTCATTTGTATTCATATAGTCATTTACTGTATACAGTGCCATAGAAACGCTAAAGTTATCAAGGCCGCATAGTCACAAGGTTCTGCGTTGGCAGTATAACATGGCGTGATAAAAGGAGGCCAATATCTCATGCACGATACGAATGCAAGGTGGACAAGTCAGTCCAAATTTGATTAGAGTATTTCAAGCAGAAGGCGGTGCATAAACTTTTCGAGACCGAAAATATCGTTTAAATTATTGTGGGCTGCCCCTGTACCCTCATTTGGTACGGCCCTGAATGGCATCGCAATTAGAGAATTGAGTTCCAAGTTGAATTTGATCTGTCACGGTACAGTTAGGTTTACAATTATGGAAGAGAAGAAAAAAGGGAAAGTCTGTCTCATTCTTCTGCCTTACCTATGTACTGTTTATTACAAGCAGTACATTCCATAAGATATATGATATGGTGGCTCTTACAGTTAACGTTATGGAATATATGGAAGGATTGATTTGCTATGTTACTGTAGAAAAGGGTAGTGTCCTTAAGTTGTTGGCAATATAGATTACCTTTCTTGGTATAGGACGGGGAGCATCTGCCCCGTGTGCGTTTGCCTGTGTTTTTAACGACTTTGCCGTTGCTAATGTGGTTGCTGCATGCAAGGTCATTTATATTGGGGTTACGACAGTAAGCTATCATCCGTGGGTCTTTAAAAAGGGTGCTGAGGTAGCAGTCGATTTTGAGAATGTTCCAGTGTTTGTTCAGGATTTTAGCTATTATATGTGATGACCAATGGTATTCTTTTAGTATTCTGGTTTCTGATAGAAGCTTTAAGAGCATTCTCTCGGAATTTGTCAGTAGCTCGTTTGACCTGGGCTTCTATTTCCCCTAGCGAATATCCTCTTTGTGCGAAATTAGTATGCGACTTTGCTACTTTTGTCATATTCGTGCTTTCAGAACATATACGTCTGATACGAAGAGCTTGGCTGTATGCCAGACTGCTTTTAAGGGTAAAGGGTGTTCTGAACGTTTGTGCAAGTAATTATGGCGATCTGTAGGTTTGGTATATAATAGGGCTTGTAATTTTTTTCTCGCGTCATAGTATACAGTTGTTTCTAGAAAGTTTACCTCTAGGGATGAAATTTCAAAGTCGAATTTTATTGATTCATGTATATTATTCAGAGTTGTGACGAAGGTGATAAAGTCCTGTTTCGACCCCGTCCATATAATAAAAATATCGTCAATGTATGTAACTTTTATGGGAAATTTGAAGAAAATCAAATTTATCCCCACATTGAAGAACATTAGAAACTATACCTCAGATATATTGAGCACCTGGTAACTAAAAAATGGTCTGGCATACAGCCAAGCTCCACGTATCAGACGTACATGTTCTGAAAAGCACGAATATACCAAAAGTAGAAAAACACTAATCAAGAACTTTGCATAAAGAGTATATTAGCTAGGGGAAATACAAGCCCAGGTCAGACGAGCTACTGACATATCCAGAGAGGATCCTCTTAAATCTTCAATCAAAATACTAAAAGAATACCACTGGTCATCACATATAATAGAACTCTACTGCCTAAAGCTAAAATCCTTAACAGAAATTGGAAAATTATCAAAATCGACTGCTACCTCGGCACACTTTTTAAAGATCCACCAATTATAGCTTACTTTCGTAACCCCAATATCAAAGACCTTGTATGCAGCAACCACAGTAGCAACGGCAAAGTCGTTCATAAAAACAGGAAATCTCACACGAGGCAGATGCTCCCCATGCTATACCAAGAACGGAAATCTATGTTGCCAACAACTTAAGGACACTACCTATTTCTACGGTAACATAACTAAGCAATAACTAACATAACATACTAACATAACTAACATAACATACTAACATAACTAACATAACTAAGCAATCCTTTCATAGAT
The DNA here is from genome assembly GCA_010016025.2 of Alatinidae sp. Z8VKAUB7J3. Lineage (NCBI taxonomy): Eukaryota > Metazoa > Cnidaria > Cubozoa > Carybdeida > Alatinidae > Alatinidae sp. Z8VKAUB7J3. The sequence continues at coordinate 36,835,902 of JAAAKM020073195.1, read as the reverse complement.
TCCATACCATGAACTGTAAGAGCCACCATATAATATATCCTATGAAATTTACAGCTTTTAATAAACAGTACATAGATAGGGCAGAGACCTAATTCAACATAAGACTAAATAATCATAGATAAGACTCTACTGAACACCGTTCTATATCAGCGGCCAACGATAGATGATCTTAGCTTGATGACTTTATTGCATTCTGTTTTCATCAACTTTGCTGTATGCTTAAAAATATAATTGATACTGTCAATAAAGACAAAGGAAATTGAGTACTAGGCTAATCTTATTGCAATTAAACTTTTATTACCATTTTGTCAGAACTTGATAACAAACTTTTATTTGTATCAGGAAAGATCTTAAACTTTGTCAATATTTTGCTGGACAGCTACAAGCTGCCAGTGTGATGATAGAGAAAACTACAAGGATTGTCAATGCGTTATTATCAACGTTATTTTATATACCAGTGCCAGATTTATTATAGAATCAATTACTATTATCAAGTAATTGTTGTATGATCTCTTGCACTTGTTATTATTGTATACGGGCTTTTATTTTGTTTATTTTGCACAAGTAATGGTATGCCTCTGGGAAGTTGGCATTCAGTTAGCATGGTGCTGCCGAATCGTGTCTTAATGAAATGCCCCTATTAAAAACAATATTATGCTCCTAGTGCACTTAATGAGTAATATCGAATGTGTATACGGTTAAATAAGGCAGATGAAGCTTGCCCTACGGCACATGCTCAAACGTCAAACAGATTTACGTCAGTCTAGGCTATAAAACTTGCATATAACAGGCAGATGTTTAGTGTTCCGAATAGAGGCCAAAGCATACTGGAACTGTCATACGAAGATTTTGAACGGTGTATATGTTCAATAGATTGGCTTGAATAAGTGTTTTTAATAATGCTGTTACTTTAGTGTAAATTGATATTCTATCTAATAGTGACGACCTGCATGATTAAGAAATGACAAGCAAGTCGACCAAACCGTTTGATTACGTCTCTCCAGGCAAATACAAAACAACCCAAAAAAGTCAGATGTGATTCTCATTTGTAGGCTTGTTGACGCTTCATCTTTGATGTTGATTTTCAATATTCTGTATTTCAAACGTCACTTAGTGCTTACTGAAGATAGCGCGAATAATATTATGAATTATCAATGGCTACGCCATTCTTCTGAAACATTTTCAAAAATGAAACCTAGATACAATTTTCCAAAGCTTCAGTTCTTCTTCGAGCTAAAATTGTTTAAGATGTTCGACAAGGGCGAAAAAATTCTCTCAAAACCCCAGACAATATGCTTGTGGAAAAATTGAAGTTCTAGTAAATAGAAAGTAACAAAAAACCTAATATTTTGCTAGAAAAGTAGGGACGGCACAAGATACAAATTAACACTATTTGAAAATTATCTTATATAAAGTTTGCATTTTCCTGCGTAACATTTTACATGACGAGTCGACAGGAATATATTGTCGACATGACCTACAACTTACCCTTAAACTAAAATTCAACACAAATGTGCTTTTATTAGCGCAGCAGATAAAAGACTTTCATAATCATTCGTACCAGTTAATCTGAAGCAACTTCCCATAGTAGTTTAATAGTAAATGTATGTTATTTTTAGATATTGTGAATCTAAATTAGTAAAAACCTAGCAGCGTAATCAATGATCAGCAAGAGAAAATGGTAGAATGAAGGGGTAGTTATATTTATACTTTATCTGGGTAAAACCCCACATGGTAGAATCCGTTTAATGAATTCAGGTCAAAGATAATTGATCACCAGTGATGAATAGCTTTCGGTTTACTTGGTTGAAGCAAGCCAGGTACTGAATCAGGTTTGTTAGGCCCCTTTCTCAAGGTACAATGATTTCCGGGCTTTGAAATGTCCTCGACCACTAAAGTATCGTGGCAATGTGGCAATGATGGATGGCGTCAAAGCCCTGTTTACGTAAGAGCACGAGGACGCCCTAATTTAAATAAAGTCGAGATTAATCTAACTGACTTCCAAAGCTCTCCTCCATCTCCACAGTTGCCGCAGTAAACATCAAATCTAAACCAACACACTCCCATGCTCAGGAGTCTTTTGGATCCGCCCCATTACTTGCAACTAATAAATCGAGTTCAGATTTCCATGAACAACAGATATACTCTACGAAAACGTTTTTCTCATTGCTGAAGCTCCGTTACATCTATTATCATTTGTTGCTCATAGCTGGCTTTCAATCACACCTATATTTGCAGCAATCCCAGGATGGCAGTCTCTCAATCAAAGACCCCTGATGAGCAGTGGGTCCGACATTGAAACTACCCTAAATAAACAGAAAACCCACCAAACAGGCTAACTAATAAATAAAGGGCAGCTGGGGCGTCCAATAGCAACGCCCCTCAATTTAGGCTACCGGGCAGAGAAGCAAGCCATGAAGCAGGCTTAACTGCCCAGTAGGACCGCCTTTCGCGGATTATGGAAAGCATCTGTCATCAAAATGAACAGATACTACATCCATTCCTTGCCAAAAAGCCGAGGATGGCACCTCTTAGTCATAGAAGACTCCCGTCCTGCTTGGCAGATGGAAGACCTATGGTGTGGTTGCTGGAATGTGCTTGTTCATCACGACCAATGTGAAATCCTACACTTGGAACAATACGTATAAATCATAGTTCCGATACAAGTTCTAAAATGCTCTGAGTATAACGACGACGAATGATTTTTCTTATTTACAATGTGAAAAAAGGACCCCTCTGCGATGTCCACAGGATTCCGGTTTGAGTTTTGGTAGTTTCGAGGGTTGTTTGCTCAGTCCCTTTTAGGCAATCACAAGGGTCACTACCTACACCCTAGTGGGGCATGACAAATTTACCATACATGGTTTAATTTTTATAAGCATAACCTTCGTCTGCATCTTTCCGCCCAATTCTGCCTCTAAATCAAGTATATGATTACCATAAGTCTCAGCCTAACTTTAAGTCAGCTGGTAAAGATTAAGCCAGCTTATGAAGATTAAGCCTGAATATAGGACAATTTTTGGGTGTACCAAAAAAGATAAGGTAAAGGTAGTCCCGTACTCGTTCAAGAGCGTATGGGATATGATATGGTAGAGAAACACATGTCCTGAGCCACAACATGGGGTAGGGTGGTCAGTTCCTTTCCTCGCCGCTTTTTATCCTTCCTCAGTTAATTCCAGGTACACGTTCTCCTGCTGGGTTCGCAGTGGGAGTTTTCAGACTGATGGCAAAGCATAGACTCGAACCATCAACCTTCTGCTTGTTAGTCCGCTCTCTACCAACTAAGCTAGAGCTTTGGGAATTCAAAAAAAGGGCCAACATTTTGTTGATATTCCTATGAATGCTTGTGAAAACTGAGAGCAGAAACAACTGCGGTGGTAAATACGTAAAGGTTAGACTTTGCCAAAGAATTGCAAGTGCCTTACACATATTTACGCCTGATGCTTAAGACCCTGTTTACACGGGTACGGATCCAAACTGGTACGGATCCAAACTGGTACGGATCCAAACTGGTACGGATCCTGCAGTAAACGGCATAGGGGTCATGGCCACGCACTCTTCGTTACTCATGCATATTCTTTTGATTTCATATTCCTATTTGAATCATAGTCTGTCTGTCCATTTCCATGCATTTTGACCATTACTTACTTGTGTTGCTGAACAAAAGTTTATGACGCTCAGAACTGCTCCGCCGCGCCTGTTGCCATACTGTTATCGATCGTATGTCACTGGCAATTTGATAAATACATCCTGCATGTTGATGAAATGTGTATGTTAGGTATATGAATAGATGATTCTCACGTAATGAGCATTCTTTTATCAATATCGTTTTTAATACTTGATTTACATTGTATATATGTTCGATGATTTTATTTATTCTCAAATTTTATTTTGTTTTCAGGCTGAGGAAGAAATGAGGCAGAAGGTGGCCCTCATTGCCAAGATAAGGGCAATTGAAAGTGTGCCAGTAATGCGATTCAAGGTAAGATAGTGCCCAAGACATTTCAACTCTATGGGATAGCATATAGATTTATGCAAACATTTCTTTTGATGTTGACGAAATCTTGACCAAATTAAGGAAGATCCTAGTAGTTGTGTGTATAACATGAAGGAACAAGGCCAAGGAAGAATAATGTATATCAGTGCCTGCTCTTTTACATTTAATGTAACAATAAAAAGTATTTATACTGTACTTACCTTGTGAAACAAACTAACGTCGTGTTTCAGCCAGAACATCTGAAATTGTTGGACGGTGGCATATATAAATTTATGTTTTTAGAGGTCAATGTTTTAGCACCAACAGTTGCATGCAAGGTATATCGACGTTGCAGAAACTTGAAATAACCCTTTACCTACCTGAAAAGCAGCCTTATTATTAACTACTGTTACCTACCTGCAAAGCAGCCTTATTATTAACTTCTGTAATTTGATATCCGCGAGTTTTGTATCGGTCTTCAAATAGTTAATTTTGGGTAATGCAGATTTCAAATTCGTTTCCATTTTCATGTGCCACTGTTTTATTTATACAACTTTAACCACTTTAGATTGTGTAATAAAACTCTCTAATTTAGCTTGTAGACTTGACGGAAACCTCCGGAGCTGGCCTACTTGGCGAAATGTCAGTTGCTGAGGTATGTGTGTAACAGTACCAATTCTAGTTAACACTAGTGCACATTTTGTGCAATATTGAATCCAAAATGTGCAGCATTGAAGTAAATGTGTAATATTGAATTTGTTGGAATAGTTGAGATTTATGATAGCAATAATAACTTGGCAAACTGAGAGAGTGAAAGAGAGAATGAAAATAGAATAAATAAACGATCGATATACGTATGAGAACGTAGTGAAATATTTCAGTCAGAAATGGACAAAATAGCGAGGCAAGGATGAAGAAATGACAGAAAAAGGTTTTAAAACCTGGGTGGAAAAGAGAATGAAGAACTCGGAAATGTATTCATGCTAAATATTATACGAAATCAAATACTGTGATTCCTTAGGCATTAAAACGTCCCTACGCACCAATGCACGAATCTGTGCAGTATTGATAATATTTTTAAATAAGCCCTGGTATGCAATCGTATCATTGTATCTTGGTCACGCCCATAGTAACGTTCTTAATCGTGTATGGTACTGATTCAACATCAGTTAAAACGATAACATGACTGATGATTTGAGATGAATTAAGCGTGTTCCACGTTACAGAAAGTAACTGGGAGTTATAATGTGCCTCCATTTACATGAAATCAGAAGCAGAACTCGACGTTGCCCTCGCCGCTGCCAGCTAAATCCCACTGTTTTGGTTGATTCATGCGAGCTCAAACTCGTTTTGAGACAGAATTGCGCAATTGTGATAAAGGTCCATTGCGCAATCCAGTCAGAAAACGTGGTTGAACTCACATGAATTGATCAAAACAAACGGATCACAGAGGGATTTGGCTGGAAGCAGGTATAAAAACGTCGAGTTTTCTCCTTACTTCATGAAATGGCAGGCAAAACATGACTACAAGTCATTTTGCTTCACATAATATGCCTATTAAGTGCCACAAGCAAAGTTGTTCATTCATATATTACCAAAAAATGACGGCAGAACAGCGACGGGGGAACGAAAGACGGATTGGGGGGTCAAGTAGGCTGTGTTCAATTTTATATTTTCACATTCTACTAAGGTGCCTTTGTTCATTGTGTGTCCATGAGCATGTTTTTTTGTGAATGTGACACAATGTGTGTCGCAATCAATTTCAATTTTGATAAAGCTGAAAAGTGATCAGAGAAAAAATTGAGGTTTAGCAGACCTTTGGGGGCATGGCCCCCTCTCCCCCGTGTTCCCCCGTCCCTGTAGAAGGCACTCAATCAGCTTACTCAACATAATAAGAGACCTGAGTAACAACCCAAAGCAAGTTTGAACTTTCCCCAGCAAACTCGCTATTACATTTGTGATCAAAACTTTTGCAAGGAAACTTCACCATTTTAAATAGTTAGAAGTCATCAAATCCAGTAGTTGACATTTAAAGACAAACTTTAATAAATATCTTTGCTGGAGATTTTAAGAGAACGCTGTTATCACATTGGATTGGAATCAGTTCATCGAATGGTCTTCGAAGAATCCTCGAATACATAGCTGTTTGCGACAAAGGCACCTTAGCATCGTTGAATTTTGCTTATATATCCAATTCCTGTTCTATTTTTAACGGAATCAAGAGCTAAACGTGATAAAATGTAACGGATAACTCCGCTCGCAACAAACAGACACTAAATGAAGGATCCTTCACTATAAAGATAATAGTTTGTTTCGTGGTTTCTAATCTTTAGCTTCCACCGACTATGATTGTTGTTTTTTAGGTATTATCTACTAATCCATTTGCGAATCATGCGCTATGTGCATCTGGGTTTGACATGCATTCACAAGGGATTCAACTTCATGTTTATTATGACTTCTTTTACTGATGCTTGTTGCACTATGGCCTAAAAGCCTGAGTTCTCATTTAACTCAATCTAATCCTTAATAGGTTCCAGACCCCTTGGCATACTTTGTGGAGCGAAGATTGCGGACCACTGCGGACCACTGCGGACCTCCCCCCCCTCTATACACACTTTTTGAAACGATTCCTTCTATTTCGCCATCTTCCAACTAAATCAATCATTATACGCGTCCGAGATTCTCATAGCTAAGAGGTTTTGAAAGGAATTTTTGTTTCTATGTTTTGCCTATTCTTTCTGGTCTCCAGTTCTTGAGCGTTTTTTGAGGCTCCCGGTCTTTTTTAATCGATGATTAGCTTTATTGAGGCTGTGCCGCATAGACAAGAAGCACGGATGTTTTGTAAACCCAGATTGTTGTCCAAGCAGGACGTTCACCATTTTCTGATCAACGTAAATTATCCAATGATACTGAGATAGATAGATAGATAGATAGATAGATAGATAGATAGATAGATAGATAGATAGATAGATAGATAGCCTACGTCCTCCTATGCATGTCTATACAATATAGAACTCAAAAAATTCACATACATACATATATGTTTGACTTCTTCGCGAACTTTGTTTCACTGTTCACGCATAGACCGCTGGCCAAAGGTTACTTCTACAATTAGTTGCATACATATGTCTTTTGTGTCTGCTGCAAAACAGACTTAATTGACTGATAGGCAGTTTTCTGCCTCGGTTTCAAAAGGTTTGTCTAAGAAGATTGTTTTCAAATGCGATCGCTGTTCTGCCCTAGACACAATGCTGAGTTTATTCACCATGGCAACAGGAAATAACAGCGCAACCGCAGGGCATTGAAATCAGCATAATAAGATCTCAGGTTAATCAGCTTGAATTCATGACGTCATATTATGCTTTCTGTGGACTATGCATTTTTGCAGAATGACGTAACCGTCAATAGCATGTGAGATAGAAGCCAAACATGTTGTCTGATGTCATCGACTGAAGTAAGCAAGATGGCACAGAATCAATGGCATTGGAGTTCAGAGACAGGCCGGTGGCAATGGTTAGCAGTTTGAAGGGCCCATTCTGAACTTTGGGGGCTCACTCTGAATTTGATACTGCGACTGCTTAAGGAAAGCCTATGGATGTTTAACCTTAAAAGGAGAATGGGGGGGCTGAATTCAAGGGGAATAAGCCCCTCTATGAGTGCACATTGGCTACAGGCCTGTTCTGAGAGGTTTAGTTCCTTGGCTGACCTTCCTAAGCGAGATCATCTATAAGAAAAGTCCTTGTTCTCTGACAAGCTTTTCCTTCTTTAGCTGCACCTTTTGTTTGTATCTGCAAACATCAGAATTTCCAAGTGGTCACAGCTTCCCTATCGTCATGGCTGTCTTTTCTCTCCTCCATTCTGCATATCTCCATCATTTTCTCGCCTTTCATCGTCTTCTCCTTCTCTTTCTCCTCTTCTTTGTTGGATCACCATAATTATTTAGTCTAAGGTTGTTGTCTTTCCTTAATTCATAAAAGATTCTCTCGGTGTTGATTTTTTAGAATATCTTTAGCTATTTTTATTATTTTTATATTTCATTTATTTTCCATAACTCAACTAGTTTAAGCTGCTGATAATCAAATTTTGTGAAACGTCAGACAAAATCTAGGCAGGTCAATTTTACCCAAGGAACTAAAACTTAAATACAAAATCGATTAACCACAAGTGATAGGGCGGGCCCTGTCACTGCCTCGCTCGAAATGTCCCCGGTTGCGGTGGAATAATTAGGATTATTCCTGACAAAGAGAAATGTTTTACATTATCAAATGACATACCTTTGTCATAATCTTCTCTGCGAGATAAATCCACTTTACGGTTTCAAAGATATATCATTAAGTCATGATGATTAACGTGGTATAATATTTTGGTGGTGACATGTTTTCTATTTCTCCAATGTTCTTTTCAAAACTAACATTTCAAATCCTCTCTTCTCGATGATACCCTCTAACTCTAGGTGGCTTTGGAGTGATGACTGGCCGGAGGGTAGCTCTTCCTTGGTCAAGTCACATGGCGCAGAGAGGTTGGTCTCTTTGCGTTGAGCTGGATGTCGATGGCCACCGGTGGATGATTGGGAGCTAGTGTGGCGACTAGAGAAAGGCGTTTTCTAGGGCACCAACGCCTCCAATAGTGGAAAAAATTGGTCAACGAAAGGGGTCCTTCAAGTATGATCTATATGTGTTTATTATGTTAATTGATGGCCCAGATAACGGTTCCGCGTGAAATTGGTGCCTGATTGCGTATAGTTTAGAAAGTATAGTAAGAAATTTAAGTTGATAGAGAGAGGCTGATTTCTGGCTTTGTGTAGGGCAACAAGGCTTCCAAAAGTGGAAAAAATTGGTCAACAGATTAGGTCCTTCAATTATGATCTATATGTCTTTATTATGTTAATTGATGGCCTACGTAACAATTCCGCGTGAAATTAGTGGCTGATTGCATATAGTTTAGAAAAAAGAGTAAGAAATGTAAGTTCATAGAGAGACACTGATTTCTAGAATTTTATAGGGCACCAAGGCTTCCAATCGTAGAAAAAATTGGTCAACAAACAAGGTCCTTCTATTATGATGTATATGTCTTTATTTTGTGAATAAATGGCCCAGATAACGATTCCGCGTGAAATTAGTGCTTGATTGCTATAGTTTAGAAAATGTAGTAAGAAATGTAAGTTGATAGAGAGAGGCTGATTTCTGGCTTTTTCTTTAGCAACAATTCTTCCAAAAGTGGAAAAAATTGATCAACAAGAAGGTCCTTCAGTTATGATTTATATTTGATTCTTATGTTAATAGATATCCTAGATAACGATTCCGCGTGAAATCAGTGCCTGATTGCGTATGATTTATAAAGTATAGTAAGAAATTTAAGTTGATAGAGAGAGGATGATTTCTGGCATTTTCTAGGGCACGAAAGCTTCCAAAAGTGGAAAAAATTGGTCAACAGATTAGGTCCTTCAATTATGATCTATATGTGTTTATTATGTTAATTGATGGCCCAGATAACGATTCTGCGTGAAATTGGTGCCTGATTGCGTATGATTTAGAAAGTATAGTAAGAAATGTAGGTTGATAGAGAGAGGCTGATTTCTGGCATTTTCAAGGTCTCGAAAGCTTCCAAAAGTGGAAAAAATTGGTCAACAAAATATGTTCTTTAATCATGATCTATTTTTTTCTATTATATTGATCGCTCGCCTAGATGACAATTCCGCGTGACAGTAATCAATTTTACTGTACTTATTTACTACGCGAATTTCTATTGAATCAAAAGAAGTCATGCAATTTACCCATAAAGTAAATGACGTCGAATTTTCCTACTTTAAAAGATGCGTTACCATGTATTGAAACATAAGGTTTCCTATCCCATAATTCTCTACACATAGTCTTCGAGGCTATCATGCTCACTTCCTCTTGTAATCTCGTATGACGTGCATGGTCAATTAACATAAATAGACAATGACATGGTAGGCTTCATCAGTTTTGAAATGGGAGGTCTTCGATTCTTAGACGCAATTTATCTTCATTGTCCTAGATACCCTATCACAAAATCTCTCCAGAGACCTATTTCATCATTCTAATCAATGATCACACGAAGGTAAAGGGGATCTCCTTGTGTTTATCAATATGAGTTTATTGCCTCATGCAATCCAAAAAATGGACTCGATATGGAAATCGAACATGTCAATCCCCTTGAAAGTAGCATTTTTCAAGTCAGCTGTTGAAAGTGTGTTTTTGTATGGTTCCTCAACGTGGACTCTTAACAAGTGCTTGACCAAAAAACTAGATGGGGCCTACTATCTCAAATCAAAAAGAATGAATTAAGACACTGTGGTGAATCACTAAAATGGAAAAGAATGGGACATTTTGAAGATTTGACTCACGTCAGACAAATATATCACAAATACATTTTATTGTATGTCCAAACGCGCACGTTGAGTATCCAAATTGCGTAGAAATTCCTGCTCTCCTGTGAAAGTGACTGCCCGGGGGTATTTTCTATGGCAGTTGCCACATCCGTCTGCCAGAACACATTTCCCTTCCAGGCAGTTTACTTTTGGTTTCATTTGAGAATGCGGAGGAGGTATTTAACCTTGCTGAACTATGTAAGATGGACAATTCATTTATGAAACTGTTCAGAAACTTGCAGAACTACAATAGGGTGAACAATTAAGAAACTTCTGGTACTAGAAGGCCTTCTCGGGTTTCTTATATAAAAAAGCATGAATAAGGCATAACATGGACTTGTCCCATTACATCAACGTTTGGATATTGCGTTAAGTAACGGAATCATTTTGGGAAAGGTTTTCGCCACACACTGATCACAGCAATCGTATGGAGTATAGCGAGAAAGATTTTACGGTGAATTTAAAGGAAGCGAGAAGACCAAAACACGTCGTAGAAAATAACAGTCAGGAGAGCGACACTTTTTCTCCCACTCGTTTTGAACGTTATCGATATTTGCACCAACCAAACTGATAAAAGTACAAACGATTTTGTTTTTTTGTTGATCTTGAAGTTTGAGAAGGGAAAAGGAGTCATCTGGCCCGTTCCAGAGGTCATTTCTCATAAGGGGTAAACCTCTCCCCCGAAATCTTGCCAAGCTTTGGAAAAGGCACCAAAGAAAATAGACAGTATGTCGCCAGCGGGTCACAAATCCGTGATCCACGCTATCGCGGCGTGCACTCTACAAACTGAGTTACGTGGCCTCCGAAGTCTCAACGGCCGTAAGATGTTTTTAACTTAAGCCATCTTAAGGACTGTGTTCGTATAAGGTTTGTTTTTAAAAGAGTACATGTATTGGCATTGCACAAGGCCTTTGTTTTCACGTGAGAAAATCAACGACAAAGTCTAGCATCCTTTCTGCCGTCTCAGCTGCTTCATGGACCTGAGGTCACAACCAGATATGCTGACGTTTACCAGGAGATCGATTCGATATATCCCACGTAGATTAATGGAACTCAATCCAAGGAGGTCATTAGATGAACAGTAGGTAATCCTAAATGACTCTATTAATACAGTGGAGAAGAAAAGGTCTCTTTTTACTCTTCATTCTACGTGTTACAGTTTTTTCATGTTGATATTGATATCAATTTTATCTCCATGGTGAAAACAAAGAGTGCTACATTACTCATTCTTGTCGACAGCTGCTATCATGGATGTAAACAGTAGTCAGTAGATGGGTGAGTCACGTGGATTAAGGCTTATCCTCTTCCAATTAGCGTCGAATACTCATTAATTATTACTGATTAACGGAATGGAATTTAAGACAAAGGTTAGCTTTTGCAAATGTGGAGATGCAGTTTTCTGCTTTTCGATCACTTTCTATGTTGCGGACAGTAATGCTTGGAGCCAGTCACGAAGGTGAGAGGGGCAAGGGCGGGCACCGCCTCCCTGAGAGAATTCACTAGCGTATTCCGCCCCCTCTGACATTCTGATCGGCATATATATTTTTCACTGTAGTATATCATAATGCATTTGCCGTCAGTATATACGGCAGTTATTACCTAAACTACTTACATTTTGAATTTAACTTTCCAGATCTTTTCAAAATAGATGTCTCTAAAAAGTGCGTAATAATTACCCTCCGTGACTATAATACAAGGCATGGAGGACTTGAGAGGATGAATAAAGCATGTATATTCTGGTTGCAAGCAAAACCCGCATCAAAGAAAAAGCACCGGGTGCACTCATATTTTGCTACGATACAATTTCTTTGAAGTTCTGGGTACTTTTTGCTGAGTGCTACTAAATTTCTGAGTACTACTGAATCTGAGTACTACTAATATCATTGTATTTTTGAGTACTATTTATATCATTGTACTTCTGAGAACCACTAATATAATTGTATTTATGAGAACCACTAATTTCATTTAATTTCTAAGTACTACCTTTTTCTCAACCGCGGGGCCTCCTTCTGGCTACGAAAAGCGCGGGGTCTGGGGCCATGGCCCCTCTGGCTCCCCCTAAAACCGCCACTGGATGAAAGACGAATTTAACGGCTTCTAGGCTGCACCCCGCGTATTGCTAGTGACTTCAACAAGTATTCCAATCACAAAACTAGAAGATATTGAGAGGACACCCCCCCCCCTATTTTTGATTTAGAATCGCCTCCACTCCAAAAATTGTACTCTGGTTTTAAACTAACAGAGCCCTATGTGAATAATCTGTTTTCAACCAAAAGAGTTTTGGAGCCACCCAAGTTGTTGTTTATTGGAAATCTTGAAGCAGTCCAGTATTCATAAACCCCTGTTGAGTAATTGGCCCGTAACTAAACTATCTTTTGTGTATATTTTGGGTACCGTATCTCAAATAGGTTTTATCTGCATCAAGAATTCACATTATGCTACGTGTATTCTAGTGATTCAAACAAGACCATAGTATCTTGAGAGGGGAGACGTCTACTCCCATCGGTTTAAACACTCTGAAAATGCTTGTCACCCTTTATAAACCCAGGGCTTATTGTTATATGTTCCTACTCGTTGTTTTTTGATAAGCAACTCGAGGCCTCAAATTCCTTAGGAACAATTTTTAAAACGCCTGAAAAACAAATCAAAAAAGGTTTTTCATTAAGAATTGATTACAAACTGCTGATATATAACAAATATCACACTGTTGATAATGTGTCAAGCAAAGAGATCAAAGATCCAACCATCATTTGGCATTTCATCATTTACGAAACAACGAAATTCGACGATAACCGGTAGTGATACCTAAGCAACTACTTAAGCAACTCCAGGCCTGATTTTGGAAAATTGCCGAGCAAGGCCTGACCCCGAAAATGGAGTTGCTTGTAAAAAAACGTGCATTCATTTAGTGGCCTCAATGCCGGTTAGAGCATACCATTTTGTAGAGGGAAAAGGCACGAAGACAAAGAAGGTAAATCTTGGAAGAATCTTTAATATTTAAGACATCAGCTAGCAGCAGTAGAGCAACGTTCTTTGAATAAAGAGGCAAACAAAGGGCGAAAGATATAGTTAGGGAATCTATAAAGCTGTACACAAAATATGATGTTACTCGTTTTTGTTTCGTTGTCTCAAAAGTGTATTCGAGTCACTCTTTCAACATTTCAAGAGTCACGAAAACTTTCAACAGAAAAGGTAACAAACTTTCATTATCAAATGCCTTCTATTTTATAGTTGATGTTCGGTAAGTAACATATGATCATGCAGTCGAGGCTACTTCAATATTTGGAATACTCGCGGCACATGGAAACAATGAGCTATAGCTTTACTGTACCTTTTCCTTGAGATCCTGATCACCGTTTGTGCTATTATAATCGCAATCGTAAATATCTAGGTTGTCATCTATATCTACATCACTGACATATTATAATCAGTTCCATTAAGGACATCGATAGCACAATAAAAACTACCACGGCACTGGTCTTCAAAATAAGGCATTGGGAAAGGGGGAATTGGTGCAAAATGAATGATACTTGCCACCTTTAAGTTAAACTTATTAAACTTATCAAGCAAGTGCAGCATGATCTTCGGAATTATCACAAATAAACCGGACAATTTGCTGGTACTTGCTTATTAGATGACGAAGATTGTAACTGCAACTCTGCACCATTGACGACCGCGTTATTATCACCACCATCATCATTATTATTATTATTATTATTATTATTATTATTATTATTATAACCAACTTCATTATTTTGCTATCCTATTGATGTAACCAGATTAACATTGATTTCAAAATCCTCCAAGACTTCATGAAGTTAAATGTTTTAATCTTGATTTTAAGATAAAGCAGCGAAGACGCGATGCCATGATTCCCAAAAGAAAATCTCAGTCTGAAACAACCTAATTTCTAGGGAGTATATATACTATTTATGGTGTCTGAACCAGACGTTATAGTTTAAGCTCAAGGAATCTTTAGGGCTCTTGTTGACAAAGTAAAATAGAAAATATTCCAAAGGCTAAACGTGTCGTTGCAGGCAAATGCAAGAAATTAGATAAAAAATCACGAAGAAAACACAAATTAGTAGGAAAGGTAATCTAGCCATGAATACGTGATACGGGTTTGATAAATATCATACTGCTTGTTAGATATGCTAATAACCTGTGTGCAATAACCTTGTAACAGGGTCTGCTTACCCTAATGGTCATTGAAGTCATTGTGCGATCCTCGTTTTCTTTTGTAGTCATCACTCACCAGTTATCTTGATGATCATTAAAATTATTATTATTATTATCCCGTGTCACAATTTTTTGTCAGGCTGTTGTTTTGTTGTTATTATTATTATTATTACTGTTATTATTATTATTATTATTATATGTGTTTATACTAACGCTTTTAATACGCTTCCAAGTAGTGCTTTTCAATAGTTTAAAAGATTTGTGAGCATAACGGCCAATATCATTACCTATAGCTCATTACGGTGTGTGTCTATAGATACGACCGAGAGGAAAAGGGGTATTTCCTCTGACATGCGCTGATTATTTGATAGCGCATTGCAGGTTTTCGGTTTAGTCAAACAATGAAACAGCATCAATGACACATGGTGCAAGGTTTTGGAAAACATAAAGTTGACGTATATGACAAATTGTGCATATGTCCCTTTTTAACTACTTACTTACTTCTGTACGTAAAATTTACCCCCACTCTCTCTCTATTTGCGCGATTTTACAGCGAATGGATTTATTGAAACAAGATTCAAAGTTATAAAGTAGAAACAGCAAAAAGGAAAATAAGAACGCCTCACTTCAATTCTTTGATAGGGTTTTAAAAGTCTCAACAGCACTCTAGGAGGGATAGCACTTCAATCAAAGGAGAACTATGAAAAATTCGAATCCGTCACATTTATATTCAGTGTCCGGATATTCTCATTCATTTTGATCTTTGTAAAGCTTCCGGACCAGGGGTGAATAGAAAGGCTATGGTTCCACACATCAGCTTGACAAAGGATTGCAATTAACTGAGCATGTGTGATTCTTACCACAACACATTAAAAACTGTTCAATTAGTAAAGAATGAAATGGGGGCCCATTTTCAGACACCAATGACTTGCAAAGACCAAAGTGACTCAAAACAACCTGAAAATACATAATAGCCTCAGTGCTAGTAACTAACTTTGTTGAATACAGTACATTCTACCTATTTAGAATGGCAGCCAACTGCAGTAATCACATAGCGGTGATCAGCAGCTTCAATAGGACCAACAATGCTAATTGTAAGTTTGTCACAAGGGATATCCAAGAAAATGAATGGCCTGGCCTGGAAAGGTACAGTGATAGTCCAACTGGAGACAAAAATGAGAGGCCTTAACAAATGCAGAGACTTTCTTATCTAACTTAGACCACCACTAAAACTTGAGTAAGTGTTGCTTGCCCTAACGTGCTTCCAGAGTACACTTAATAAAAGACAAAAGGAACAACAACCTGCTCAGCACTATAAATGACACCATCAACATAACTAAGCTCATCACAAAATGATCAAGAGTCTGCAAGCTTCAACAGAAGTGAATCCTTGTCTGACCAATGGAGAGCTATAGCATCAAAAACAGAAAGCAGAATCAGATCATGGACTGTAGCATCACAAATGGTTGAAAAAGCATAACCTCTACTGCTAATTAAACCTATGATGTCCAAATTAACTCATGCAATTCAGCAGCTGCAAGGCTTCCCTGAATTTCATTACCATAAAGAACTCTTTCTCAATTAGAAGTTTCAAATTCTTTTAAAATTCCTCTATTTTTAACAATACACTTTTCAATTTGAACAGTAAACACTTTTAAATAACATTATTGTACATAGCTATTTTAGACTCAGTGCTGCTTTAAGTTTAACAATTTTAAACACAAACACTTGTAGAATAATAATATTGTACATAGATATTTTAGACTGAATGCTGTATAGAATATATTATTGTTTTTCATTATATTTATTAACAAAATCCAACTGTCACTATGCCAGAATAAGGGATAGATTTCAGCAATAAAAGACAAAGAGTTATTCAAACTATCAACAAGAAAGCAAATGAATAGGAGAAGACAATGAGAAAAAAATCATAAAGGACCAGATGTACTAAAACCAAAGTAACGAGAACATAAAACAAATGAAAAAACAAAACAAAACAATGTACCTACAATTCAAGTATATGACTATTAAGACCATGAGGTGAAAAGCCGTCTAAATCTAGTTGACAAAATGACTCCCCCAACCTCTACTCCCACTGTATAGCTTATCTACCAGTCTAACACTGACATCCTCAAAGAAAGCACTATGACCTTCTTCCTTGAAATGTTGAAAAAATTCCATCTGCGGTATGCTACTACCTCTACCAAACTTCCTACTAAAAGACTTACAATTGTTAAACTCTGCTGAAACTTAGTGTTGGTGCTACCTACGTACTGTTTGCTACAAACCCTGCATTCTACAAGGTATATAAACTACATTGGATGAACTACAGTCTAACCTATGATTGACTACATAATGTCTACCCAAACACATATATACATCTATATATACATCCAGCACTTCATGGAACCGTAAACAAAATTATTTCGGATAATTTTAAAAAGTGCACATACGCTAAAAAGTGCTCAGTGCAAAGGCTGCAGAGCGATTCACCACCGAGAGAATAGAAATTGTCTTGACTTTTTTCAGCAGACGTAGTACCATACAAGGCTAACAAAAGCCATGAAGTGTATGGACCAGAAGTGAGGTATACAAAGTAGAAAGTAAGCAGAGCGAGAGAGAGGGGCAATTAACCTAAAAGAAAGGAATTCACGTTTGACTTAAAAGTACCTACGTTGTAGGAAGAGGGAAAACAATCAGACGCCAGCGAGTTCCACAGCTTAGCAGTTCTCAGCACGAAATTAGTCTCATAGAGAGACTTCTTAGCACAGAGGACAACAACAGCATAAGGATGAAGATGTCGGGAAAATCGGGTCATCCGAGATGGAACAAACCGGGCTCGATATTACAGTTCCCATGGTAATATCGGTAGAAACGGCTAAGACTGGCCACATTTCGCCGGTGAGATAGAGGCTGAAGAGTGGCAGCAAGGTTTGGCCTGACCAAGTTGCAGACACGCCTCTGGATCCGATCAAACACCTCTAGACGGCATGTAGGAGCACCTCCCCAAATATGGCTACAGGGTCGTATAGTGGACTTTGAAAGATACAGTATGGCCTCGGGAGTGAGATAAGATTTAGCACGAAAAAAGCGAACCAATTTTTCTAGAAGCAGACTTGGAAATATGTGCGAATGTAAGAATCACAATGCAAGTCAAAGGAAAAAGAGAGACCAAGCAGTCGCAAAGGCGAACATTCCTCAAGAGGAGAAATCTCTCCAGGACCAACATCAGTATATCAATCCATGAATTCATGAGGGGGGTGCGGCTCCTACTCCTTATTCCATGATATCAGCTTAGTTCTTGTCGCATTAAAGGAAACCAGCCACTTCCTACCCCGTTCCTCAACACGACGAAAATATGTGAAAGCGAGTTCAATTTGTTTAACCTGATTTGCGTTGTGGTCCATTCAAGAGTATAGGGTAGTATCATTAGCGAAGATATTGATGAACTGAAGTACTTCGCCTGGGAGATCATTCACATGGAGTAGGAAAAGAATAGGACCAACGATAGAATCTTGAGGAACAACAGCATTAATGGAATACTCTGAGGAGGAAACTCCATCCAATGTGATACGCACTGTCCTACCAGAAAGAAATGACTTAATGATACTAAAGACCTCCCGACTGACACCATAAGAGGAAAGCTTACGAAGCAAACTAGCATGCCAGACCTTGTCAAATGCCTTCGAAATATCCAGAGCAATAGCCCCTCCTTCGCCAGACTTGTCCACAAACCGATATAGGCGCTCTGCAATTACAGTCAGGAGATCATCAGTGGACCGAGATTGTCTGAGCCCATCCTGAACATCAACAAACAGACTCAGACTCTCAATTGAAATGAACTAATCTATTGTTAATATTGACTTTCGATGCTACGCCGAGTTTTACGCAAGGCGATCATCAGGTATCTGGCAGTTTATTCACGTTGCTCCCTTCTTCACATCTGCACAATTTAGAAGCTTTACAAAGTTAAAACCGAAGATTTAAAATTTCACAGTTT
The DNA here is from genome assembly GCA_010016025.2 of Alatinidae sp. Z8VKAUB7J3. Taxonomy (NCBI): domain Eukaryota; kingdom Metazoa; phylum Cnidaria; class Cubozoa; order Carybdeida; family Alatinidae; species Alatinidae sp. Z8VKAUB7J3. The sequence goes on along the minus strand of JAAAKM020073195.1, from coordinate 36,817,356 downwards.
TCCAAACAAAAACGCTTCGGACCTGAAGAGTGCCCTGTCTACTTAAAACTACCGTGGCATGGAAACGTTTTACTTCGTTTTGAAAACCAGATCAAAAAGGCCATAGGGAAGTGTTTCGGCGCACTGATTGGACAATCATTAAGCCTACCAACAATTTGGAGGCGCCAAAATTGTTAGAACAATTTCAGAGAAAACACAAAACAGAACAGGCCAAATTATAACACAATATCCAGAACTATGCAGCACTTTACCTACTTACCTTAAGCAATGGTCCCATTATCGAAGCTGACGTTGGAATCAAATGTTAAACGACGTCACGACTTTAACAAATTAGAAACGAGCATTACCAGTTTAGAATAACACAATCAATAAGGGTTTGATTTTTCTTTCATAAATAAGTCACGAGATACAATTGTTAAATCCGTGATGAGGTAAAATTGTAAAGTGGGTGTAAACGTCGGCCGCACGGACGTCTATAAAATGAACTGATGAAACGATTAGAAAGCGTAGAGCATAAATCCAACACGTAACCACCATTTGGGCATCCTTGATATGTTTTAGGTGAGATAAAACACTAGTAGATTTTCATCGTCTTGATTGGCACAATAACCATTTTAAAGCCAGAATTTGAGGTTTGCTGCTCCTGAAGCAAGAATAACTTGCAATGTTATCGTCTTACTTCATGCTGGAAATTTTTTTTGTCTTCTTCTTCTCACCAAGGTAATCAACATCCCAGTCATCATCATTATCATCACTACCACCATCATCACCATCACCATCACCATCACCATCACCATCACCATCACCATCACCATCACCATCACCATAACCGGCATTCTAATCAACCATAACTATAATAGTCACTATCATAAGTATTGCTATTATCATCATTATCATTATCATAAATATCAGTATCATTGTCAACATTATCATTCTCATTTAGCTACTATTACCCGCATGATCATCATCATTGTTCGTTGTTTAAGTCATCCAGATGTCATATCCATTAACCCTAGCAGATTTTCTATTTCTCTGGTGTTCTTTTCAAACTTAACATTTCAAACCCTCTTTTCTCGACGATACTTTTTTATACTTTTACGTAACGACATCATAGGTTCTCAGAAGAGATTCTCTCTATAAGAATCAAAAGTCTTTTGTACTGTGAATGCAGTATTTGTGTCAGACAAAACATATAAAGGAATTGCTTATTAGCACCTTGTTTTGTACATTAATTCTCTCAAATGGTCTGAAGCGTAGCGATTTAAGAATGACGTAGGAATAAGTTTGGTGAAAAATCATGGTGAAATATTTCGAATAATACAAGACCGACAAGCTACGGAAAAAGCCGACAAAAAAAGGAAACTACAATTCTGACAACATTTGGGCGTTCCGCAAGACTTCGTCAGATACCTTGTACACAGGGCCCAGTAACATTCCAGAGTACACGAGATCTGATGAAGTCTTGCCATAAGACGAAGTGTTGTTATCAAATGTGTAGTTTCCGTAATGGCGTTTTACCTATAACTTTCGTTAAGATGCAAAGTTTCTCTACTACCCTCTGCAATCTTCGAGGAACTGATTTGGTGAACTACATCACATTTGTTTCAGTTGGGCAATTCCTACTAGGAGGAAAGAAGACAGTGGATATTTTGAGAATAAGGCTGCTTTTGTTTAGTGTTCTTATTTTGAATATCTTATTTAATACGGTTAATATTAAAAATGTGATAAGTAGAACAACTCTTAGTCACTTCTGCGAACACAGTTATTGTTGCAAATCCATAGTAATAACAATTCAATAATTAACGAGTAGCATCCAAAACACATTTTCCTTAATTTGTCTATGGGGAAAAGAATAACAAGATTTCCATTAGTGATCATGTGTGAAAGTAATATATATATACTCTTAAATAAATTTTAAGGAAAAGGGTAATTCAAAAATCTCTCTCAGAACTTATAACTATTTCATAAGACGACAATGGAAGGTGCCTCATAAAATTTATTTATGGTTAATTAGGCCTACTTACTTTCGATTTTTTTTCCTACGACTAACTTATATTCACAAAGTCATACAAAGTGGGGAATGGCTTGAGAGACACAACTATTAATTAACTGATGCTATTCAAAAGCTTCATTTGCAACATGGCACATGGTAAGCAAATAGAATGTGCGAAAGCACTTGTTAATTTCATGCCCACTAAGGGAGCTAGCCCTACCAAAAGATGCAACATAAATATGAGCGATAATAACTGTTACTTACTCAGGATTTGAGTAAAATTATGTATAGAATTGAAAACGAACTTTATAAAAATTGGCTCTAAGATATCTCGATACTCAATGCAATATCCCTTGCAAATTTAGCCTTTCACTTATAAGTCCCTTAAGGGACTAGACTATTTACTGGGCGTTTGGTACATGGTCCTACATGTCTCTATACAAGCAGACAGACATATCCATGTACGTGGACCAACATAATGGCCTACCGATATTGTACTAAAACAGCAATTTTGCTTATTCTTAACAGTATCATAATAAACATTAAATACGTGTAAATTCGCCTGTGCTTGTGCTTGAAATAACTAAAAAATGTAAATGTTGCTATCGGTAGATTTGCACAGGGGTTAAAATAATTAATACAAAGGTCTAGTCTAGGCAGACATTAACGACATGACGTTCTGGTACCCCGGAAACCCTCAAGGTACAATCAAGATTTATAAAATTACATAGCCTACCTAAAAGTAATAATGTACAGGCCTATATCATGTTTACACATCCTGTAAACATCGACGTTGCATGCGGACCACGACTGCTAATTTGTCGTGAGAAATCACCTTATGGTCACTCACCGTTACAAAGTAATCCTTACAGAGACTATTCTGAAGCATAAGGTCCTATGTTTGTTATTTGGTATGATTGCTACTCCTTCAAATATGGAAGCACCACTTTGAGTCGATAAAGCCCAGCCGATTTCTCTTGCACGTCTGTACGTGCAATGGCGGCCTCCAGCTGCAAGCCAAGATGTTACGCCGATTCCCTGCACCAAACAATGGACTTCTCGTTCCAGTCCTTTCTATAGAGTTCGATGTGTCTGATTCGCTATCTGAAACGTTACTAAGCATTATGGGTATATTGATTTTCAAATGTATTGTTTACCTCGTTCCCAGAACATCCCATACACCCTTTTCAAGTTACTCATAAATTTCAAAGCGAGGCTAACTCGGCAAATTTTTAATCGAGAAATGGCGAAGCTGTGGCAGTGTAACCTGATAACCTCATAACTCCTCCAAAGCTGTTGATAATATATGTGTCGTTGCTTGACTCGATGAACCATTCTCGGCAAAAGAAAAGAATAAGGTATACGAGACATTATGTGCTCTTGAAGTACTAAACGTGTGAAACTTCGTTATTTGATCATGGGCGATGAACAAACTATAATTATTGCAGTTAAATACAGGATTAGCTGAGCGAACATTTACGGACAGTTATTGATGATTTAACTCCTGCAGACGAAATGAATGCTTGCCTGAAAAATTCTAATTTATGGGCACACGTAAAAATATTAAAATTAACTACAAATATGCGTGTCCGATTGCAAAACGATGACTGGTCAAATATTTTCAGATCAATTGCTGGCAACTGGAAACGGAAAGCTCCCAGTAGTGGGAAAGCCAAAAATGTTGTATATTCGCAATTTTTACGTAGTTTGAAACATATATATAAATCTATCTATATTCACAGGTGGGACACAGGGACACAACTACAATGGCGCGTAACTAATATGGCGCGTAACGACTTACGCGCGCGGTGGGGCTTGGGGGGGCGCGAAGCGCCCCACCAACTAGGTGTTGGGGTGGCGCGAAACGCCACCCCAACAGCTAGTATATATATAAAATCCTGCCTTATATCTTATATCCACTCAGTGAAGGGAACTTATGACAGTGTAAACTGATTATATTTGACCTCCATGTATCATGGCTACTGGCGCAAAGAGAATAAATATTTTGCAGTGATAATTTTTTTAAAGGGTGTGGTTGTAGGCGTGGCTGTAGGATCCATAGTGTTATTACTACTGACATAAAAACTTTAAATATCAACGTTCTAATTGAGAATTATTGGACTAAATTTGAATTTTTTTCATATTTCTCTTTGGGAGGTACTTAAATTCAGAGGTATGGTTGTCTGTGCAAGTAGAGTTTTGTTTTTGAGACCTATTTTGGTGAGTGTCCAAATTCAAGCTAAAAAAAGGAGGAGGTTATGATCCTTTCACCCGAAAGAAAATATTATCAAAACATCAAATGGTACAGAATAGATTGAGGAATCTAAGATTCGGGTGCTATTAAAAATGTAGTTTGGTTAAATGAGCCTGGGAAGCGGGTTAGAGACTTTTCCTTCCAACTTACCAGAACGTGTGGTTTAAGAGGGTTGATAGGATGAGTTTCTTTGGAAATCCCTGAGATGTCATACAGATCATCAGCCAGCAACTGAGTCTCACTGTTAAAGGCCAATTTTGATTTTGTTAGCCTCTTCTGGGCCTCAGTAGGTATCGACAACTACTCTCAATTTCATTGTCCTAGGAGTTTTCTTTTTGTTTGTTTTTTTAAAAGAGGGGGAGGAAAGCTGAAAAATTTATACATATGAAGGAAGTAGGGCGTCATAACAAGGGCTCACACCTAAAAGGTGCTAATTCTTGTGTCAAAAATCTTGCATTTTCAGTGAATTTTCTTTTCCTCACAGGATCTTACGGACAGGACAATATTACGTGCACTTCTTTATTTCGACTACCACTGCTTACACTTGTCACCTTTTCTGCATGAATTCTGTATCACTCTAAAAACCTGAGTGGGGCCGGAAAACACCGATATGGAAATGGCGCATTTTCATACGGCGTCCGTTTCCGGCATCGTCCGGTTT
>JAAAKM020073195.1:36784089-36806799 GCA_010016025.2 Alatinidae sp. Z8VKAUB7J3 | reverse complement strand
GATGGTCGCCGCGCCGCAGGTTCGCGAATGCCACAATGTTTCGGGCACGATCGAATACATGCTGCGGGTCGAGGTCGCCGACCTGGAGTCCTACAAGCACTTTCACACCGAGGTCCTTGGAACCGTGCCGCAGGTCAGCAGCATCACGTCCTACATCGTCATGGGCTCACCCAAGGATGAGCGGGCTTGAGCCGGATCCTCTGCCCGCGTGATCAGCCGGGCTGCAGCGACCATCGGCCCACGACCTTGTCCTTGTACGCCGCGGGATCGGCCGGGATTTCCACCGCTTCGACATTGGACCACGGCTCTGCGAAGTCGCGGTAATGCGGCGAGAACACGTTGCCGGACTGGCCGGTCGTCTGGATGAAGGTCGACCGGTCGAGGTCGGAAAGATCGTAGATCGCGCGCAAGCTCGATCCGTGCCGGTTGGCCAGCGGATGATCCTTGTCGGCGAATTCCGGGGCGCCGCGGTCGAGCGTGAACTGGCCGCCATTGCTTTCGACCTCGATGTTGAACAAGCGGTCCAACGGCGGCACCTGGCCGAACGGCCGATGGATGCTGCGGGCGATATGCGCCGCACCCCAGCGCCAATCGTCGCGCGAAGCGCCATGCGTGTCTTCCAGTTTGGCCAGTGCCGTCCCGAGGGCGGCGGCAAGGACTTCCCCGCACGCCTCCTCTTTCGGCGTGACCGCAACATCGCACCAATTCCGTGAAGCGTCGCCGGACAGTGTTCGAAGCATGACTTTCGCACGGGGTTGCAGCCAGTGATCGTAGGCGATGCCGAGGTCGTCGGCGAAGATCGCTTCCATCGCAGCATGCAGCCAGGCCATGAACACCAGCGGACCGGCCTGGTCGCGTGTCATCCGCCCGTCCCAGTTCTCGATCATGGCAAGCGCATCCGCATCTGCGCCCTGCTGGCCGGCTGCCAACTCCAGCATCTTCGCTTTCATGGCAATCGCCGCTTCGGAATGCACGTCCGCCTGAATGGCTTGCGAGCGGGCCGGCGTGTGCGCACCGTCAGTCGCTTCCAGCAGTGTCCTGACCCGGTCCTGGCGGTACGGCTCGTCCCAGTCGAAGGTCAGGAAATGCGGGTAGTCTTCGGCGACGATCTTTGAGTTTGCGGTGGCGATCATCCCGCTCGGCGGATTGAGCTCGCGCGGCAATTGCCAGAACCAGATGGTGTCCTTCCAGTCGTACACGCTGTCCCATCCGGGAACCGGGGCGCGGCCCATCACCTTGTTGTCCCGGTCGCGCCGCGGAACCCGGCCGGGGGCGATGAACCCGATGTTGCCTGACCGGTCGGCCACGACCATGGACTGCATGGGCGTCACATAACTGCGCATGCCGTTCTTACATCTATTCATTCATAATATTTTCTTTTTTTGTGAAAAGTAGCTCTAACACTGAAATCTCTGGAAAGACCCATTTTAAAGTTCTGAAATTTTCTTCCTTTTGTGAGATGCACCATTTCATTTTTCTTGCAGTGGGCTGCAAAGCAGGATCCATTAGCTTATCAAAAGAAATACAAGACTCAGAATTCCTCTTACTTTGCTTCTGTTCTCCCTTTTTATTTTCTTATTGCTTTTATTTTTATATTTTTCACTTATCTGATCCGATTTTTACCATTTTGGCCATTTTCCAGTTGATAGTTAATAATTTGTTTTAAGTTATTGAGTCATTTTTTTTGTGCGCTGTCAGTTTGTAGTTTTATAAATGTTTAATGGATCCAAACCACAAGCTCGCTTCTAAGGACCTTTTTTTCTGCTCGTTGTTATTTTTATTTGTGTTATATATAGTATAAAGATAAAAAGATAAATCATGATGACCATGATGAGAAACCTAAATTATACCCTATTTGCATGAAAGCCCATCTCATTTTGCCTTTATTTGTTGATATAGGAATTATTAACATAAGGCTTTAAATATAAAAACATCTCTCAATCATACCTGCGATGGGAAGCCTTAATTGATCCATACTTGAAGTGTTTTTCAACTCGGAATAAATAAATCCAGCATTCAGGAATTGGAAAGCGCACGGCAATATCCTCACAAGGGATCTGTCCGTATTTCCGGCTTATGAATCCAGGAATTAGAATATCTGACCGTATTTCAATTTTAGTTCCTGTTGTTATGATTTGACTTCGGATCTGAAGGGGAAGTTCTCGGTTCTTAGGAGGACGAATGCGGAAACGAAACAGTTCGATATAACAGGCATCTGGAGGACGAAACCTAAAATACAAAAGAACAGATCTTTAAAAGAATTTTTGGCAACAAGTAACACACTCTTTTAAGTTTTTAAAGAAAGTTGGTTGCTGTACCACCACCTTTTGTTTTATTATTTCGTTTTAAAAATAGGGATTTTACAATAGACTTAAGAAAAATACTATTTTGCAGCATTTTCTTTTCAAACTTAGGAATATTTTTGAAAAAAAATATCAAACTCAACTGGATAGATTTTAGTTCAATTTTCCTTTTGTTAGTGCTCTGAATTAAATTACAAATAGCTGATGTGCGCATACACCTTCTAAAAATGATAAATTTAAATCAATCGGTAAATTGTAAACAGCTACAAAAAAATTTAATTATGCATATTTTGTTACCAAATTCGATTCGGTGGATTTCGGCGCTATTCTTCACAAAGCAATTTTCTAGAAACCATCTTGAAAAATTCCAGAACTCACGTTACCTTTCTGTCTAAATGGTAGGCTATCAGAACAATTAAATTTAAGGCTAGGTTCCGGTGGTAAGCTGATATAACTGCTAGTAGTGTCAGTTCAATAATATTTAGGAAGAGGGCACAAAAAGTATTTGTCAACATATGGGAGAAGGGAGGGAGCCAACTTGTCGTTTTACCAATCTTTTCAATGAAAATACCTAAAAAAAGGTATTTTTCGAATGAAATTTTCCTCGAATGAAATTTCAGATGAAGGGGGAATGCAGGGACACATACTCCTCCGTCTCAGCTTTAGTTTTCTTTTGTGTAGTTTCCTCCCTTTCTTCCTCACAAGATCGTTAATGAAAACTATTCAATTCATGCCCAAATTTGTTTCTAAACTATTATACTTTCATCCGATGTTGTTTTATTTAATTCGCATTAATCGAACTTCAACTTCCCGAGTGTTTATTATATAACCGATAAGTACGAACCAAAGAATCTGCTGATGGCTGATAGAAAGTTTTAAATAAAGCTTTTCATTTAAATTACACAGTTCTATTTATGCTTATTCAGATAGGCACTGACACATTCATTAGTTCTGGCAAGAATTGCATTCATAAAATCCATGTCAAGAAGTCCCTTGAGTACAATTTCTTTCTGCGTTTCCAAACTCAAAGCACCAAGCTTTTGGCCACTGACAACAATATCATAAGGAGGAGCATCTGCTTTATTCCCTTCTTTAAGCTCCCTCAATTTCAAATCCCAGTGGGCTTTGGATAAGTCAATTCCTTTTTGCAAAGGTTTCAAAAATGATTCTTGTATTGAAGGTATCATGTTTTTCAACCCTAAATTGTTTACACTGTCCATGATCAAAAAACATTGTAAAGCATTAAGACTGGCAAATATTTCGTCATAGTTGTCAAGCAAGTCAGTTTCAATACCACACCTCAATTGCGTCATCTGAGTCAACAAGCCTTCGAAGTACCGTTCAAACATGGGACTTAGTCGATATCTGTAACAACGAACAAACCGATCTTTAATCATTGTAATAGCTTTACCTCTTAATCCAGAGTGCGTGGAAACATTCAGAACTTGTCTCAGCAAAATGAACTGCGCACTAACATCAAAAAGATTCACATATTGTTCATAGACGTTCAAAGCAAGACTCCGTACATCTTGTAAATCTGCATAAATAATGGTTGACTGCAGGTTTCTATACATTTTTGAATGATCCTGCAGAGAGAAATGCATAAAACCTAGGCTTTCTTTTTTTATTTTTGGCATAAATGATTGCAATATATAAAGACCCTTTAATTTCACCATACTATTGGAATTTTCCAATAATTCTGCAATGAAAGGCAAAGCACACTCAAGCAAATACAAATGAGAGTATATAAGTGGTAAATAAAAGGTGACGTCCTCACAAAGAAGTAAATAAAAGAGATTGGCTAAAGCCAAGTTCCACTTCTTCTTTTCTTCAGTTGGATCCTTCACTTTGTCATATGTAAGCAACTTCAGAAAATCTGCTTGAACTTCCGAGAGTAGCTTAATCATTTGCCTCACATACTTCATCACTTTCGGAGAAGAATCAGTGGTAGAATGTAAATCTAAATACACAAGTGGATGTTCAAAAACTACAAGAATCCCTTTTTGCAAAGTATGCCTTGTTTTGGTTATTATAAAGCCATTCAGTACATTAGTATGAACACATACTTCTGAAATAAAGGGTTCTAAAAACAAGTAAATTTGTTTAAGAAAATCTACAATAAACAAATTCTCCTCAGAGCTATCAACAAGAATCCTTTCCTTCTCATCGAGTCCTGAATAATCAGGCAGCTCTAATTTCATAGTGATATCAGATATGGACTGGAGAGCCCATGTAGTAGACAAAATTCTTTTCTGATGGTCAAATCTTTTCAATGATTTTTGAACAAGTCTGAGCATCAAAGCAAACTTATTTGTTAATCCACACCTCTCAATATGTTCGAGTAATGCAATTAACGATTCTTTTGGTCTTGAATGCTCTATGATTTGGTTAATTAGTATTTCACTTAGTTCTTCAAGATTATCAACGATTCTCATTTTTCTATTAAGTAGCAGAAAATCAGTCAGTAAATTTATTTAATGATCATAAGTTGAAAAAACCAGTTAATAAAGATTTATTTCATAAATTTCACAGTATCAAAAATAAGAAAAACAGCTTCTCAAAAATTTGATCTGAGCTCAGGATTCGCTTGGTCGATCGCGCCAATGCCGGAGCCAAAGTTCCAGGAGCAGGGTGGTCATGAAATGGGCATCGCTTTTGCCCGGCCCCGCCTCTAAATAGTCGAGAAATTCACGCTTGAGAATGGCTCCATCCACCAAACCAAGGTCGGCCAGCCTGCTCTCGTCAAGTAGGCGGAGCCAGTGTTTGGCATCGCGTTGGAAACCCAAGAAATAAAAAGACCGCAAACTGGGTTTGTCCCGCCTTTGAAGGATTTTTTCAGGCAGCACGCCCTCCATCGTCCAACGGAAAAAGCCTTTGGGTTCACCACGGTACCGAACCAAATGCTGAGGCATGGACAACATAAAAACAGCCAAGCGGCGGTCGAAAAGCGGGTGCCGGACCTGAATCCCGTGTCGATCACCCAATCTCCGATAATAATGGATGGCTCTGCGGATGCCCCATGCACCCCGAATCATCCACTCGAAATTGGCAAACCGGGTTGGCTTCCGAAAAGGATTTTGCCAATGGGGCCCTGTTGCTCGAGACCAATGAAGAAATGCACGATGGATGTTGGGATTAACCCAGGGAAAACGATCAATGCCCGGCAGGCCCCAGTCCGTTTGGCCGCAGCGAACTCGGGCAAAAAAGCCAGGGTGAAGCAGATACCGATACAGCCCCCTTGCTCGTCCCAAACCCTTTTTATTCAAATGGTTCCTCAAACGACGCCAGCGCTGAAACAAGTTGGCATTGCGGCCCCAAACCAATGCTTCACCTGCTGCAAAAGCGGGACCACAGCCAGTGAAGAGGTTGTCGCCGCCATGGCCTGTCAGCAAGACCTGGCCCCCCTGATCTGCCAGGTATTTCATTAAAATACGGTCGATCTGAGGCCAACTTTGAAAGGGTGTTTCCCACGTCATTGGTGCTTCAAAAGCGGCGATCCCTTGATTTTCGGCGTCGAATCCCTCCAGGGTGAGTTGGTATTGATCGACGAGCGCTTGGGCATATGGCTTTTCATCGCATTCACGCAGGGAATCGAAGCGATAGGAAAAAGGCAAAACCCGTGGTTTGTCGCCATCGCGTCCTAAGGCTGCCATTGCCGTAACAGCGCTCGAATCCAAACCGCCACTCAGCAGGCAGCCTACGGGGCCGGCACTGATACGGTCGCGAACACATTCCCGGATGAGTTCTTGGCACCGAATACGATAATCCCGTTCGTCTTGAAAGGCCAAGGGCTTGACTTGAGAAAAGTCCCAAAAGGTTTGAATGTCGACCGACCGCTCATCCGCCGATAAGTAGGTACCTGGCCCCAACCCGGACACCCCTTCAAACAAAGGGCGTCGATCATCGTAGCGATTGTGGATCCACATCCATAAGGCTTCTCGAGAAAGCCGGTTCCGAACGGAAGGGTGCTTTATTAGGATACTGGCACAATCGCTGGCCAATAACAAATCACCCTGTTGGCAATAATATAAGGTATGCACGCCCATAAAGTCACGAGCTGCAAAAAACCGGTGCATCTTTTTCTCCCAAATCATGAGGGAAATTTTGATATTTAGAAGGACATCGTGACTCAGAGCTCTTATTTTAAATCCCGACCGGCATTAAGCCTCTGATTTTCCTTTTAAATCAATCTATTGGTTCTAAGAATTTTGTTAGAGCTCATGCTATATGAGCTCTTGGCTCTTAGCTCTTCTTGCCTCGTCACAAGTGCCATACGAGTTCTTAGCTCTTGTTTTAGGATGTAAAAAGACACAAAAGTACTGTAATTTGCTAGAGCCAACTGCATACTTTACAGTAGGTACAGAAAAACAGTGCCGTACACATATCTGGAAAAATACATCCACCAGGTAAATATTTTCTGACGCCATTTTTATAAAACAAGGGGTGAAACTACCTGGACGAACAAGTTTCGATTTTCGGGATGTAGTTACGGAAAACGGTACGGTCCCTTACGGGGTATCATAAATAAAACGGCTTTGAGCTTACTAAATACGTAAAAAACGCTATTAAGGAAACAGAACTGAAACAAGGCCAAATAAAACGCAGCATAAGAGGTGTTAACTCAATTCAGTTACACCCTTGCCACGTTAAAATGATTGGGTATGTTTTTTATATGCAGGTTTATGTTTACCATGGTTAGAATATACTGGAGCGAAATATATCCTTCGTTTTCTTTCTTTTTTTATGTATGCTCGTGAATTTCGAATTTTATTTCCTTTTTTTCCTATGCATAAGGCATTGTAGGCTAAATGGTGAAAGGATCGGTTAGATTAAGTATCATCGATTTTTCTTCGATGTTTCATGTCAATATTTTTTTTTTTTATCAATATTGTATGTTGTTTTTTTTTTTTGTCAAACATTCGACCGCACCTAGTTTGGGATAGGAATTAGTTTCAGCTGGAGGAGAGAAAAAAAAGCACCCACAAAGTACTTTAATTTTCCCCACAAAAAAGTCTCGTTTTCCCCGAATTTCCGGATTAAAGGGGGTGTTCGTTTTCTCGATTGGATTTGTTTTGTTTTCTCTAGAGGTAGTTTGTTTCACCATTATAGCTGGAGAAAAAGCGGGAGGGGGTTTGAAACGTGTTCATATTTTTTTTCTCATTACACTTATCAAGGGAATTCACTGAAATTTTGTTGTAAGAAGATTTACATTTTTTCATCAATACCTATTTCTGATCTTTAAAATATAAATGTCGTCGTCTCTTGAGGGTTGACCTCTAATAGGATAGCCAGTCATATCTCTTACAATTTTCTATTTAATAATCTACAATAATTCAATGTAATATCATCAAATCTTGAAGGTATTATGAATTTCACTTTGACAAAGAAGAAAAAACTGATTTCGGTATGGTCAGAAAGTCATTCTGTAGTTTAAATGCTATTTGAGATAGACATGCTTTAAGACTATTAATGTTTCTGTTATTTAACTTCGTTACTAATTGCTTTTCGTAACTCCAAAAAACAGCAATCTTTGACCGGTTTGCCTCATATTTAGCTATTTACCAACACTTGCCCTCTTAATATAAGTTGCTTGTTGTGAATGATGAATACACTTGCCCTCTCTGAAAACTGTTGAAAAATAAGTGTCTAATGTACTCTACCTGATGCAAGTTCCCTCTTGTTAATAAAAATGCTATAACGATTATCGTTTTGTCATTACTATTTTTATTTATTTTAGGCTGCCGATATTGGAGCTTTCAGTATGGCGCCAATCCCATTTTGTTGGCTTCACCGGGCGGGCGTGTGAGACGATGTCCGGACGACCATCCGCACATCGTCTCAGTGGCACATCAGGCAGCCAAGCGGCGCGTCATCCAGAATGTCCCGGGTCACGCCACCCAGCAGCCATTCGCGCAGCCGCGAATGGCCGTATCCGCCCATCCCCACGAGGTCGGCGTCCTTGAACTTGGCGCCGGCGCCCATCTTGCGGTCGTCCCAGAGCACCTCGATGCCCTCGGCCTCGAGCTGGTCGTGGAGCTCCTGCGCGAGCGCCTCCTGGGCCTCGTCGCCGGCACGCATCTGGATGAGCATCACGTGGTACGGCGCGATCGGCAGCGGCCAGATCATGCCGCTGTCGTCGTGGCCCTGCTCGATGGCGGCAGCCGCGGTGCGGCTGATGCCGATGCCGTAGCAGCCCATGTGGAAGGGCTTGAGCTGACCGTCCTCGTCGGCGAACCGGCAGTCCATGGCCTCGCTGTACTTGGTGCCGAGCTGGAAGATGTGCCCCACCTCGATGCCGCGGGTGATCTCGATCGTGCCCGCGCCGTCCACGGTCTCGTCGCCGGCCTGCACGAGCCCGAGCTCGTGCGTCTCGGGCTGCTCGAGGTCGCGACCGAACCACACGTCCAGGTAGTGGACGTCGTTCTCGTTCGCACCGCAGAGGAAGCCCTTCACGCCCTCGACGGACTGGTCGGCGATCAGACGCACGTCGTCCGCGAGCCCGAACGGACCCGCGAAGCCGACGTCGGCGCCGGTGGCCTCCTTGACCGTCTTCTCGTCGGCAAGGTCGACGGCCAGGCAGTCGAGCGCGTTCATGAGCTTGACGGTGTTGATCTCGCGATCGCCGCGGCACATGACGGCGACGACCTCGGTGCGGTCCGCCCAGACGGCCCGATAGAGGATCGTCTTGAGCATGCGCTCGAGCGGCAGGTCCGGGAAGAGCGCGCGCAGGTCCTCGCACGACTTGGCGTTCGGCGTCGGCTCCTTGTGCATCGCCACCTCGGCCTCGGGCTCGGGCGGTGCGGAGATCTTGCTCACGGCCTTCTCGGTGTTCGCGGCGTAGCCGGTGCTGTGGCAGACCGCGATCGCGTCCTCGCCGGTGTCGGCGTCGACCATGAACTCCTCGCTGCCCGAGCCGCCGATCGCGCCGGCGTCGGCCTCGACGGGCGTGAAGCGCACGCCGCAGCGCGTGAAGATGTTGCGGTAGACGTCGCGCATCACGGCGTAGGAGTCGGCCATGCCCTCGGCGCTCGCGTCGAAGGAGTAGGCGTCCTTCATGATGAACTCGCGACCGCGCATCAGGCCGAAGCGCGGACGGATCTCGTCGCGGAACTTGTCTTGGATCTGGTACAGGTTGACCGGCAGCTGCTTGTAGCTGCCGATCATCTTGTCCGCGTAGTCGGTGATGACCTCTTCGTGGGTCGGGCCGAGACACAGCTCGCCGTCCTTGCGGTCCTTCAGCGAAAACAGGATCCCGTCGGCGTGATAGCGCTCCCACCGACCCGACGACACCCACAACTCCTTGGGGTGCAGGATCGGCATCATCATTTCCAACGCACCGGTGGCGATGCGCTTTGGGAAAGTAAACGATTTGGCGAAAATTTGCGGCGATGCCCCGGTTATCAAAGCGGATGCCACCAAGGATGAAGACCTCAAATCGTTGTTTGAACAGGCAAAAGAACATTATGGCAACTTAATGTATCACTAAAAACTTTTTCAGGGTTATATCAATTAAATGCAACTCAGAAACTTCAGCATGCTATTTAAAAGCTAACATGTCACCAGAGACAATGGGAACACAGTAGCTGTAACAAAAAAATAAGCCTGGCTAACCATCTCATGACTCAATATAATAATGCAAGATATAAAATTAAATTGTTCAGTAGTGATTACAATAGAAAATGTGGGAATAAAGCACATTAGAGGTTTGCCATATTTTGTCATTAACAGAATGTTTTAAATACTACTACTTTGACAATTAACTGAAGCACCCAAGTCACCTTATGCCAACATAGTTGTGCATGTTTCTTATCCACCCCATCCTATTCAAAGCTTCAAATAATGAAGTTTGAACTTAAATTAAATCATTCATTATTAAGCTCTTCCTATGACATCCAGGGATGACGTGCTTATTGTTTGGCCCCAGACAGATGGCAAAAATAGAGAATCTAGCAAAAAAGTTCAGATATCACCCAGTGGACAAATTATTGACCACAAGGTGTGAACTGGTTAGATACATACATAAATCCAATTATTTTTTTTTTCAACAAAAAGTAACTCAGCACAATCATATGGCCTGTAAAGTTGGAAAATCACAAAATAAAAATTACACATATTAAACTATGAAACAATTAAGCACAAAATTCAAAAACATGTACTGACAAAAATAGAAAGAGAACAAAAAAAAGAAAAAGCAACAAAAAACGAAAGAAAGAAAAGAAAAAGTAACAGAATAGAAGAGAGTTCATTCACAAAAGACAAAATATACACAATATATATTGTGTATGATGTCATATTTGAATAACTCTTCATGGGGTCATCCCCTACTACAGTGGCTCTCAAACTTCAAACTCAAACTTTGTGTCAATACATGACACAACTTCATTATGTAAATAAATGACAATTATAGCATCTACGTCATCAATATAACCCCTATATTACTCATATAACATCCATTATTAGTATGTTGACTAATAAAACAAAATTAAATTTTCTAAATAAAAGACACAACATGAGAACTAGGTTTAATAGCATTGGATGACAATTAATCACGTGTAAGCAGTTTAAATAGTTGACGAAATATTTAACATAGTAATGGGTCTATACTCATTGCAAAGATTAAAAAGTTTAGCTAACTTTATCATGGGTATTGGTTTACTTCACAAAATTTTTGGCACTATTCTAGAAAAGAAAATCAATTTATAAAACAAGCTTGGGTGTTTAATTAGAAAATCATTACTAAAATCAAGAGCCCCCCCCCCCTGCAGATAGGGCTAGCCACCATCAGTACCTATACTGAATTTCATCTTAAACTAAACTATAACTTGTTATAATTTACTGGTTAGTATGGTCATACTTCACATCACAACAACTTCACTTTATATAAGGGACTAGAAATTGAAGTTAAGCTTTTCACCATGTTCTGTACTAAGACTGAAAAAGGTTGGAAATTAAACTATAGGAAATTAACCATCAGAAAAAAAAACATCTAAAACACATTAATGAAAAAAAACTAACCATTATAAATCAAATTTACCATTAAAGATGGATACAGCGCTGGTCCAACCACGACAGATACTACGCACAACCGACGGTGTAAGGGAAGCCAGCATCAAGTGATCGATTTCAGTTTAGGGATGAAGCTCCAGAAAAAGCACTTCAAAGCTGTCCACCTGCTCGTCCTGCAGGATCGTGTCGAAATCGATTGCGTGGGTCTTGAACGATCTGTTCCAGGTTGCATAGGCGTACAAATTATCAGCTTGCCACTCCAGGGATACCTTTGGGCTGAAATACTCTTCCCGGAACGAAATCTGCGGCCCGCACGCCGCGCCGCTGCCAATGTTGTCGTAGAACGAATACCCCGAGGCTGCCTGGCACCTGCCGGAAAAACCGAAAAAGAGGGCAGCCAGGCTTGCCGGTGTTTGTCCCGCCGGCACAGTATCGCCGCTGGGCGTACGCAGGGCGCCGCTGTGGGGAATGGAAAATGAATCCTGATCCTGCTTTTCCCGCGACCATCTTGCCTGCATGGATGCACGAAAGTTGTTGGTCAGGTTCAGGCCCAAACTGGTGTAGAGAGACTGCGATAAACGGTCGCGACGCCAGTAATTTCGGCGCAGGGCGACGTCACCGTTCCCGGCAGCGTAAGCCGCAAAACCCGCGTTAGGCAGGAAAAAGCCAAAGTCTTCCTCCAAATCGAGCTCTACGTTGAGCATGTTGAAACCCAGCGTCCAGTCGAACTTCCTCGCGGTGGGAGAGGCGAGGGAAATGTCGTGGTAGATCTGGCGCTGCGTCACATCCTCCTGGTTGTTGAACACGGGGATTGGTGAACGGTCGAGGTCCTGCGCGATACGATGGTTCAGATCACTGTAACCCCCCGCGTAGCGCACCGTGTAACCGGATGGTGCTGTCCATTCAACAGCCAGCCGCGTGTTAGCCATTTCTATGTCGGCACGATTTGTCGGGGCAATGATTGATTGGTCTTCATCCAACGAAAAATCGATAGCAGGGTCGAAAGCGCGCAGCGCATCAACGGCGCTGAGTGGCAGGGCAGGGTGGAAGCCGGCGGCGCCACCGCTTGGGTGGTTCGGGTTAAAAGCGAAAAAACCGGGCCCGAGAATGCCGTTAATCTGCCCCAACGAACCACGTCCTTCGCTGTGCAAGCTCTCCTGGGTTAAACCGACGGTGAGATTGTCGGTGGCGGTGTACCTGAGCCGTAACCTGGCGTTATCTTCCCGGGTGCTGATGCCGTCAACGCCCGCCGAATTGTCGAAGAAACCATCCCGCTCGTCATGCTGTACAGCCAGCCGAGCAGACAGCTTTTTACTCAACGGGCCTGAGACAACTCCGCTAAGGACCACTTCGTCGAACGAGCCGGTGCGTAAATTTGTTTTAAGTTGGAACGAATCGGTGGGCGCGTTTGTCACAATGTTGATGGCGCCACTCGAGTTGTTGTTGCCCGACACCGCGCCCTGGCCGCCGCGATGCACTTCTATCCGAGACACATCCAGGAAAGAAGTCCGGTAAGCCTCGGAGCCGTTGTAGTAAACACCATCCATGTGCAGGCCAACCGTTTGCTGTATTTCGCGTCTGAACATGGAGGGATTGCCGCGGATCCCGGTGGATACCACCGTTCCGGTTCTGCTCGCAATCACCAGCAGGTTGGGCACGTAACGTGTCAGCGCCGTCAGGTCGCCGACACCATAGTTTGTGAGGGTACTGCCCGGTACCACGAACGTTGAGACTGGCTCGGTGCGGATATTTGTTATCTGTGATGATTCGGCGGCTTGCTGGGTCTCCTGTGCCTGGTTGGTGCCGATACCGCTGCACAGTATTGCGCAGGTTGAGGAAAAGCGTGCATAGCTGGGTCGGCCCCAGGCGGTTTGGTTCTGCGGTGAGTTATTAGTCGTAGTAGTCAAAGTATTACCATAAAAATAGATATATACTAAAGAATATTAACAATGAGAAAATCTTATATTAACAATGAATCGGGAAAGATTATATAGCTTATCAATTATTTCGATTGAAAGTGAAAACACAGGGAAATTAAATTTTAGAGCAATTTTAGAAGATCTTATACAACAAAAACTTAGTAATATATAGACTTCTGTATTCATATTCGGTGATGTTAATTTCAAAAGGTATTTTCAGCAGTCTCATAATATCTAGAAGACAAAAACGTAAATTAACGTACGCTCAAAATGATGACTAAAATAGACAAAATAGGACAAAAACGTAAACTGAAAATGAACACGCTGGACCCCCAAATGAGACAAGATAATAAGAGTGACCTAATAAATGTAAATACACGTGTGAAAATGAGAAACCCAGACCATCAAAAGTGGCAAGATCAATCCGAGCAGCTAAGGCAAATGGCATTGAAAAATGTCTGAAGTAATGATAAACGAAAATGAACAGCAAAGAAATATGTGGTTACAAGATAAGTAGCAGCGAGAATTATAACGACTCAAAAAAGAAAGCGAAGAACAAAAAAAAAATATGCGGTAACAGGACATGGACGGTGACTATCAGAACAAATAAGAATAAAAATACAGAACAAAGAGATATGTGGTTCGAAGATATACGACAGCAAGAAAAAAGACATATGCATTTAGAAGATAAGTGGCAGCGATAATGACAAACAACAGCAGGAATCAGAACTTATCAAATATAAAAACGATGAGAAAAGAAATGTAGGATTAACAGACACGCTAAAGTTAGTATTTGAACGTGTCAAAAATGGAATTGAAGAACAAAGAATTTTGCTGGTACAAGACAAGTGACAGATAGAATCAGAACATGTCAAAAATTAAGAGAAATAAAAATGAAATATAACATTAGAAGAACGACACAATCGCAATCTTAGAGGACAATAAACTATTGCGAAAAATCCAGTAAAAACTTGAAAAAATGCCTTAAACTAAACTAGTTGTAAGTACAAGTACTTGGAGCCCTTCAACGATGCATATATTCACCGTGGAGTCTTCCATTTCGGCGCAGGAAAAGTATCCAATAAAGGTGACTTATTTGAAGGTTGCTGACTGCTCGGTCGACTTGCATTGCTACCGGCGAATTCCCAATTGAACTGGTTTGGCCTATTATATGACATGACTTACTCTGTATGGAGTTCCAAAAACAAGATCGAACCTTGAACTTAAGGTGTACTTTTTATTTATTCAACGTAAGTGATGATTAAAGCATTAATAGTCGTAATGCTTTCAGCTTCAAAGTAGCTGGACAAATTTATCACAAAATCAATTTAGTGACACATCCATTGTAGACATTCTGAAGTGATGACCATTAGCCTCGGGGAAATAGCTTCGAAAACAAGACAAGTGACATGGATAATCAGTATATAAAGTCATGCGACATAGCCTTTGGTTACGAGAGATCCCATAATTTAAAGGACGTGCAAGGTGTTCTTAGCAGCTTCAGCTAAAATCTTTATGCCCCCTTGTGATATTTAAATTTTATAATTTAATATTTTACGTGCATTCACCCGAAAAAAGCTTAAAAGATCGTTAACGGCAGTCATTATTTACATTTCGGGCATCGCAATCAAACAGAAAAGAACAGAACAGAAAGTTTCTTCCTGTCTTTTTTGCGGCGTTTCTTCTTTTTCTTCTTGGATTTATCCGCTTTTTGGTTGCCCATTGCTTCCCAATCTTTGTAAAAGCCGTCCATATTCTTTTGGACCGCCTGCACCGTTGGGTGATGCACACCTAACTGGGTTTCGCCAATGGCCATTGCTCGCTTGTAGAGCGGTTCCGCCAATTCGAATTTCAACTGGAAGCGGTAGAGTTCGGCCCAGTTATTACAAATCGTCACCAAATTGGCGTGTTCGGCGCCATAGGCTTTTTCGGCGAGCTGGAGTGCTCGTTCGTATTGGGGCACGGCATCCTCGAAACGGCCTTGGGTTTTGTAAAGCTCGCCGGCATTATTGGCGATAATGGCCGCTTCCCCATCTTCCTGACCCAATTCGCTTTTAAGATTCAGCGCCTTGAGGTAAAGCGGTTCGGCTTCATCCAAGCGTCCCTGTTGCCTGAGCAATTCCGCCAAATTGTTCCACACACTGGCAAAACGGAATTGTTGATCGGGCGCCACGGCCTCGAAATAGGTCAGGGCATTGCTAAAAAGGGCTTCCGCGCGCGGTAGATCGCCTTTTCGCTGGTAAATCTGGGCCACATTGTTGTGAATGGTCGGCAGTTCGGGGTGATGGCCCGGCAATATTTCTTTGGCAAGCGTAATCGCTTCTTCGCCAACTTGGGCTGCTTCTGCCCACCGACCCTGACTTTGGTGTGTTTGCATCTCTTTTCGCAAACTTTGATATTTATTGGCTTGACCGAAACAGGGTATCGCCAAACCGATCAGGATCAAACCATAAATGCGAAACCTGAGAGAAGACATAAAGATCACTCCAAAAAGGCTAAATTCGGGCAGGCTCCAATTGCTGGAGAAACCCTTGGCCGGGCCAGTGCGAATCTTGTGCCCGCGACCTCTATCAAGACGTGGAACACGCCCAAAAAAGTGGTTTTTTACCACGATTTTTTAGTATAGCCGGTCACAAAATCAAAAAAAACACAATGTTGAAGGCCCCCGGTAAGCCCCTCAATGACGGGAAACCAAGGTGGCGTCCATGCGGATTTTGGGGACGACAATGCGAATGCCAAAGCCGGTTCCCTGTTCTGGGTGGTAGATCTCTACGGTTCCGCCATTGCCCTCGATGAGTTCTTTGACCAAGGAAAGGCCCAGTCCCGTGCCTGTCGCCTCGCGCGTCAATTCATTTTGGCAGCGGTAGAATTTGCGAAAAACTTTGGCCTCTTCACTTTTGCTGACGCCCGGACCATTGTCGTAAATGGTCAAAACCGCATCGGTTTTGGTTTCATCAACAATAATCGACAAGGTTGGCTCTTCCACGTCTTTCCCGTACTTAATGGTGTTGTCACAAAGGTTGTAAATCACTTGGGACAAGGAGTCTTTATCGATATTGCCAAAAGGTGTAGACAGGACCTGAAGCTTGAGTTTGATCCCGTTGGTTTCAATCCAAATCCGCAGAGGGTCCAGCGTCTCTTCGATAAAAGAATGGAGCAAGAGCGAGCCGCGTTTCAAACGAAAGACACCCCGTTCCAAACCCGAGTAATCGAGAATATTTTTGATTAAGCGGCTGAGCCGTTCCGATTCGCAATGGATGTAGCGGTAATAGGTGGCTTGATAGGATCGATGGAATCCAAGCCTAAAAGGGGTGTAATAGAAAGCTCATTCAATTCAGATGTTTTCGTTTTTTTATTTAAAACCTAACATTTATATTTCTGACTTCATTTTTCTCTTCTTTTTTCCGCCTAAATTTTATGATTTTTTATTTCTAAAATAAATATTAATAAAAAATGAGAATTTAATTTATACACTGACAATTTAGTGATGTTACAACCAGGTCCTTTGATATTCCTGTAACTTCCTGCAGTATTCACATGCTAGGATTCTGTTTCCTGTTCTAGTGATGGTAGAATGAACTCGGGATTGATGGATTCGGAAACTGCTATCTGCGAATGCTGGGTTTCATGAACGATTGAAAAAAGTGGTTGGCTTCCATTTAGTCAATTAATCACTATGCTTCCTATACCCTTTAAAATGGCATGACTATTTGCATCGATATTGCCAGAAATGGAATAGGTAGAAGAAAATGAAGATATTTTTCCACAGTGCCAGCCTTGGTTCTTTATGACATGAATGATAGGTTTTGTATCCAAATAATAAATCGGGGGGAGATGGACAGTAAGGGTGTGCAAAAGCACAGTATGGCTGCCCTTCCTCCTGATATGCACTTCCTGGCTGAAGGGCCATGCAACGGAGATCAACACCGCCAGTAGGGACTATAAAGTTCAGCGCTGTATGTTTTACCATATTCAAAGAACCAAAGGTACTTGTGTATTATATAATACACACTCGAGAAGCGAAGTTTGATTAATGCTAATGAAATAAAACAAGTTTGATGAAAATATAATACTTTATCAGCAAAATTGTGAAAACTACAACAAAGAATTATGGAAGGGCCCAAGTGCATTATATTAAATATATAATTTAAACTAACCTACCAAAATGAAAACTAAATATTTAATTAAAATAAAGCTACAATGTATTTCCCCAGCGAGCCGAAGCTAATTGGCTGGTATATCCACCGTGAAAACCGGGTAATGTCTCATGATTGCGATACGAGAAGTTCTCGAGTGTGTATTATATAGTATACAAGTACCGAACCAAATATATGAATACGCTAATATCGAAATCCCCCCCAATCTATATTTCGATAAATACATTTTCTTGGTATTTCCACTTAAATAAAATAGAAAAAATCGCATAATGTAAGCTTAAAAATTTTAAGTCACTTGTCTTCTAGCTAGAAGAATTTATTGTAAAAATTAGAATTTGTAGAATATTTGGGTTTATAATACACTCGTCTTGTAGTGAAAAGTCTGGTGCATACTTCTAACAACATAGCGTTGATTCACTTTTCTAATGCCTCTTTGCGTAGTCCATAAGACTTTTTTATCCACATTATATAATTCGCATGTTGCAACTTGATTATTTGAAGCAATGTCAGACGCTGAAGACACCAATGAGTTTTCACTTTAAGTGGATGCAAAATTAAATACTGTAGCTTTAAAATAATAGTTATCCATTGTCTTGATAGTGGTAATGCAGAAATTGTATTCTTTTATTCTTCGGCAACGAAACTTAAAACCCCATTCTTCTTCCCATATCAACTTGAACCCTCTCCGAAACCACCCTCTTAAGGGCAAACAAAAACCTGTAAGACGGTTTTTACAATAAAGGCAGGATAGGCGTCTTGCCATTGCTGAAATTCATCATACAGGCAGCTTGAGCAGACAAATCTCCGAAAAGGCAACTAGTAACTGAAAATTAAGGTAAAATGTTGTTTTGTCAAAATTTCAATAGGTATAGACCTGTCATGTTGGCAAATTTCAGGGCCCTCTAGAGGGAGAAGGAGTGGAGGTGGGTACTTTAAAATACCTTCCCAGTACATACTTTAGCCTGTAGACCCATCTCTGAAAGTTTCATTTTCCTAACTTAAGCCCTTTCCAAGATAGCAAGAAGTCAATTAACTAGAATTTTACCCTTGTCAGTACTTTGGGGAATTTTCTAGAACTTGAGATCTATACACAGCATTGTGGTGAGGTCAATCCAGAGACAGTTTATTCAAAAAGGTTACCAAAATAGTGTGTATGTAATAGCTTGAAAGTGACTAGGAGCATCAAGGTAAACTTTGAGTGAATATTTTGGAAGGGGGCAAGGCTTTTTCAAGTATTATGTTTATGGAAAGGAATATCCTAAATGCTGGTTCATCCAAAAAAGGACAGACAGTTTTTCCTCAATAGCCTGAAACTTGTATCCATAAGTTATTGGGTTAAAGGGATGCTTTGCACAAAAATTAGTTTTGCCCAAAAATGCTGCAAATTTGTTCTAATTATCACAGTTAAACTGAATTTCAGGATTGGTGATACTTAGGTTCAGCCCAGCTATTTTGGGTTTAAATGTTTGTAATAATTTGAGACCAAAACACTACATGATTCTTGACACACACAAAAAAAGGTCTTAGGTTTCATTTCTCTAATTGATTTTGAAGTTACAGTCTCTTGAAATGACAGTCATAAGTTTCTTCATCAAATAGTAATGGCCAAGTTTTAAAAATTGAAACTAATTTGGGCTCTATCAGTATGTGATGTCTAAACATTGGCACCAAGCTGTTTTTGTCTCTGATAGACTTACAACTTAAAGGCCAGGTAGACCTCAGTGTAAACAAAAATATTTTAAAGATTGGTTGCACAGATAATACCTAACACTAGGCCAACAAATTTTCTTTAATCAGACTGTGTTAAACAGGGTATGTAGTTAGAGTCAAGGAGACCTTAATGAAGAAAAGGGTGTGGAAACAATTGTTGTACAGTATTGATTTTTAATGTCAAAATAGGCCTAAATTTGTTTCTTCTCTGATAGACTTTAATTTTATAGAGAATTTATCCAAGGTCGGGTAGACATCAATGAAGACGAAGCATTTTTTTTTTTGTAACCATATTGGTAAAATTCGATTAAAGAGCTCCAAGATATTCCACTAATCTCTGACAGTTAATCAATTGTCAGCCAGCAGTCTGTTAATTCAACCTCCCAAATTTTTTCTACAGTTTCGTCTTGCTCTAAAGTTGATGAATGCCAGAATGAGGTTTGTCCCTAATCGACATTTCCCCACTTTTAAAATCAGCAAACCAGACGCAACTTTTAGGTTTTACTCATAGCATCCTCTTTGAAAGCTGTTTTTAACTTTATATGGGTTTGACTAGGGACGTATACAATTTAGAAAACAATCTCTTCACCTACTGGCTTTCTTTTTCTGCTTGTGATGGATTCTTGTTACTTCTTCATGGATTTTTTGGGTAGGTATGTAAAGCTTGACCCCATCTTCTGTCATTGCAGTAATTTTGGTAAGATGCAGTTCTATTATGACTCCCTTGTTCCCATCAACCTCTATTATGTCACCAATATCAATCTCCGGGTTAAGGTAGACCAAAAAAAATCTGTTTGTCTCTCCACAATTGGCTTGCTGCAAAACCTTATTTCAAGTACTTTTATCAAGTAAGAAATCCACATGACTTTTGTAATTGACGAAGTGACAAAAATAGAAAAAAAAACTACTTTCTGTGACTCGGAAGAGAAATGCCCTGCCAGTTTTCCTTTCTTTGACTTTTCTTTGCTCTTCATTTTGCGGAATTGCTACAGACCGGCTTCCACCCAAGCTTTTTAGAATTGGTCGTTCCTGAGACCACTGGAGAAAAGGAAACATAAGAAGAAGAAGGCAGCATCTTTCTCAATATTGTATTCTAAGAACTAGTAGTCCTCGAACCATCCCGGATAAAGACGCCACTTTTTCATTTTTTATATTGAAGGATCAACTGGGAATTTACTCAGCATTAATTGATCAAGACCCCATAAAATAAGGTACCTTCTTTGATTTTCGCTAGAGATTTGTTTCCTCCTTACAGGACCCTTGTGAGCTATACTTTCAAAATCTGCATTGCAACTTTCGATAGCAACTCCACTAATTGTTGAAATATTAAGAAGCTCTTCAGTGAAATCGACTGATAACTCTTTATGTAGCTCTAGTACAGAAGATGATGTAGATTTTATTTCCACCAATATAAAATTCCACCAATATTTTATATAATGTATTCCAGCTTGGTAACTCTTTCTCACAACCTGTGTTGATCGATGGCGTGACATCAAAGTTACCGTAAAGAGCCGGAGGCACACAATCGAAATATAGCTCTTATCTAATCTCTGTTCGATAGAAGTTTTAAACGTTGCTCATTACTTTCGTCCCAGGCTAATACTTTCCTTTCGTCTTGAACAAGCTGTTTCAGAGTTTTCAAAAGCACTCCTATCCTAGGGAAAAACAATTCTGGGTATACAACCAAGCCTTGCTTGTCCTTCTTAAGCGTTGCATTCCTCTTAACCTCATATTGTAATTGAGTTTTTTTCACTATCTTGTATGCACTAGCTTTAAAAAGTTCTCGTGGGGTTCCTTCTCTTTGAATTCTAATTACTTTTCCATTGTGTTTAGAATTTTTTTGCCTTCTTTTCCGCTCGTAGTCAAATTTTGACCGACAATACATGCGCATAACCTTTTCTCTTGCTTTTGGGTGGTTCATAATATCTTGTCAGGCTACAGTTGAATTTTCCCAAGCTTGTGGACCATGGGCCAAAAATAAATCATATGCGAGCATAAACAGATTTTTAAGGCCAATTGTTAGGCTACCAAACCAGTCCCTTTACACCTGGTTTAGTTTAAAATTCGAGGTTATTAAAAAAGAAATAAACGATAAAATAAAACAATTCTATTCTATTAACATGCAAATTCTGTCTTCGGTATCTAAGCTAAGCAAGGGTAAAATTAACCATTTCTTTCCTGGGAAGTGTGAAAATCCCAAAGTCTTTTCCGGAGAAGGAAAATACAACATAGACTGTCTCTGACTGAATTGAGCACCTGGAATCTGGATAAGGCTAAAATAGACGACTTAAATGACTTCACAAAAAGTAGGGGCTAGATCTGAACAACCAGACAAAAGCAAATCATACGCGAGCATAAGCAGGTTTTCAAAGCAGAATTGCTTTGAACCTGGCTTAATTTAAACGACTCTATGGAAAAACGACATTAGAAAATTAAAATGAAACGATAAAATAAATTGACTCTGATAGCGACCCGTTGACGCTGTCCACCGGATAGTTGGTTAGGCCGGCGATCGAGCAAATGTTCCATTTGAAGAATGCGTGCAGCCTCGGCAACTTTCTTGTCTTTTTCCGCTTTGGGCGTTCCGGCAATGGTCAGACCGAAGGCAACGTTTTCTCGCACCGTCATGTGCGGAAAGATCGCGTAGGTTTGAAAGACCATTGCGATGCCCCGGGCCTTCGGTTCGAGTTCGTTGACGACGGTCCCGTCGATTTCGAGCGTGCCGGATGTAATGTCCTCTAGACCGGCGATCATTCGCAGGAGCGTGGATTTACCGCAGCCCGAGGGGCCAACGAAGACTACGAACTCGCCATCCTCAATATCGAGGTTTACGCCTTTGATGACCTCGGTGCTGCCGTAGCTTTTTCGAATGTCCCTCAGCTTGACCGTCGCCATTGAGTCAGTCCTCCACATTCTCGAGCGATTTGACGCTCAGGTATCCGTTTTCATCGACCTCTACCGGATCGGGATTTGTTACATGTCCGACGAATTGCCCGTTCGGGCGGTCGGCAAAACCAATGATCTGCAAACCTTGGTCGGTCTTTAGTATGCGCGCTGCGTATCGCCGACAGGGGATCGAGCCATCGAGAAACGGCCCTTCAGCGATGAGCCAGGGGCCTGTCGGACTTTCGCCAATCAGGTAGTGGGTTCCGGTGACCGGCCCGCCAGGTGTCAAGCCTGCCTGGTCTTTGGAAAAATGTTTGTCGGATGTACAGAACAGACAATACCAGTGGCCGGCATGTTCAAAGACCTGGGGAACTTCGAGCTGACCGTATCCGCCGACAAACACCGGCGGCTCAAGCGTCCAGTTCGTCAGGTCCGGGGAGCGGGCAAAGCCGATGGCACCGCCGGCATTGGCTTCGGCTATGTCAACCCCTCGGGCGGTGAAGAACATCATCCAGCCATCGCCATCCGGATCCCGCATCACCCACGGATCTCGCATCGCCCGGTCGTGCCAGTGGTTGGGCATGTAGTCATGCTCGTAGTAAGAGGCATTCGGACCCTTGAGATCGAGACAGAGACCGCTATCGACCCGGCGCCAGGCATGCCCGTCAGAGCTAACCGCATGGCCGATGCGCTGGTAGAGCCCCTCCTCCGCACGCGTCGACCCGGTGT
>JAAAKM020073195.1:36761408-36784079 GCA_010016025.2 Alatinidae sp. Z8VKAUB7J3 | reverse complement strand
CTCGGACGACCGAACCCGTCCAAACTGTGTAATCGTCCCAAGCGGGTTGTTCGGCGGGGGCTAAGCAGGTGCCCAGATGGTTCCAGGATTTGAGATCTTGGCTCGTCGCATGGCCCTGAGAGACATTGAAATGCCGCAGTTCGGGATCGCCGATCGATTTTGGCGCCTTCAGGAAATAGGCATGCCACTGATCGCCCTCGCGGTGGTACCACGAGTCCCAGATCCAGTGATCGTCGAGGGCCAATACCATTACGCCAGCACCCTTATTTGACGCCCGTCGAGGCGACGGAGGCGATGAAGACGCGTTGGAGCGAGAGGTAGAATCCCAAGACCGGCACCGTGATGAGGGTGAGGTAGGCCATCACCTCGCCCCACGGGACGTTGAGCTGGTCGGTGAAGTAACCAAGGCCAACCATGACGGGCCGGATCGATTCCTCCTGAACCACCATGAGCGGCCAGAGATATTGGTTGTACATGAACAGGAATTTGAGGATCGCCGCGGTCGCGATGACGGGCCCAGACAGTCCGCCGGCCCATCGGTGTCCACCGCCTGAGGCAGGTCGATGAGACGCGGCCGGCCCTGGTGGTAGAGCACGGTGTTGGCCGCCAGGATGATGTCGCCCTGGGAAGCGCTGCGCGCCGTAAAATAGGACAATGCCACCAGCAAGATCATCGTGCGCAGGAAGATGTTGGCATTAAGGGACATCAGTTTTTTCAGGCGGTCCAACCTGAGAACGACGTCCCGGCGCAGCGAACCCCAACGCCCGGCACCAATACGCCAGGCTAACAGCAGGCCCACGGCTGCAGCTGTATATTCGGCAAACACCGATGCCAACGCGACGCCGAAGACGCCCCATTCGAGGCCGAGGACGAACCAAATGCTTAGCGCCGCGTTCAGTCCGTTGAGGATGATTTGAACCGCCAGCGTGGCCATCGCCCGGCCGTTCCCCAGCAACCAGCCGACCAGGACGAAATTCGCTAGCGAGGCGGGCGAGGCCCAGACGCGGGTGAGAAAATAAGTTCCTGTGAAGCGTTCAACGTTTTCCGAGCCATCGACAAGAACAAGGGCGAGCGCGAGGATCGGTTTTTGCAGCAAGATCAACAGGCAGCCGCCGATCAACGCCAGTCCGAGCGCCCGAACCAACGTCGCGGTCAATTCCGGCCAATCCTGGGCTCCGGCGGCTTGGGCCGTCAGTCCGCCGGTAGACATGCGCAGAAAGTTCAGCGCATTGATCACGAATGCCATGATCATGCCGCCCACGGCTACGGCGCCGAGGAAATAGGGTTCCGGCAGTCGGCCGATGATGGCCGTGTCGACCAGCGCCAACAACGGTGCCGCAGCATTGGAAATCATCAAGGGACCGGCCAACAGCCAAACGGCTTTATGGCTTGCTGGATCCCAAAGGGAAGGGGATGAGGGGCGGTCGGACAAAGGTTTCACAAATCGGCGGCGGGTTCAGGCGGCAAAGCGAGTACGTTCGGGTTCGTTGCAGCCATATCACGGTCAGGGGCCGCGACAAGCCCGGACATTGTGAGGGTGCAAGATTTCGCTGGCCGAGGACGCCGGCAGTCAGATATCACCGCGCGCCACCATTCCAATCGACCAATCGAAAGAATCCCAAATACTCCCGTGACGAGCGCGTCTTTCTTCCCTGCCTTGTTCGTCGTGTTGTGGGCGACCGGCTTTATCGGTGCACGGATGGGCATGCCTTATGCCGAGCCGTTAGCCTTCTTGTCGCTGCGCTTTGCCTTGGCTGTGGCCATCCTGTGGGCAGTTGCCGTTGCCATGCGGGCGCCGTGGCCGAAAGGGCGCGATTTCGTCCATTCGATGATCGTCGGCGCGCTGCTGCATGGCGTTTACCTGGGTTGCGTGTTTTGGGCGATCGACCATGGCATGCCGGCCGGATTGTCAGCGATGATCGTTGGCCTGCAACCGCTGGCGACGGCAGTCCTAGCGGGACCGGCGCTGGGTGAACGGATCGATTCGCGGCATTGGTTGGGACTAGCGGTCGGGATAATTGGCTTAGCGCTTGTCTTGCTGCCGCGATTGGATGTGACGGGAAGCGGGGTCACCGTGACCAATATCGCGGTCTGCGGCGTGTCGGTACTGGGCGCCACGCTCGGCACGATCTACCAAAAGCGGTTTTCGACAAGCGCGGATTTGCGCTCGGGAACCTGTGCGCAATATGTCGGTGCCTTCATTCCTTCGGCAGCGCGCTCCTCGGCATGGCCGAGCACGGCTGCCTGAACCTGCACACGAGCCTGCTGCCCGCCTACCGCGGCGCCAGTCCCGTGGCGGGGGCCATCCGCGACGGGCTTACCGAGACGGGCATCACCATCTTCAAGCTGGACGAGAAGATGGACCACGGCCCGATCCTGGCCAAGGCGAGCGTGCCGATCGGTCCCGACGACACCACGGACGACGTCAACGCGAAGCTCGCCGTGGCCGCCGCCGACCTGCTCGTGCGCACGATCGAGCCCTACCTCGCGGGCGAGCTCGAGCTCGTCGAGCAGGATCACGAAGCCGCGACGTACGTTGGTCTCCTCACGAAGGAGGACGGCGTCGTGAACTGGGACCAGCCGGCACTGGCCGTGCGCAACCAGATCCGCTCCGTCACCTCGTGGCCCGGCGCACAGACGGCGTGGCAGCCGAAGGTGAAGCACGATCCGCTGCCGTTGCTGCTGCTCACGACCCGTGTGCTCCCGCCCGAGGAGGCGCCGGCCCGTCCGATCGATGAAGAGGGCCGGCCGGTCGACGTGGTGCCGGGCACCGTGCTCGCCGTCGAGAAGGCGGGCATCGACATCGCCTGCGCCGAGGGCGTGCTGCGTGTCGAGCGCCTGCGTCCCTCCGGTGGACGCGAGATGGCGGTGAAGGACTTCCTCACCTCGCGCCGCGTGGTGGCCGGCGACCGCTTCGTGGCACCGAAGCCCGCCCCCGCGCGCCGTTAGGCGTATCCTGGGACGCGAACTGCGGAGTGCACGTGAAGGGTTTCAAGAACATCCTCGTCCCCGTCGACTTCTCGGAGGACTCGCCCGTCGTCTACGAGAAGGCGCTCAGCGTGCTTGCTACGGGCGGCCGCCTGACCTTGCTGCACGTCGTCGAGTTCATGCCCGCCGTCATGGAGGGCACGCTCGGCATCTACCCGCACCGCAAGGACATCGAGAAGATCAAGGAGCTCTCGCTGGAGCGCCTCGGCGAAATCGCCCAGGACCACGCGGACCTCGACATCCAGGCGCTCGTGCGCGAGGGCAAGCCGGCGACGGCCATCCTCGAGGTGATCGGCGAGCTCCGACCCGACCTCGTCGTGATGGGCACGCACGGCCGCTCGAAGCTCGACCACCTGCTCATCGGCAGCGTCACCGAGCGCGTCATCCGCAAGGCGCCCTGCGCCGTCCTGACGGTCCGGACCTAGCCCAAAAAAGACACGAGGCGAGGCTGTGCGCCTCGCCTCGTTCCCTAGGTCTCGGTCACCCTCGGCGAACTCCGGCTGCGCGCAGGATGTCCCGTCCCGCGCGCCGTCGTCATTCAGGTTGGCCTGCCTATCACACGCGCCGTGCCGCGGGACGGCCGCGCCCGGCAGGGGCGCCGTAAACCTCTGTGGAATCGTGACTTATCCGAAACCGACGGCCCCGGGCCGTGGCCCCGGATGTCCACCGGGCGCAACATGCGCCCGCGGCGCGTCGCAACCGATGGTCATGGGAGGGGGTCCGCGGCGGGCCTTCGGGGTCCGACTACGATGCCGCCCCTTCCGGAGAGCCCCGTGCGTCCCCTTCTCGCCCTGTTCGTCGCGCTGATCGTGTGGGGCTGGGCTGCCGTGCCGGCCCACGCCGGCGAGGCCACGAGCGAGGGCGGCCACAAGATCCGCTGGGACGCCGGGCTCGAGCGCGTGGAAAAAAAATGGATTTTTAGCCGAGAGCTTTTATTGTAAGTGTTTTATTGTTTATTATTTTCTTTGCTGAAGACGGCCTTTAGATATAGGGCCGAAATATTCAAATAGGTTTTGTTGGTTCACTGTCTTGGGAAAGAAGTCCTCATTATTCTCTCTTCTGTGGTTGTATTATGGAAAGGCAGTGTGGTCTTCGTCATTATTTAGGTTTGAATCTTCGGCAACTTAATTTTTATTTGGGAAAATTTAAGAATACGAGCATCACTGGAAGAACAGCCTTACAAAGTAGAAACTAATAGAAACTGAAAAGTGGTATACTGCTACTGCTACCACTACAGACAGCTCACCACTTCACCAAGCGGTCTGAGGCTATTAGAGCTACGCACACTCCTTTGTTATCCCAATCTATTGAAAGCCTTCCTTCATCATTCAAAAACCTGTATACAAAAGGGCTAACGTAAAATTTATAACCCCTGCACCAGAGGCTATCAGTGTCAGTATGTAATCCACAATTGCATATTCATCAAATCTTTCTGCTATTTTAAACAAGTGGCAATCTAAATTTTCCGATGAGATTTTTTGAGGGCGGAGAGTTGGTTACAAGAACGGTATGGAGGGGAGCGGGCTAGTTACCTCCAGATTTCTCTTACTTCTTTAGAAGGCCACTTGAACTATCAGTCTCCCAATCTCTCTGGAATTACCAGTCTCCCGAACTTTAGAGCCCTCTCTAAAGTTTTTGCAACCACCTCTCCTTACACAGTGGCCTTGAGAAAAGAAAAACCTAGGGATGCCACTTCATTCACTCCTCAGCTTACGATGCTTCCCAGGTAAGTGAATCTACCCACAAGATTGATTTTCTCGTTATTTAACAGCACTTCTCCATTTTCACCATCATGAGCATTTCTTGTTAAACAGTTCGTGGCAATTAACAGTAAAGGAGCAATCTTAGCAGTTCCTTTAGAGTAAAGGGCTTTAGAGTATAAGGCCTCCT
This sequence comes from Alatinidae sp. Z8VKAUB7J3, assembly GCA_010016025.2. Taxonomy (NCBI): domain Eukaryota; kingdom Metazoa; phylum Cnidaria; class Cubozoa; order Carybdeida; family Alatinidae; species Alatinidae sp. Z8VKAUB7J3. The sequence goes on along the minus strand of JAAAKM020073195.1, from coordinate 36,779,201 downwards.
TAGAATAAAGGACTTACCTTAGACCTTAGTTCCTCCAGTGCCTCCGGAGGCACACAGGATGTCGGTGAGTAGCCTTCAATCTTCCCTCATGTGAGCCGCTGCGTATATGTCTTCTCACTCTGGAATGAGACTCGTCTGGAGGGCTCTTCTGGCACGTTCATACGCTACAACATACATCAAACGCTACGAGCCTGATTTTCAAAAAGGGGGAAACACCCCCTAAAAGTCAAAGAATTTTAATGAAAATCAGACAATCAGATTCAGAGTATCAGAAAACTTTATTTCAGGGCTTTCGGCCTCCTATCTGCAAAAATGCGGAATTTCCTACTTCTTGCCAGTGGGGGGTGCGAATTTTTTGCTGGGGGGAGGGTTCCAAGGGGAAATGTTTTAAGGGAAGGAAGTTTCCAGGGGCTGAACTTGTCAGGGGAAATTTTACAGCGGGAGTTTTACAAGAATTCCTCTTCACAATTCTTTTTATACTCTCTTTGCTTTTTCTTTTCCGTCTCAATTTTACGCGTCGAATTGTCAAGGGTAATTATCCAGTGTAATTTTTTTTTTACCAGGATTGGAAAGTCCAGAAGATATTTCAGCGGGAACGGGATTTCTCCATGGAGGTGGGATTTCTCCGTGGGTCTGGAGTTCTTACAATCCATTTTAAAAGCAAAAAAAAAAAAAAATTAATTTTCCATGCTTTCATGTAAGCGCTGGCCGATCTGATCCTGGGGTTTATCACGGGGTTTCATATGTTCCAGCGCTATAGTGAGGTCGTCGGCCAGCAGTTTGCTGCGCACCAGGGCAACGGATCTGCCGTCAATTTGTGGCCAGGGTTGATAGGCGAGAACAAATCTGCGGTCGATGATTCCCACGCCAGAAACGGTAGGCAGGGTCAGGGTCTGCCAGTGGCTTTCACCTTCGAACGCGCGCTCCAGCGCGCGGATAAACTCATTCGGAACCGGGCTGTACAGGTCCGAAATGTGTTTGCCAATCACGTCACTGGCTTTGACGATAGCGGGAAATTGTTCGGCGTGCACAGAATTCAGGATGTACCCGTCTTCATTGATCAGCGCAGTCACGTCAGCATCTGTTCTGATGCTTACCTTTGGAATAAGCGGAATTGGTTTTTCTATCAAGTCTGGCCCCCACGCCAGGTAGCAGCGTATTCCCTAGCTTGGGAGATTGGCTATTTTGATCAAACGATCCGCCATTTGCAGTGTTTGCTGGCTGTCACGATTGGCGTCCGTTAGTTCCGCGTACAGAAATTCTATTAACGTGTTCTTGGTTGTGTCCGTCAACGTCACGTTTGCGTTGGCAGCGGCTTCTTCCAGTGCCTTGATGCACCGCGCAATAAGATTCAAATCAACATCATGAATTTTACTGGGCGTAGTGCTGACATTGCCATACAAATCATCGTAGGCCAGCAGGTCTTTCAGCTCCGGAATAATCTCCCGTGGTGACACCTGCAGGATGGCGCAAAATTGTAGCAGCAGGTCGATGGTCAGCGGGGTGTTGCCGGAAAAGACATGCCCCACGGCGCCTTGAGTCTGCCAACCAAGACGATTGGCCAGGTCTTTCTGGATTAACCCCAGTTCACCTTTTTTGCGCTGCCAGGCGTTGCGAAGCCGGTCTGCGCGTTCCTGCTGTCGTTTTTTAACCGTGGCGGAGCGCGGTGCGGGCATGACGGTCCCCTATTAATTCTAGGCTTTTGTCTAGTAAAACTAACGGTTGGAACAATGTCCAGTCGATTGCGCAGGTTGTGCGGAAAAATTATTCGCCGGCATTTCCTGCATACGTGCCGTTATTTGACGTTTGCGGTACACAGCAGCCGGTAAATTCCGCAGTTCCGCGACAAGCGTGGCGGCCAGCCAGCGCGCAGACAAGCCCCTTGTGTATTCGGTCAGCAGCCTGGCGTTGCCGTAGTTATGAATATCTACGCCATAACTGGTTTTGTCGAAGCGGCCCAGTAACGAACGCCACTTCAATACCGCACACTCACGTCGGCCCAGCGCCACCGCGGTGTTGCGTTGCCTGGGCGTCCACACCCAGTTCAAATTGACGTTGCAATCGGCCCGGCTGGTCACCTGATGCAGCCAGTAGCGCGGTAGAAACAGCATGTCACCGGGGTTGGTGGTGAACTCCATGAAGTCATGTTGTTGTTCACTGGGTTGCCAGTCGGCGCCCGTCAGCGCTACCTGGCTGAGCGGCAGTAAACGCGTTGGCGTGTTCGGTGAGACCAGCAACCAACGCTTGCTGCCGCTCAACTGCCAGTTGAAACCGTGCAGACTGTTACCGTCGTAGTGCAGGTGCGTGCAATGCCCGCGGGGATGCATCCACAACTTAAGGGGTAAGGATTTGTGCGCGATATCGTTCCGCGCAAAAACTGCGATTGTTTTTAACATCAGACCGGTACTCCCCTACATAAAAAGTTTTCCAACAAAAAGCCAACAAAAGGGTATTTTCTAACATTTGTTAGGGGGGGGGGGTACAAAAGAAACTTTTAAAAACGCATCGAAAATGTGAAATTGACATCTACGCCCTTATGATTTCTGGTTTACACTGTTATTCTGAACTTAAGAATAACGCTAAATCCCAAAATGAGCAGAATCTACTCCATACAGGAGGGGATTGCCCCTTTCTTGTCCTCACCTCCACTTCAAGGTCAAAAAACTTAGCAATGTGCTCATTCCATCAGAAATTAATATTTCTAGTCCTTTTTTGTAGTCCAAGGGGATTGGGGACCAACCAGCTACGTGGGGATGATACTTTCCACGGGGAGGAGGTATTTTCCGTTTTTTCTGGAGAAGAGTATTTTCCGTAGGGGATTATTTACCGCATGTTTTTTTTTTTGGGGGGGGAGAGGGGTTAAACACCAGCCAGCAAAAAAGGAAAAGAAAAGATAGAAAAAAAGGCCGCTAATATCTTTAGATGCGTCAAACGAGACATGCTCAATGCTGGTAAAAGCCAGAGTAAAACAGAAACGTCTACAATTAGAAAAAAGGAATTGTAATTGACCAAGTGAAGAAGAGAAGGTGAAAATCAGAATTGCTCGTCAGTAAAACTAAAAGTAATTAAAATATAACCTGCATTAGGCTGGACTCTTTTTACCTGGACGGGATTGGAGTAGCTCAAATACATTTGGTTTGCTTTTTTTGTGCGGGAGGGGGAGGGGGGTCAATTGTTTTTGGTTTTCCTTTTTTAAAAATCTTGTTTCTAGTTTTCTTATCTCCCACTGTTCTTGAGGTTCCATACTTCCAGTTTCGTATTGCTTTCGTTCTTATTTTTTTGTACTAATATGAATGAATAAATAAATCTTAAAACGAATACAGCTTAAATTGAATATGTAAATCAAGTTTAAAATGAACAATTTTTTTTTACTATTGTAGAATAAATGAAACCAAAACGAACAGAAACTAAATAAACAATCATAGCCAACAAACATACAACATGTGCTAACATAAATGAATGAATAAATTTTGAACTGATTGGGTTTTCAGCAGTTGACATAATTATAAGTTAAATATTAAGTTTAACCTTATTTCTTCCTGAGACCGATCAAGACGAATTTAGTTTCACTATAAGAATTTAGCTACTACCTCATTTCCTAAATTTAGAAATCTAAAGCCTACTACGTCATTGGCAATTCACTGGAAGCGAATTATATCACAAATATTCTCTTTTCCAGTCATTACAGCATTCAAATGAAAATACATATTACAACTATTAAAATTTTACTTATTTAATTTTGTTTATTAAAGAAAATTACTTTTTCAATTTTATTTATTCAATTAGAGTTAAACCTTTAGCCTCCTTATATTATTAAATAAAAAAAAAAATGTTTTTTTTTAACTGAAAGTAAGGAGCGACATTAAAACTAAGATTTGATTTGTTATGCAATAAAAAACAGGCAAATCCATCTCATTAAATTTTTAATGTAAACTTTAATTTAATATTTACCACACAACTACTTGGATATATTTGAGAGAATTAAGATGGTCAGAATCCACTTTTGTTTTTGAAACTATAATAAAAACATTTCTATAACATTTTGTGCAAATTTCAATTTTAGATAGAGCTAAATGCTAGTAACTGCTGCAAGAACTTTCACTGTCTAAGGTGAAGCTGAAAATAGGTTATCTCCTTGGTTTATCAACCTTTTCAGGTGACAAGGGCTCCTAATGTAACCGCTTAGACAAAGAAAGTTAACAATGTTAATGGATGGGGGTCAACCAGTACTAATGCCCAAGAGAGGTTTCTTTATTGGTTTGGACTAAATCAATTCAGTTTTATAAGGCTTACCAATTATTCTCTGAAGACTGAACAAACAAAATAGATTATTATTCTAATTTAAGAACTATCTGTTCTCTTATTTTGTCTATTTTTTTTTTTTTTTTTTTTTTCGACTATCGTAAAGGCTTACAGATGTGAATCTGAAATATTTGCACTTTTATTATAATTTTTGTGTGTTTTTCATTTTGTACTGTCTTAGCAAATTGTACCCGTTATTGGTAGATTTTCGTTTCAATTGAGCAAACAAATGATAATAATATATTGATATTAATGTCTTGTTAAATCCAATTCCTTCCAATTCTTCCAATGAGCACAAGAATAAAAACTTAAGCACGTAGACTTGTAATTATTTGAACCTGAAAGATATTGTCTACTCAAGATTATTTACTTTATGGTTACACTAAAAAAAAATAAAACCATAAATTAATTGTAAAGTAATTGTAAAGTATTTGGTTTTATGTTTGAAAGCAGGAGTTAAATGCAGCTTTAATGACGGGCAGCTGGGCAGTAAACGAATAAAAAAAAAATATACCTTCATTCGAAATCCATTGGCGTAGCTTCCCTCTGGGCAGTTGTCCCAAAGGCCCCAATCTCCCCATGGGCCTGCATTTGAAACGCCAAGTGTTTGAACAATATTAATCCGACTTGCTTTCAAACTCTGTGCTGACGGAGGGGCTAACTGTTTGCTAGATATTTTAGCCAATTCGATTGCTGGCAAAACAAAGAGAAAAACAAGTAAAATTTTCATTTTCCAGACTTGAAAAATAAATCTTTTTACTTTCACAGGTTTGTATACAATAATGAAAAGAGATAAGACTGTCTTGTTCAATTCTGTCAAGAAAATCTTTTATACAAATATTGCACTTGATCACTCAATTAGATAGATAGGTAGATATATAGATAGATATCTATTGCTAAAAAAATTGCTCGGCTTCTAAAGAATGGCATGGGGGGACGTTAAATTTGTTCAAAAGCTTGATGAGAGACACGAACGTACTGTCTTTATGGACAATACCTTTAACGTGAATATCCCACTTTAAATCGGAGGAAATTGTTACCCCAAGTAGTTTAAAGTAAGACACAGAAATATATGGGGGAATAGGGTTGAGAAAAAGGGATGAGGTCTTAAGAAAACATATTGGCATTATCATAGATTTGGAGGGGTTTACTCTCATGTCCAAAACCGCAGCGTCATCTGCAATATCATTGAGTATACTCGGGTTCCTTACTAAGTTTCGGTAGCAGGTTTCAACAACCGTTAGGTCATCCAAAAATTTTCATCTGTCAGGATATTCTTTAGCGAGGTTATTAGAGGGGTTTACTCTCATGTCCGAAACCACAGCGTCATCTGCAATATCATTGAGTATACTCGGGTTCCTTACTAATAGTCGGTAGCAGGTTTCAACAACCGTTAGGTCATCCAAAAATTTTCATCTGTCAGGATATTCTTTAGCGAGGTTATTAGATGTTGCGAACCTACAAAGGCATTGAGGCCTGGTGTGGTATGTCATAATGTTTGCCTGAAATACTGGCCAGTGTATGGTATTGATGTACTAAAATGTTTTGCAGCCCAACTTGAAATGAGCAAATATAAAATACAGAGGTTATGAATAGAGAAAATTCTTTCGTCATGACACAGCTTCTAGGGTTGTTAGTTCCCCATCTCAAAACTGTTTGCCATTCCCTGTGAACCTTTTCTGTGTATAACATTTTCAGATGTTCCATCAATGTCAAAGATCAATTCAGAAGATTCAAGGAAAAGCAAGAACATGTGGGAAAGCTGAGCAAAGACTAATCAAAAATGTTGTATCCTCGCTAGCGTCGTCAGTCCAAGAACTTTCTCAGACATTTAAGAAAGGACAATCTACTTACCTGAAAAGTAAGAATTTATTGCAGTATTAATGACTGAAGATTTGTTATCAGGTTCGTTTTAGATGGGAAACCTTAAGCCTTGCTGAGAGAATTGCATCGCTTATGTACTGCTCATGGAGTTATCCTCAAAGTAATTAATTTCGGACATATAGTATTTATTCGTTAAAAATATTGATGTAAACACTAGAAGCCTGTAACAAAATTAACGTCTTATAATTCTAGATACTCTGACTAAATTTCTGACTAAATGATTAAATTTAGTGTTCCAAATTTAAAAAGATATGTGTCAATTTTTTTTTAGAGACTAATTGAGTGTTAGGGAGTCAAAGCCCAGTGGTAAAGTGAGTTTTAAAACTCAGTTCCATCTTCTTAAACTATGGAAAAGGAACCAATCCAATTTAAACTCATGGAGTCAGTTTCGAAGTCTTTACATGTTAGCCAGTTTAACACACCGTGAACCTCTATCCACTCCGTGTTTTCTTAAAAATCACAGAACCCTTGAAAATGTCACGCGCATTATGAGTTATGCCATATTACTTGAGCAGGTATGAAAAGTACTCTGGTTTTTAAATATAAGTATCAAAGTATAAGAGATGAGCATGACCCCAAAGAGAATATAAACAGAATATTTACCCAAAAGCATTCCCATAAAAACCTTAGTAAGAAAAAGAGACCGAATAACATTTGCTTGCTTGAACTTTTGTTTTCCAGTTGTGTTAATGCCGCTCGAAAGGGCGTGGATATTTGAAAATTCCGTGGCCGAGATATGTAAATCTTGAAAGCCCAGCTGCTCCCCATACGTTAACTGGTTATGCAACGTCTCCGACGAGCAAACATATTTTTTTGCACGTTTAGCTGCATTTTTGTAACCTTGGAAAAACTCTTAAGTGCATTTGCAAACGATCTTCAAAACTAAAATACAATATGTTATGCTACGGCGCCAACAGGGGTGCGGCCAGGGAGCTGTTAAACTAAGCAAAAGTGGATTTGAAAAACGTAACGGTAGTCAAGTGAAACATCTAGAAAAAGCCTTATATGTGAACATATACACATATATAACAAAACATACATATTAGCATTAGAGTTTTTTATTCGTGCGAGCATAGGCTACTTGTTACGGTGGTCTTAAGTCGGTCTCTACTAATATGCTTATACCTGGGTATACCGATTTGCGTTATAGGACTAAAGAACCGGGAAGAAAGAGAAAAGCAATACTTCGATTCAGGTATTACTGCAAGTGAGTCACTCATATCTACCGATGCAAGTGAAGAATTGTATAAGATCAATCTACTTAAACGTTTTCTGCTGTGTTTATATACATACATATAAGGTAACTGGGCGACGCCGTTGATGCCAGTCATAAAATTTTCCAATCAGATCACGCTCCCATAATTCTAACCTTCAGGAATTTTAATAGCCCGGAACGTTATGGGGGCAGAGCAGCTCCTCTTTCGTCTTCTAATGCACTTGGGCGACGATGGGCGGACAACGGAGAGGAAGTTTACCCCTCAAATTTTAAAAGCGGGGAGACACGGTTTTATTTGCCACCTCTTTTTTCAGAAGTCTGTAAACGTTTGTCTACGATTACATAGATTCTTTAGACATCATTTTGACATCAACAATATTAATCTCAAAATCATACTGCACTTAAGATTGTCTGTAAATTTGACAACACCATAGATACATTTTGCTATCAACTTCGTAAGGAATATTGTTTCTACTGCTAGATTTATTTCCTTTACTTCCATTCATACCAGTTAGAAAAAAACTGTAACAGGAATTGTTGTATCTTAGTGAAATGAGGCGCCAGAAACAAAAATAATGAAAGCGAACTAATACACATTGACATCACATAATATCCTAGGGTCCGTAATCTGCCCCCTCCTCCTTTCAACACAACTGACGCCATGCTTCTGCAGCCTACTATTGCTAATTTTTGGCTTAAAGCACGCCGACAACAGCAGTAAGAGAATTAAGTAAGGGTAACAAGGTGCGAGTGTGGTTGAATTGGAAGGTAAGCAACAGGTAGGTGGAAAAGCACAGATTTCATTACTAATGATCACAGACAGGGCAAAGGATGTCTGATGGGTTATCTCAAGCATTAACGATCGCTTGCAACTCCACTCTATACTTTACAAATTGATAATGAAAACGTACAGTGCCGTCAGAATCTCAACAACGAAAAGGTTTTAAAGGTTCTTATCCCGGTTGAATTAGGACTCCTTAAACTTTAATAAAATTTCCCCGCACCCCTGTGTAAAATGGAGGAAATAAATTAAATTGAAACAAATAATATGAAATGCAATGTAACGATTACAATGATGCAATGTGTTGAATATATACAAATTCACTCCAAAAATACAAAAATAACCTTTCAATTACGACTATACCTAAAACATGCACATTTGACAACTAGGAATATTACTGATATTAAAGGAATAAAAATTTGATTAACATAGGATTAAACTTTCAATTTAAAAGATAAGAACAAATTGCTCTGGTAACACACAGAGGTAAGACGACTACTGCCTGCGGAGAAATCTCAAGCCTTAAGAATCTTGAGAGCAAGGAGCGCCATCATTAATATTACAGAAAAACATTTCGATTGGCACTGAAGAAACAGAAAGACCTTGTGGTAATGACAGTTGCTCATTTCATGGCAGCAAGATGACATGTGGCGCCTCATGTAAGAGATGACATCAGACGTCTGTCGTGAAAATGTGAAAAACAAACGAAACCACCCAGACACAGGTACTGCTACTACTACTACTATTACTATTACTACTATTACTGCTACTGCTGCTGCTCCTGCTACTACTACTTCTACTACTACTACTACTATTACTACTACTACTACTACTACAACTACTGCTACTACTACTATTACTACTACTACTACTACTACTACTACTACTACTACTACTACTACAACTACTACTACTACTACTACTACTACTACTAAGCCAATTTACTAATCCGTAGAAATAAGGGAGCAATAGAAATAGGAGCTTAAAAACGTTCTTTTGGGGCATAATTTAGAGTCTCCATTCATTCCTGAAAGTTTCATTCTCCTTAATAAAAAAAGAAAAACAATCTTTGAAAAATTTCTTCTGTGGAAAACGTTTTTTTAAAATTAATGAACAATAAAAAATAACTCTTTAGACGATGAGATTATGATCAAAACTAAAATATGAAGAAACTAAAATAAAGACTACGTCAAGTTTAACGTAAATAAATCAAACTACGTTAAGTTTACAATACCGTTTATTCAGCAATTTTAATCAAACTTACAAATGACATCTGAAAAACATATAATAAACACTGAATTTTAATATATTAAGGCACATCAGTGCTTAAGACTTCCAGAGCAAACAAATTATTTTCTCAATTCGAATTCTACCCGCTTTAGTAATAAATAAACGGATTAGGCCTTGAAATACTCAATTATAGCACAGTGATAGTAGTGAAGATCCAATTGCACAGGGTTTGAAGCACTTTCCTGCTGATCTTGTTTTAATGTTGACTCTGACATTTCAAATGATATAGGCTCTGAAACACTGCACGATGGCAAAATGATAGTAGCAAGGTTAAAGTCATCCCCAAAAGAGTTTTTGTCATCTAAACAACGACTTGGAATTGATGGATAACAAGTTTTCTGTTGAGACAAAACAGATTAGATTTATTATGGCATGTGATATTATCGTGTGGTCCCAGTGACTGACCTTCGCTCCCAGGTTTTTCTCGTCCAGAGGCTCCAAGAGTCTCATCAGATACTTTTTGGGTCATACTCATCCGAGACGCGGAATTTCCCAGAGCCTTCTTTGATGCATTTCTTCTCCATTCATCTAATTTAGTCAACAATTCTTGACTTGAGTCGCAAACTCCATGTTCGCAAAAATGCACAAGACATGCTATTTTGTCATACCATTCATTGCTTAATTCAAGAACTTTTTCGCTACCATATGTAAATAAGTAATCGAGTAATGTTATGGCTTTATGAACATGACGCCAATAATAAACATAGTCTCTATATTCAAATATTCTCTTGTGAATCACTTCCATTATTTGGTGCAGTTTAACACTGTCATGAGTGAGTCTGGCCACTTCATCCATCACTTCAAGCGTTGGGTAGCTTTTATCATTGCATGTAGCTTCCCTTGTTAATATTTCCACAGAGCTATAGCCCTGGAATGTGTTTTTCATGCTTCTTTTTATCTTCCTAAAATTCATTCTTGCTAGATAACTGTGTAAAATTACTTTCCCAAATGAGATGATTTAGATTGTACACATCCTTTTATGCGGTAACTGAGATAGTGAGGTCACCCTGAGGTGATGACGTCATGTTCTCTTTTCATAGTAATGACATAAAAAAGGGATATTCAATACAATAATTTTCCTTTTTAGTATGACGTCATCAGATATTTTTGCATGAGGTCATCTTAAATGAGGAGTTGGAAAAGGATTTTCCTAGATTTTATGCTTTTAAGCTTGTAAAGTCAAACTTTGAGCAATTATCACAAAAAAATAAATTAGAAGACCAGATGTGCAAATTCCGAAGGAAAGTTTGGAGAAATAGTATGTGTTGAAGCATTTTAAATGGATAGCTAGATTTGCCTCTTTCATTACAAATAATTGTTAGGTAACCGTACTCTGAGGAGTGTCAGACGAAAAAAGCTTTTAAGTACACAATGTTTTCGCTATTTCGTGCAATATTCTTATTTGGTACCACAAACAAACTATTTTTACAATATGTACTGCATTTGCCGCAAAATAATATGCAACTTACTTTTTTCTGAAATTAAACTTTTCATACCTGAATCTGTCCATTTTCTTCATTTGTTTTTGAAAAAGAATTTGCAGAATGACATAAGAATAATAACACTGCCAACATTTTTTTAATGTTTGTAAACAATTAGAAATTATTATATCAGAGGAACAGCCCAGGTAAGACGGTTGGGTGATAAGGTGAGAGAGGCAAGGCTGAGATGCTTTGGCCATGTGCATAGGAGGGATGAGGGATATATTGGAAGGTGGATGCTGGTGATGGGAATACCAGGTAGGAGAAGGATAGGGAGGCCAAAAAGAAGGTTCATGGATGTGGTGAGGAAGGACATGAGGGTGGTTGGTGTGACGGAGGAGGAAGCAGATGATAGGAAGGTGTGGAGGCAAAGGATCTGCTGGGGAGGCAAAGCATTCGCTGTGGCAACCCCTAAAGGGGAGAAGCCAAAAGAAAAAGAAGAAGAAGAAGAAGAAGAAGAAAAAGAAGAAGAATCGCCAGTTTTGTAGTACAATGTCCATGTCCTTTTTTGAAATGTATACAAAGCAGTCAATGACAATTTCTTGTTATGTACAGTTTTCCTCCTTTGCATCATCTTCAGTGTTAACACAGTAATCAATCACATGAGTTGCTATCATAAGTAGTCAAATGCAACAATAAGCAACAACATGCAACAAAATGCAACCACATGCAAAAACATACAGCAAAATGCAAAACAACATGCAGCAACATGCAACAGCATGCGACAACATGCAAAACAACATGCAAAACAACATGCAACAACATGTAAAACAACATGCAACAACATACAGCAACATGCAAAACAACATGCAACAACATACAGCAACATGCAAAACAACACGTAACACATGCAACAACATGCAACAAAATGCAACAACAATCATAAGATGTCAAATGCAAAAAAAATCATGTGTGTTGCAATGGTCTTATTGCATCTTGACTTATTTTCAATGCCTGCCTATTTGTGTGGGTCTACTTAATATCTTTGCCAATTGTAAATTGGTGTATTTTCAAAGGTTGATTTTTTTTCAATGAATTATGGCATGCACAATTGCTTGTAATCTTACCTTGAATTCTTTATCAATGTACAGGATGGTGATGGTCGACAAAATGCTACAAAAGAATAAGAATTGTATAATTATGAAAGAAAAGGAACATTAGAAAATACTATCAATTCCAGAATATAAGCCCCTTCGAATATTATCAACCCCCAAAATAACCCACCTACTGACAAATAACCCCTATGAATAGCCCCTTTGAAATAAGCCCAGACCTCATGTGCAACCCACTGTTATGAGTACCACTTTGAGAATCTGCAACTCTTTCGTAATTTTGATCAAGGTCCATTTTTCTTTCATCTGTTCTGCAAGCCTGCACTTACTATAGTCTAAATAATTTATAACTGGTTGGAATTTCTAGAGACCCAGTGTGGTAGGTTTTGATGAAATACTGTCAATGCTCAATTTAGCACCTAGGGTGCTCATTTAAAAATCAACTTTTAAAGGGGTGCTTAATTGAGAGGGGTGCTAAACGCTCCTTATCATATGCTGCTCATTATCATGCTTTTAGGATAGAATGGGGGCAATGTTATCTTCTAACTTTAAGCTGCAGGTTTTACTTTTAGCTACAATGGTTCAAGACTCGGCAAAATGCTCTATCGGTTTAAACAGGCGAGATGCATGGACCTACGATCTCAGACGTAAATTATGTAAACTTTTACAAACTCTTGACGTAAATAACCGGAAATAAGGCAAGATACTTATTAAAGGTAAGGGGCTACTATATCTTGCATTCCCCAGTATCTGTCCCTTCTCTCTTAGCAACAGAGAAGTTTGACATGCAAGTCTTCAAATTTTTTACAATCGAACGCCGTTTGCAACGAGGGAAAGGCTTGTTCCCGCAAATCCAAACCGATAAAGTTTATTCAATGAGACTTATTTCGCAAAGTTTACGTTATCCCCATCAAACGGTAAATGGGTATGGTTAAATGGTTATTAGATTGAAGATAAAATGCCAGTTGTTCATGACTATGTTCTTACTACCTCTTGAATACTACAAGCAAGTTAGTTTTAGTGTTTTTTTCTGCATTTTTCAAAAAATCATAACCACGCGAAAATTGATCACCCACGAAATTAAACCAGCGCGAAAAATCTTAGGGTTTTATCAAAACGATGAAAAACAACATTACGAGCTGACCTTGAGTTTGAGATGATAAGAAAAGATTTAAAAAGGAAAAGATAATTGTATCTTAAAATGAAAATATATGTAATGTTGGCATTTCCGTGAAGCTTAATCCCCCTGTCACAAGACAAAATTTGTTTGGCAACAAATTAAGTCCCATAGAAATTAATCCGTTGAAGGTATGCCAATCATACATGAAAGAGTGTGTCTCTCTCTAAGTGTTAGGAGACAGGCTCACAAATATCGCAAGTTCTTATAAATCTTCTCTCCACAGATTCAAAGATATCATCATCATCATTATCATCATCATCATCGTCATCATTATAATCATCACCATTATCGTTATCATCGCCACCGCCACCACCACCATCATCATCCTCCTCCTCATCATCCTCCTCTTCCTCATCATCGTCGTCATCATTATAATCATCATACCATCATCGTTATGATCACCATCATTTTATCATCATAATCATCATAATCATCATTGTCATCATGATTATCATCACGCCACCACCACCACCTCTACACCACAACCATCATCATCATCATCATCATCATCATCATCATCATCTCTACCATTATCGTTATCATCACCACCATTTCATAATCATAATTGTCATCATGATCATCATCATCATTATCATCATCGTCTTCATCATCATCATCATCATCATCATCATTGGCTTGTATTTGTCCAACGAACTACCACAACCCTCTCCGGCCATCGAATCCTATCCGTTACCAAAGCTGATCGACATACGCTCCTGCGGGCATGCAAATGCCGGTTATTTATGCACCGGCACCCTCCACATGGGCTTCCTTCAACAAAAGGATATCATCAAAAAGGCTTTCCCAATGTCTCAAATAAGAGCCAGCAAATTTTGCATTCTACGTCATGATTATTCCCGACACTTTCTTTGACGTTTTGGGATAGCCTATTCTTTTAAAAAATATTATAGGAGAAAAATGTTAACAATAAAGTAATTATAACAGAGCTGTCTCTTTGAAACATCTTTCTCAAATCCCCCCTCCCAGCCACTTCATTGGAATATATCAGTAATTCTGAAAATTGTAATGTCAATTATGGGTAATAGTAGATGCGCATAGCCGCATGAGATAATAAATGGGAGTTTTCTGTGTTAAATAAAAGCTGAAAAATGTCATAGTTGTTCATCAAATAGATAAAAATGTTTCTTAGAGTTATTAAAGTTAATTTTATATTTGAAATGCCTGCAAAAGGACCACCTTTTGTCGAGAGGAACAGTTACCACTGTCATATCACCTCATCTACATACGCTTGTTAAACGTTTTATGTTGACTTAAAAGTAGAAGCATAGAATTTGATGTTTTGAGTTCAAATTATAAACATTTACATACACATAAAAAGAAACGTCGTGGTTTCAGGACAAAGATGTCCTAGAGATAGCTGATCTAAAAAAACGAATGTTGTGGTGTAGAGTCTTTGTCTAACAGCTAATTAGAATGTAACGGTGGCATTTGCTGACGCGAAGGATTAATCTTGATAAGCTAGTCAATCTGTAAGTTGCAGCCACATCCCATGTTTTAGGCAAATAGTTTGGGTAAGAGCATGGCCTTCATTACTACGCTATGAAGAACCCCATAGGGAAGTGCAAGCTAGTATACTTGTTTCGTTTAGTACATAGGCATTGTAAGGCTTGCGTTCATTTGCAGAATCAGTACTTGAGTAATTGTTTGCGTGCAGTAAGTGTATAACCAACACAAACTAAAACTTAAGGTACATAGTTTTTGTAATCCCAGGTATTCGCTTTGTAATATACATTGCAAGAGAAACCAGAGGCGCTAAAAGTTTGTTGGTTTTGTGTTTCTTTGAGGTAATCCCCTATGACGTAACTCACTGGTCTGTTTCAATGGTCTGTCCAAACATTGTAAGACCAACACAAAGTTAAATCTGATACAACGATAAGAAATAAAAGTGAAGGGTTGTAATGTCTTTACAGCCCAAAGTTGTAAATAGACTTTATTTCGTTAGCTGACAGTACATGATCCCAAAAAGCAATTCCACTGAATCGTCCATTTCCTATGAGGAGATTCTCTCTGCTATCGCGTATGGCGAACGGTGTTCGAGTCTTTGACGAAGCCCTGAAAGTTCCGTTGACGTACAAGGCAATTTCGGAAGCTTCAAAACGAGGTAAAGAAAATATTTAAAAGAAATGGAGACATACTTAATTGTCTTCATGTAAGGTTTTAAATCGATATGCATCATTTTATGGGGGATGGGTAGGGTCTTTTTGCTGACAATGAATATGACCCAAAGGGAAAGATCATCCTCTTCTACTCTTCCAACCGGCACTGCCTAAACTCAATGTAAGCGTATCTAGAGAGATGAATTCTGTTGACCCAAAAATTATGATAAGAAATTTAAGAGAAAGCTTCGAAGACCAACTTCGAGGGATTACACCGATCAGTGTGTTTCTATACCCATCAATAATATATAATTTCGGCAAAAATTCTCTGAACGATCCAGAGTACAGTGCTGCTAGCCCTAAAATCTCTCTGCGACAGTTTAAGATTTCAAATCCCTTTTCAGAAATGGTTAATTAAATTAGCATTTATGAGCAAAAGTTTTCAAATATGGCAAAGGCCGATTTTCTAACCATGAATCCATTATTTCCATTCAAGCAAAAAGTTTCTGTGCTTTGTGGAATATGAAGCATGTCATGGTGCGCTTACAGGCATTACTTAATTCAGGTTTTAAGTGAGTCGTCTTGTTAGTTCATTTTCATATTGAACACTCAATTCACTATGGTCTCCTTAGGCAGTCTCTCAATAAAAGATCCCTGATGAACAGTAGACCTGAGAGTAGGGTGTCATCTGACCTGTTAGCTCTTGTTCCAGTATTTCGCCTGGCGAACATATGTCACAAAAAAATGATATGTATTTTACCTTCTTTTTCATGTTTTGTGTTTTGTGTACCTTTTTTTTTAGTCAGTGGGTACTGGCTTCTCATGAGTTTCCCATGAAAAGAGTGTTTATTCGTTTTTCGTCGTATACCTTTCCCAGACTTTGGAAACAATGAATTTATGCTCTGCCTACCCTGAAATGTCTGGGAATGTCCGGTCGTGACTGAATGGGCGAGACATTGAAATTACCCAGATGGGGCATTCAAGGGCAACGCCCCTCAATTTAGGCTATAGGGCAGAGAAGCAAGTCATGAGGCAGGCTCAACCGCCCAGTAGGACCGTCTCTCGCGGATTAATGAAAGAATCTGTCATCAACGAGAACAAATACTGCATCCATTCCCTACCAAAAGGCCGAATACGGCCATTAAAAGTTTGATTTCAACTCACGTACAGATTACGTGCTTTTATTTTGAGGGAACAGTGAAATCTGAGCCAAATTTAAACGTGTTTGGAAAGGAGGTACTTGATACGTGAGTGATGTGCAACACTCTACTAATACAATTTGTTGCACAGTGATCAACGAAACTAGTTTATCATCCCTTTGATCTTGCAACTTGCAATAAGACTCAAGACATGATAATCTCTACCATATACGGCGATGACTATGTCAAAATTTTTTGAGTATTTCAAATGACTCTGGTATCTGCGGTTATTGGATTACTAAAAACAATTGTAAAGCGTGAAGAAGTGTACTGTAGTAGAAAGCTCTTTAATATGAATTAAATGAGCCATTTTTAATATTCAAATGATACTAAGTACATCTCCAATCTTACGTTTATATCTTCAGGTTTTCAATACCTTGGCATCTTGCGCTCGAACGGCAAGGAACGCCCAATTAGGCTTAACCTAGCCGCAAGTAACGTTCCAATTATAGAATGTCAGAAAACGTAGTTCTCTCATGATCAGAATTTTATCATCAAAGTCCTATCTTACTTGTCTAACATATACTTCAGAGGAAAAAAGCCCACTTGAGATCGTTCAAAGCCCCAAGCAAGCAATTAAAGATCGAACAGTCCGAGATACAAATTTTAACAAGTGAAACCAATTTACAGAACGACATGACTGCTTAAGCCTGCTACAAAACACGAAGCAAATCAACAATAATAAAGTATAAAAAAGTTGGTTGTTTTACAAAATTTGAATTTTCTATTGAGTAACATTCAGCTGAATTGTTTTAACAAAACCAAGTTAAAAGACTACCCAGAAAACTCTCCAATAGGGTAACAAATTGCTTTTAACTCAACATGTGTCAACAGTTCTTCAAGAGAATTTAGGGCAATAGCCAAAGGATGAGCTATCGTTTTATCTTTCTGCTTTAGAAACCGCACTGAAAACAAAAAGCAGTTTTCTGTTGATAGAAGAATTTGTTTACAACTTAAGTGCTTTCGTTTTCTATAACACGGGTGACCGAAAACATGTCGCTCACGTACGTGTTCCTTTCAACGGCGTGCTCGGTCACAGTTCTGAAGGAGTGGATGGAGTAAAAAATGTTCATCCCAGTAGCTGTTTTATAACGTTTGCCAATTACAATCAATGGTGGAGGGTAGATTTGTTACTTGAAGTAACTGTTGGCCTGTTGTTTATAACTACACGTGAGTGGACTCAGACAATAGATATTGTCATTGGTAATCATCCATCCTACTCTGATGTAAATAATTCCAGGTATGTAGTACTTAATGTGTCCTGTAATCGTCCTTTAACAAAAGTTTACAG
>JAAAKM020073195.1:36735406-36761398 GCA_010016025.2 Alatinidae sp. Z8VKAUB7J3 | reverse complement strand
TATGTATTGTCTTTTTGTGTCAAATTACTCATACAGTAAAAAAAGGGGGAGGGGGGGGGGGGGAGCGGTGGGGGGGGGGGGGGGGGGGGGGGGGGGGGGGGGTAAGGGATGATGGTGTTGGAGAAGGGCAGGTAAAGAAAGGGAGAAAGATATTAGCCTACGCTGTACTTTGAACTGCATTAAGAAATTTTTTGTTATATCTGCACGTAGACCAATCACGGAAAACAAACTTTGTGCCTTCTCACTAAAAGTTATAAAAACAGTTGCGTCAATACAAAATCAAACTTTTTTCAACAACATATATTTTAACGAAGAAATAGACGTCCACACTAAACGTGTCCGAGCTTGGACGCGAATGATTTGATTAGTAAGTGATCTGTGGGAAATATCAAAAAACTTTGTATAAAGAAAAGGTCAGCGATAAAGCAAACATTGTATCTTTGAAGTTTGTTATTTAAAATAGGACCTGCCAGAGTTACATTGCAGTGCAACTATCGAGTATTTTACTCCTTGGACGTTTGTTAAAATCCCTTGAAGCATTGAGGACAAAGATAAACTAAGCCTTTATAAATACCTTTCTGAAAAAATGTTTCACACTAATATCTCGGCTCCCACCGTAGTCCCTTCTTAACACAGAATCCTCAAAGTGCTTTTGATTGAGAAGAATTAGGCCTATGTCTTCCATCCGGTCTGCTGAACTTCGTCATGTGGCCTTTTCCGCTACCTGTACAAATTATCAGTCAATTAGAATTTGATATATGCAGTCCTCTTTCTGGTTTCTCTTCAATCCCATCTGAAGAGGTGAAGTAGCTATCAGTTTAGTCATGATATTTCTTGGTTTCGATCATTTCCTTCTTATTAGATTCTTATTAGAAGTTAAAGAAAATGACTTAGAAGTACTAAATCAAGTTTCGCCAACATCCCTCATGAGTCTTAAAAAAATACTGAAAGCATTTTCTCCAAATTTCCTTCTCCACGTAAAGTCCTGACGATTGTTGTTTCAAGAGACCTGTTAGTGAAACAAAGGCTTTTTTTTCTCTTTTTGGAGGGAATTACTGATCTTCGATTTATAAGTATGAGCACCTCTTTGTGGATCGACAAATCAAATGATAATTTACCTCTGCAGTGTTAAGGACACTGCCAACGAAAACCATCAGCAATATGAATTTACGGAGATAAGGCCATAGCGAGTGCAAGAAAATAGCACTTTGCCAAAACCAAATGGCAGCATCATAATCGTAAGTCATTGTTGTCGATTCCAACATATTTTAAGATGTACTGCTACTCTATGTTACTAATAGCATTGTTAAATGTAATGTGTATAACTTATTAACATTAGTAAAACACGGAATGGAATTAAATCTGTTCCGTAGCCGCGAAAATCAAACGGAGGGTGGGGTGGGGGTGTTGATGGTGGGCTTCTTTGACATTAACTAAAGTTACACTGAACATAAATATGCATATCGTCTTCTGATTTCTGACTAGTAACCTTCACCTTCAATGGCTTCCTTAAAACCTTCTTGTACACATGCCTCTGTGTACCTCAATTAGTCCTCAACGTTCTGCCTTCTCCTATTACTGCTCTGTAATATCTTAGAAAGATATGAATATAAATGCATTTATTCTTCTTTACGTTCGTTAGGGGAATTGTACTAACCTTAACGTAACAGTGGATATATACTTTTGGCTTCCTCATTTTCTCTCTGAACGTGACAGGAATTCAGACATTTTGCCTTTAACTTTACAAAGTGTAAATCTACGTTTTTTAAATTAATAGATGTAGCCCAGGAGTGCAACTAGAGGGGGTAGGGAGGGGAGGTTTCCCCTGCCCTGATTTTTCTACCGAAAATTGTGCCCTCATCTTAAACACAACTAGAAAGAAGACCTTGCCCTTGAAAGCAAGACGCTAACAGTTATTCTTCATTTTTACGAACCACGTGATTCTTAGCAAATCAGCGTTTGGAGCCTCAAATAATTCTCAAGTCGATTCTTAAATTTTTACGCTATGAATCTATTCATTTTTTTTAGAAATTTAGCTGTTAATTGTTGTAAAAGATATATTAAGCTTAGAGTGTAGAAAACAGGTCGATTTTCAATAAAACTCTTACGACGTCGTCACTTCATAAAAATATCTATGAGAAAATCTTGCCTTCATTCTGATAAAGCTCCCCTGCCCCCAAAAAGTTCTAGTTGCACCCCTGTAGCCATATATATCAGTTTGCCTTACATATGAAGGAACTTTTTCATGGACACATTGCAATTCATCAAACCCAGCGAGTGTACGTTAGCAGGTAACATCTCAGCTATGGTAGTGTAGAGTTGGACTTGAAACTGGAAAGTAATTTATCCTGGTGATACTTTGGTTTTCAAACAAGTTGTAGAGCTGGGGTCAAAGGGTCGAATAAGAATTTCTGTAGCCGGACTATGTAAATAAAAGAAGGGCTCAGCGATCATTTTCTTGGAATTGTCGGGTTGAGTCGTCGATGAATTTGGAAAGTTTACAGCTATTGAGACATGTTTAGGCAGGTTACAACAATCGTCTAATCATGTGATCCAGTTGTTAAACTGGAAATTATCCTATCTAACTACAGAACCACTGAGGGGACATTGACCTAATGTTCAGTACACCACTGATTAGGATCACTGTACACAATTCCTTCCTAATCGAATTTCAAAAGCCAAAGCAGGTGTTTGTAACAGTAATTCATTCCTCCAAATATTATAGTTTACTTGTGTATTGTTTGTAGGGGGAAAGTTAAGGAAAACAGGGAAGACATAGAGAAGGAATAACATAGTAGAAATAGTAAATAGGATTGAACCAATTCCAATATATTTACTCTGTTGCATCCATGCGATGGCAACCGTACAACCGATAGCTGTACATACGGTGAGTTGTTGATAAGGAAGCTTGCCTACCTTGTGCTACCGTTCCCCCTATCAGATTTCCGCCTGCACTTACAGGGTCGCATTCTAGCCACTACATCCACAGGCTACATCGTCCTTCATTTACTTTTGATCAAGATTTCTTAAACAGCTAACAACAGCGCAGCTAAACGGCTAAACTTCCACTATGTATGTGCTAAAAACCGCCTGTAAACTATTCTGATGAACTTTGGGAATGAAATTAATAATAAGCAGCTTAATATGATAAGAATATCGCTGAGATGGTACACAAACACAAGATTCAACAAAAGTCATCTATTTTCATGGTATGTAATGAAACATAAATCACAAAGGTGAACGAAATAGCCTTCATTTCACTTTGCTGCACCCACTGCAAATAAGACTCAATTCTCATCTTTTCCCTTGGGTTGAGCATTGTAGGCGTCTATGTTGGACAGGTCTTTTCACTGGCCAATTCATAGGACCCTTTTGCATCTGGTTCCCTCGATTTTCATTTTTTCCCTCATTAAAATTGGCAATAAGCTGCTTGCATAGTTGTTTATGAAAGGAAAACGTAGTTTTGTGTTTTAGTTTATCATTAGCGCAGTGGTTCGGGGACTCCTTCATCAAAATAGAACTGGTAGCTATACATAAATCAATTAAAAACACAAAAATGTATGACCACCATCTCCTTGAACTTCGGCCAGACAAAATATATTGAATGTAATTGATCGTTTTGATCCACTACATTCATATGTTTGTTGTTGGCCTACAATGCAGCAGGCTCAGGCACAAAACATTGTTTGACGAGCCATCGTGTTGTCAACGATTTATTGTAGAAGGTGCTGCAGTTGGGTTGGAGTTGTTCAACAGAATTTTGACTGGGAGCCTTCTTTTCCTGCCATAAAGAAAGGAGAACACTGCCTCTCAGCCACTGCAATATTCCCTGCATGCAGTTTACTCCTTGCCCCTGATGTCTTCAATGCAATGGGAAAATCTGAAGGCAACCGTTTGAGGTTAGTCTTTACTGGCCCACATCCATCAAGGCCTCTGTTCCCAATCTCTTTAACAAGGAGCATACTGTTGAAATAATGGTCAAACTAAACTTGATGCACCTTTGTATCAAAAGTAGCGCCGCTCCAGCACCCCCTTGACTAGATTCGGTCCTTGCCTCTGGCAGCTATGCTACACCAAGCCCAAATAGCAGGCTCAAGACTATCGATGAAATGACTCCTTTAACTTTGAACCTTACTGTCTTCTCCTCATTTACAACCATAGATTTAATAATAGCTTCGCTATCATTTAGCGAAGCTATTATTAAATCTATGTTTACAATACACATCATCGCTTAAGCAAATAAGCGTACAACACATTCTAAGACGGATTACACAGTTTGACAGCAAATATCAGTATAAAGTTTCGAAGAATAAAGAGTCCAAGAATAAATCAAACGTCACTTGACATAAACACATTTGGGTCTGACAACTAGCACCCCCTTTAAGAAATAATCATTATTATTTTGCTAACATAGGCTGTAGGCATTATTAATTAAACGGAACAATCCCTCGATTAATAGAAAAGGTGAAGGTTTTACACGATTGCTAAAAATGTTTTAAGTTTTCTTTTTACACATTTTAATTTCTAATGTTAAATTATTTTTGATTTCTAATTTATATTATCTTACAGTCTTTTATCACATAGCGCTTGCATCTTTTAGTTAGTTTATAAACAACCTTTTTAACCATACGCTTTTTAATTGTAAATAATTGTTTAGTTATCCTACCCGCTCCTTGACTAAGGTATATGCTTATATTTCTTTACCCCCCAGCTATTGTATTAGGGTATTGTTTTTAACTCGCTTTGAATTTTAATTCCTCCGTGCGCATTTTACATTCCATTTATATAGCAGACATGATGATAATCTTGAGTTTAGTCCGAGAGAAAACCAAATGAGAAGACGTACGGCAAGAGAACGCGATGCCATAGGCCGCTGGACAGCCCTCACACTTTATTTTATACACGATGTTTTTAGTTTCTGTTGCTGTGACAGGACCTTCGGGTCCAGTAAAATATTCGTTGGGCATTGATGTACACAGAGTATAATTTGTTGTTTCAGGTGAATACTTAAAAGGGAGGTATCGCAATCGTCTTAAGTCATTCAGAAATAAAATGTAACTCTGGCTACTCGAAGTTGTCAAAATTTATTTTGAATCTTAATCATAGCGAAGACTTTGAAATTATGCGGTCAATTGTTGCACTGTGTCTCATGATCGAGGAATGTGTATTATGAAAATACTCTCCTTATTGAAGGACGACAAACACTTCTCAATAGAAGATAGGCTTGTAAGTGCCACCATGGGATTCGGTACCGTGTAGGGTCCGTAAGAATGATAGGTAAAATTGATGGTTGTAACTCGAAATCCGTTGAACCTTAATCCTTGTGGTATGCTTCAACAAATAGCAGCATCAGTTGTTATTCGTTTTTAAATAAGTATATGTCGAGTGATAAAAATTCTCCAGATCTTTCTATGGGATCCTGTTCGAAATAATCGAACGTGAGGGAAAAAGCCCGAGATAAAAATGGCTTGAAGCACAAAAACGCTATTTCAGAACTATTTTAGAACACTAGCAAAGAAATTAAGGGATCAGATAATTACTTCGGACCACCAAAAAGACTGAAGGGTGTAATTGCATCTGCATCCCCCTCTCTTTCACGACCCATGGCTGTCAAAGTGAAAACGTACGTGTATTAATTTCAAAGTCGAAATATTTTCAAAATTTATGCTGGCCTATTCTTCTCCCTCGATATCGTAAACCCTTTCCTATCTGACAAAAACACTTCAATATCATGTTCCTGTTCAGAACTAAGATAGCACTTGAAAAAAAAGAGGTAAATATGATATCACCTGTTTGCGAGAGAGGCTAGAACATTCTTCAAGAAGAATCAAATTGCTATGGTAACCGACATGTGCCTTGACCGGCCCTTCACGGTGACATAAATATCAGGAGGAACCTGAGGCATTTCCTTGACACTTCTGACAAGACAAAGTTGTATAAACAAGGAAACGAAAATGTGGCGACCAAATGTTTCAGACTGGTGTGATAATGGATTTCATAGCAGACTTAGCCTATCCGAATTCCAGGCAGAGATCATTGGGATTCTTAACACCGTCATGATTCCCATCACATTATCAGTAAATGCTCTATTGCTGCTCAGCCTGGTGAAAACGAATCAGCTAAGGAGTGTCTCCAATCTCTTCATGTGTGTCCTCTGCCTGGTTGATACCTGCATAGGTGCCGTGGTACAGGTAATAGTCACAATGCTTTTTACAGTGTTCTGGAACACCCCGATGTGTAGATTGGAGGTAGCTGGAACATTTTTTACCTTCTTCTTTGGACATTTTTCAGGATTTCTCGTTGTATCCATATCAGTCGATCGAGCAATACATATGAAATACCTGTACAAGTATAACTCTATAATGACACACTCTCGTGCTAAGATAATTATTGCCATGTGTTTCACGTTGGCGTTGACATTTGCAACAGCTTATGTTGTTTCATGTTTATATCGCATATATTCCTATGTGGGCTTTGAATTGATGACGGGCCGGATGGCAGTTCTTCCTTGGTCAAGTCACATGGCGCAGAGAGGCTGGTCTCCAATGGCGTTGAGCTGGAGGTCGATGTCCACCGGTGGATGATTGGGAGCTAATGTGGCGACTAGAGAAATAAAAGTATGTTAACATCGAAGGTCACTTAGCTCAGTTGGTAGAGCGCAAACCGCAAAAGCGTGGGTTACGGGTTCAATCCCCGGTGGTGACATATTTTCTATTTCCCTAGTGTTCTTTTCAAAACTAATAACCTAACTCCTGCAACTACTGCTCTTTGCTATCCAATCACTCTTCTTGATCTTTATTCCTATTGGCTATATTAAACTGGATAAATAGCTCTGCATATATTCTGTGATTATGTGAAAGCTCTCTGAGATCTATCATCGCTGATATAGATCTCAGAAATTGATGCATGTTAAAGTAAATCAAAGAATTCCTTTCTTAGAATGGAAGTTCCCCCAGAGCAGCCGTACGGGGAAGAGCGCTCATAACAGTGCCCCAACAGTAATGTCGACTTGGCTTAATCGTGCTGACTCCTCACATGGCGGGATTTTTAAAGTAATAAAACATTAACCATTCGTCTCTGCCTCCGCATAATATTTCTGTAAGCACAACTTAGCCATCTCGATAGCCAGGGAGACAGTTACGTTTACACTAGCAACCTGAGTTTATTATCCTTGTCTGATTTTCATCTTTTACTTTAGGTATATGCCAGTGGGTCTGTATTCTCAACTTTTGAAAGAAATGCCGTTTGCTGTATAGCCGATTGTAAGTATTTTACAGGAACCATACCTACGTCTTTACTGTGTATGACCCATTGTAACATGTGGAAAGACATATCTTTAGTAACTTGAAGCACGAATATGGGCTTGGAACGTTGTCGGCCTCTTAGTTAGAAAGTTTAAACACCCTAAACAAATTAAATAAGCAGTAAAAACAGTGGTTACGAGAAATGACATAGATATGGAAGTGGCGTAGGAAGCACGGATAAAGCGTTTCACATTTCGTGGACTCGTTGTGAGAAAAGATGATTTGGAACAGCGATTCCAGATTAAAAAAGCTAGGAATGTTGGTTAATACTGTGACACAACGTGATAGCACTTGGAGAAGTGCAAGAGACTGGCTGTTGCGATGAGTCACTTAATACTTGAAGTATAGAGAGCTTGTGCTATTGATAGACCGAAATAGCGAAAACATTATGTACCTAGAACTTGATCGTCAGGATGATCGAAATGAAACGTGTGAAGGAGTTTACCCAACTGCACTTACGAAAGAGCCAATCAGAATTTGGACTGCCTGAATGGCTAGTGCCTTTGGACCAATCAGCGTCCACGACACCTAGATTAATTGAATAGGCCCTATGAGAAAACAAATTATTTTTGTCTGCATAGCGAAGATTGTCTTGCTTTTATGTGGACTGACTCCAGAATAGGTAAACAAAATGCAGACCTTGTCTTTCTTGTGATACGGGAGCAATTGTCCGTGTACATTTTGGCACAGTCTGGATTCTCAAGCAAGTGCTGTCCTATGGTCACATTGCTTAATGTTGTTTTTGGTCTTTGAAACCCGAGGTGGTTGTCTCCTTTTAGGAGTTGCTGTTAGGCGAATAAAAGATGGCACATGCTGCTTAATTCGGTTAAACAATCTCGAGGTCGTGAGGAATTGCTGATGCTTTTGACATCTTTGACCATGAATCAAATAAAACTGTGGACGTCAGGTATATTAAACTACATATCACTGAGCTAACGAAAGCACAAATGCATTTTTGTGTTGGGCAGATGTAAAAAGTTTGTGTAGGCCTAGATAAGCTAGGCGACGAGCCAGTCCTCTAATATGCTCAATAGACACGTTTTACAGCACTACATAACCTACCTCAGTTGACTGTAGAAATTCGGATGAGACGCTTCGAGTCTATGCCTTTCCCTTGTTAGAGCTTTTTGTACGCCACAGATCAATTTCTCTAAGTTTGGGGTCGTAAGAACATGAGTATTTGAGAGTTCAATTAAACTCAAAGCTTTTATTACCTAGCAGGCCTATTAGCCCAGTTGCCCAGGTGGACGTGACATGGAATCATAGCCATCATCATGGAGCTCTGAAGAAAGCTCCTGCTGCTGTAACACATTTCTAGGAGAAGATACTGTCTTTTTAAATAGCTCTGCTACCCCTGTTCTGCAAAGATTGCTGTTGTACTATACTATACTAACTTCACTAGCACGAATTAATTTGCCCTTTTTCTTTCTACTATTGATTTAAGAGAGATTGGTACAATCGTAAGATCATTGAATTGCTGCCCCAGCGAGGGAGAATTGAATGATATTATAACTGAGGTAAGTGGAACTTACCTTAACTGTGTTTTATTGAATATTTACTTAGTAAAAAACAAATTTATCAGTTTACACTACTATAAATAAAACTTTAAATATTGCCACCATGATTTTGGACCGCTAAAATATGCTACATAGAAACTGTAATGTTCTAGATACTAACCTAGCTGCCATTTTGATAGTCCTTGGGGAGCCCTGTAGTTCTATGAGAATTATGTACACATCATGTCCAAGTAATGTCTGCACACTGAAAGTGGTTCCAATGTAAATTTTTCCAAAGCTGACTGAGTTCTGTCACTCTTTCTGCTCTGCATATACCTTCTGCTCGTTTCCCTTTTACACTTTCCTACCCTTTATGACCTGTAACTTGTGCTGTAATGCACTGTCCCCTCGTCTTCTCTGCTTCTTTCTTCTTTCTTTCTGCTTCTTTCTTGTCCTTATCATTCTTCTTGTCCTTATCATTCTCTGACAGCCTCTTTCCCCTCTACCCTAATTCTCTATCTCTCCTCAACTTCTTTGCCTTTTCTATCCAACTGCTTTTTCCACTCCCCCCCCACCTCTTTTCTTTTTCCCTCCCCCCCCCTCTTTCCCCCCCCCCCCCCCCCCCATTCCCTTGTGATTCCAACTAATACCACAATATAGTTATGTTTATGTTAATGCTTTCACAAGATGAATGATTGATTTATTTTGTATTTGCTGATTTGAGCCAGGTTGAAGAAGAAGAACCTACTGGTTACATCAGATATGAAAACTTTGAGCCTGCAATGATGAAAATAATGCTGGAGAGGAAGTAAGTAGACGGAGCTTTGTGGCTCAATTCAATACAGTTGTAGTATCTTCCCAACTGGTAGTACCTTGGCAGCCCCATATTTTGACTAAATATCTGAACCAATTTGTGTCAAAATGTTTAAAACTATTTTGAATCTCTATTATGAACATCATACTACAGAGACCTTAGTACATAATTGTAACACAAGTTGGATTCCATAATCATCATGGGCAAGATGTCTTTTATTGTTGAGAATAGATTGAAACATAACGTTCAATCAATCAATACATCTTCATCGTCCTCTGTATCATCATCTCAAGGTGTAAACTCTGGAGCTGCTGCATCTATCTCTTCGCTTTCCAGACCTGTGCACAAATTCGAACCTGGGCTCATATTCGGACCTGGGCGCTTGTGAGAAATATTTTTCCCAAACTGGGCGCTTATTTGAGCATTGGCGCTTATTTGAGTCCTGGGTGCTTAATCGGTAATTTACGGTACTTTATAATCGTATAACGAAAATTGTGTAACAGAAAATTCAGAATATCCTCATCAAATTCTTAACCCAGGCCGGTACGATTTTATTAAACTAGGGGCTGATTTACTTAGTTATGTATTCAAAGGAATTGGGGGTCTCCCTACTGTGCCCAGATTTAAATAGCAGTATTCTCTTGTCATGCTCCACAGGAAAGTAGTACCTTAATCTGTAACTATTCAAGTTGATAGCAAAGACAATGGAGACAATCGGAGGTCCCGAAAGAGTTAAAGGGCCTGGGACTAGTATAGTTTTTTCTCACAACAACTGACCCGAAAATATCACCGGTCAACTCATAGTTGCTTAGCTACATGAAAGAATTTCTTTGTTACAAGACTGTGTCTCGTAAATTTGAAACGTTATTAGCATTAACCGTGATACAAACCCAGTCATACAATAATTACTATGAAAAACAAACTCTGTCATTTAAAATATTTATTGATAAGAGCAGAAAATAATAATATAATTGCATTACTGATATCATGATATTGCAAGATGTCACGAACGTCAAGACTCGTCCTTTTTATCTCCGTCCGGTTTGCATCCTCACTATGCTCACGCAATACACAAAATTAGCAGACTTTTGTTAATCTTACGTCCTAGAAAATAATACGTTTGACGTCAATTAAGCTAGACAGAGGAAGCCTTAAGTTGCCTGACTGTGATGTGACCTTCTTCACCCTGATTTCAGATCTGATAAAATTATTAGCGGATAAAGAACACGAAATGCTAAAATCTGTCACCTTACCACACAACAAGTAAGGTAGTGAAACGAAAATAGATCCGTAGCGTGTGAACACGTTGCACTTGACGGCAAACTCATAACATTTTCTGAATTCTTTAATATCAATAAAATCTGAAACCGAAAACCTTATTTTGCAGATATATCGCATGGATTTACCACCCCTCTGCATTAGTAAAAGTCAATCTAATTATCTTTATTGTTATTAAAATACCACCAATGTTTCTCACAACAAATATATTTCGTGACACCTTAAATCGAATTATGACCTTGAAATCAACAGTGAAACTTGCTATTTTTAAACGATAAGTGCATGTCAAATAAACTCAGTGATAAAAACAGCGTTTGTCATAAAACTATTTTTTTTTTAACTCAATGCCTTTATTGGTGATCTCTTTACAAACAAATTTTTCCGCTGTTGTCACCTGGCGTAGTACATGGGACAGCAGGATTGCTATATAAGAGTGTCTAGTCCGAAAAAATTTTAAAAATAATGAAAACGATGATAAAATATAAATACACACATACAAAAAAAAATTATTTAAAAATTTAGAAAAAATACAGGGAGAGAGAGAGAGAGAGAAAAAAAAATTTACATGAAGAGTAATAGCTCCGGAGAGGTCCATTCTTTGTTGCGCCTATTAAAAATGTAATATGACGTGTGATGCATAATGGGTGATGGATGATGGGCGATGCATAATGGGTGATGGATGATGGGTACTGCATAATGGATGATGGATGATGGGTGATGCATAATAGGTGATGCAGAATGGGTGATGCAGAATGGGTGATGCAGAATGGGTGATGCAGAATGGGTGATGCATAATAGGTGATGGATGACAGGTGACAGACGATGGATGATTGATATTGGGTGGGTCGGCTGGCATTTAGATAGATGATCAAAACAGATAAATTGTGGATTATTTAAGTCCATATAAAACAATACTACTTACCAATGACTTCAACTCTCTTTCAGTTATTAATATTGCACTCCTATTAATTCCACGAATTGTCTCCTTTTCCTGAAGAGGTTCCATATCTTGGCTATCTTTCAAGATGCTCTCAACATATGAAGTGATCACCCCCTGTGCACAACAAAAGAACAGCAACAAAATGAATTACCAAACAAGCAAAAATGTGAACTCATGGTTTAAGGTAACTTAAACATAAATATACAGATATATACAGATCATAAAATAAAGTAAGTAGTGGATATCCAGTCAGGTAGCTTAACTGACAGGGAACTTGCACTGAAAGTTGATGGCTATACATACACTGAACAGCTGTCAGTATAGTTTTTATACCTATATATATACCTACAAATTACAGTTCTAGGTAACTATATTTCCGTTTTTCTTGTACAAGGTTGTTTGGCCTGATAGTAGGCATACTACTTACAAGCATGGCCTGGAAACAATGGTACCATTGTGTCTCGATCTCTCAACATCCACATATTTGGTAGCAACAATTGCATCTAATGACTCTTGCTAGTTTCTAAGTACTACTAAATAACTCCTCTATACATTTGAATAAATTATAAATTAAATGTATTCAACTCTTGTTTAAGTTTTTAAACCATAATGACATCAATAGTAAGACACTTTTTTGATAAAAAACTGCATTAGAAACAGTCTGCAGAAGTAAGAATGCACAACAAGATAAGCAAATTAATTAATAGAAAAAGAGGAGTGAGACAAGGCGATGTGCTCTCATGTGAGTTATTCTTACTGTATACAGAAGTCATGAGGAAAATACAGGTTATTGAACGTGTCAAGATTAGAAGATTGTTAGCAGCTTGCATGATGCTGATGACACTGCCTTGTGAGCTGAATCTAAAAAAACTTTGTAAAAATAAGTGGATATGGTAGTGACAGAAAGCAAAGATCTTTGGACGTAATATTCACGAGAACAAGTCTGTAACTGTGGTTCTATACAATTAGAATGAGATAGGTGTTCAGCGAGGAATGAGAATGGGTGGGAAGAAACTGAAACACTGGGTTAAATTTATTTATTTCTGAAGGTAGCATGGCTACTAGTGATTTTACATCTGACAGAGCAGCAGTAAAAGGAGTAAAAAAAGAGTAAATATAATAAAAACAGTACTTAATATGTCAGACCTTCTTCATATTTCAATGGTTGAAAACAAAAATATTACTTTTGAAAGAAAAACCTGGTTGCATTTATGCATTTCATACCATCAATTATGGGACTGAAACTTGGATCCTTGGGTATAATATAAAGGCCAATCTATCATCAATAACAGTGATTTCCCTGGAATTATGTAAATACATTGATCCCCAAGGTACAGCCTACTTTTAATATAGACCAATGTAAGATATGAAGAGTGGTTGTATGTACTTTGGTGTTGTCTTTGTTCTCCAACGTCCTTTTATTGTTAACTATTTACTGAGCAACGAACGCCATTATTTTGTATGAGAACATCAAACATTAATGTGCTGTCGATACTAATGATGACGTGAAAAGATCTCAGCCATTGTTATGCAGTGGCTAATATTTTGATTTTGGTATCACCGCGGGCGTATTTCACAGGAACCTTGAAATACCATGCCCGGAACGGGCCGTGGTTGCACAGTAGTCGTGATTATTGGCACATGCTAAGAAGGTAATATTCCTTAGCAGGACGCTGTCGCTTTGTTCTACTGAAAGCAGCTCGAGAACCGGGCAGTTGTGTACGTGTTATCTTTTATGACGTAAGCGTAAGACCATCATTCCTCGTTCAAGACTTACGTAGACATTTCTTGTGTATGTTTGGGATTAAGATATGATTGGCAAAGCGATATGCATGTTGTATTATAAAGGTAGATAAGTTTGTTGCATACGGTGTAATGTAAATGTCAAGTCATTATTGACATAGCCTGACCTTTTATTCAGTTTACACCCGAGAATATCATCATTTTGTTGAACATTGTTGTCAGGAAGCAGGCAGGCGCGGAATGTCATGATACGCCTCGAAACCAATTTCTGTAATAATGTGATCCAACATCCATACCCAGATCAATCAACCCTCAGCGTCGACGATTAAGTATTGAAGTTTTGCAATGATTTCCCTTACAAGGGAACAGATGCGTGAATTGAACTATAAGAATTTCCAAATTTATCCTTTAAAGATCATGCTTGGATCGTAAGTAAAAAAATAAAGCAGGGCCGTGTCGGCTGATTGTGTGTACATTTTGAGTCATGTTTGCAACATGTCATTCTCTTCTTGGGAGTTAAGTCGATGGTCTCTCTCATTTTGCACCCGCCCCCTCATATCTTACACTGTTTAAGTAAAATCTGTCTTAATAGTTGCCGAGTGCGTTATTAGGAGTGTGGGGGAAGCATTCAGGTGTAGATCAAATGCGATTGATACTGCAGAGCATTATGGTATCTGTTGATTTATAGATAGGACAGACATGTTGCTTTATAAGGTAGGTTTAGTTGAGTCTCAACTTGCGTTTCACAGCTCTTACCCAGCTCGGAAACAGAAACATATTGAGATAAGGGAATAGAGGCATTTAAGTTGATATGTCGAAAGATCACTATATTAATATGAGTTCTTTTAATTATCATTTGCAACTTCTTTTAGTGTACATTTACATGATGTTATTTCACATTTTTTACCATCTCATTATCTTCCCTCTAGTTTTCACCATCACCACAAGATGATTTGAGGTAATTCTCTAATGCGTTGCCTGTGCGTTGAATAGTGCTTCAAAATGTAGGTTGGGTATGGGGTAGATGGGTAATGAAATGTTTTGTATACTGTACTTAGTGTAATCTCCCGGTTTTTTTAGTTCCAATTTAACTGATGCAGTCATTTTCGAGCAAGTCATTTCTATGGAAGTTCAGTTTATCATTACATCCCGTGATCAGTTGGTCCTTTTTGTATAGTTGAGGGACTAATGTAGCCCATGGACCCTATATCTGCTTAGCGTATAAAACACAATTTTAACTGATAAGCATTAGAATATTTATGGCGATCTTAAGGCAAAAGGTTTGTCTTTATCCTAGCACCTTGTCGCGTATTTTGAGGGTTTGTTTAGGATATAAACAACACTGCGTTATCCTATGCCGCTCTAGAGGATGCAGTCAAGAAAACAAAATACGAGTCCTCTTCCTACAAAAATTATTTGCATACTGCTTATGCATTCTTCAATAACATGAGTGGCTGCGTCTGATTATCAACGAGATTGTTTAGTCCTCTTCTTTCTTATAAATCTTCGCGAAAAGCTTTCTTTTCCTTGTCACAGACTTTTTCTATTACCAGTGTCTGGCAAATACTATCAGCAAATTAACCCTTTACTAGTAGCAGTCCTAAAGTTGTACCACAAATCAACTTAATAAATTATTTCGAGGTGTTTTGAACTCCTATACAGTACAGATCTTTACTATATCAATTGATCCTACGAAAAGACCCATAAGAAATCAAGTTTCCATAAAATAGACAGCTAATATTTGTAACCCATTGAAGACCATAAACGTCATTTTAAGACCCGCAAACTTAAACCAATGAGAGTGCCTAGCAACGTCCTTTATTATTCACGTAATTTGAGACCAGTGGCTAATTACTTGAGGTACATCAAGAAAAGTAAGATGCACTAATCAGCACAGACATCGGCTGACAGGTCCACGGGAAACTGATTGTACAGCCCTGTCTTAAGCGGTCCGCAGACTCTCGGTAATATTGACAACAATCTGGACGAAGTTTTACTGATGAAATTCCGCGTCCCCCACAGATGATTTACTTTTATTGCTGCACTGGCTCATTTCGATAGTGCCCTTTGTCACGGACTGTGCAGTTATCCTCCCTTTTGCCATTACAACAAAACCAAACAAAACAATAACAGACGAGATGGGCTCAGTGAGCCAAAGAAAGGGTTAGATCGTCGACGTACTATACTTAAAGTGGGTATAGTTGGTCATTACAAGCTCACGGTGCTGCTTAATATTTTAACCTTTTTGAATTCCTTCGGAAGGACGTTTTGCAGAGTATTTAACTACCTCCTTAAATCCTTCCTTCTTGGTTCTTGGCTCTTAAACCTTACTCGAGTGTGCAGGACTTCACTGCTGTAAGTCAATCAAATCTCTTTGAGCTGCCGTGTTCCTCTTCGAAAATTCAGCGTTTTATTAAAACACTGGGCCAATGTTGACCACTTGCTACAAAAAATTTAAAAAATATTGACCGATCGTCAATAAATACCTTTGGGTTTTGATTCCGTCAATATATTGTGCAATGTTCCATCATCGCCCACAGACGATCAAGAATATTGACAATATACAGCATGATAAACGAGGTACTTTAATAGCTTTCTACTTTTCTTTAAATAAATAATAATAATGGCAAAACATACTAGCTTAAAAACAACACGAGGTTGCATACAGCTTAATTTGAACCGTGGGAACTTCCCCCTCCCCCCAGTACAAACTACCAGTTTAGGCCTACTTGAGGATTCTAAGAAGGTTCTTTCTTCATTTCCGCTTAACCCTACCTTACATGGGCTTTTTGGCTCTTCTCATACATGGGAGGGGGCCTAGTAGGCCCGCGGTACTTTGACACACTATAACTTTATATTGAGGAACGCTATTACAATGATATTTGGTACGTTTATAGTTTAACTTTTTTTCCAACAAATTGAAAAAAAAAATATTTTAATTTGGTGTTAATGACGTCATCTATGGCTATGAAATGTTGCGCAATATTCAAAAATTTCAATTTTGGTTACGTAAGTCAGAAATAAAGGAAAAAGTATCATGGACAACAAAATCACTAACGGAAAAAGAAGTAAGAATAGACACAAGGTATTTGGCGGCATTATAGGAATGTGTACCAATAGCAGATAAAATTGGTCTTAAAGGAACATTAGGTTTGTGGACTTTTGGAAGGCCATACAAAATACCAGGCTGTGGGCCAACAGGATGACAGGACGGAGCTTTTTGTACAGTTCATCAGTTAAAACTCCCATGTTCTTGAGTTTTAACAAGAAGGTCTGTAGACTTAAAATCTTCCCTGTCATCTGTTCTTATTTGATTTTGAGTATCTACAGATGGTTACAATTTTTAGGGCTGGTACTTCACTTTCTAAAAAATGTAGTATCTTTGGAACATTGAAATAAATTGAAATGATGGGGATTTTTTCAGAAATTCTGGGCTAACTGGCTCCCAAATACACACACATAAATACATTGCAATTATGAATATATGACTGCAAACATACTGATTAATACCAGCTAAATAACGTTTTTCTTAAATTTCATTTAGCCTTATCTCTGAAGTTTCGGAATTACTAAAAGGGCTTAAGCATAAAATATGTGGTAAGGATGCTGAGAAAGATATGCAAAAAAGTAGGCTAAGAACCATTTCCAAGAGTATTGTTACTCACGGGGAGAGGGGGAAATACAGAAATAAAAAATGTATGCTCACACAATTTTAAATTTCATCAATTTCCTAGTGGTTATGTAAGGCATGAAGTCGCACTTCTTTAGCATTATTGAAGTACAACATTCCAGTCTATTTGATCAATACTGACGAGGGCATCAAAATAAAACATTGCTTGGCAACTGTTTGTCAGCAAATTTTACAGTTTGGTGTATGTCAGCAAGGCCAAATATATTGATAGAGAATTCAAATATCTTAAAGGACAACAGAAATTGTTAACATAAAGAATAAGCCATACGTCTTAAAACTAGGCTGCAGTCATATGGAATGGCAATCAAATCACTAATTCACCAAACGGTTTGCAAGATCATGACAAAGAAGGCTGGAAATGACAAGTTCCTGAAGTTGGAAAAAATGTGTGTGTCAACTCTGATGTCAGTGTCTGCAATACCCAACATAAAACAGAAATCAAAGTTATAATGAAGTTATTCCGTGAATCATCCTATGAAACAAACAAATTGTTGACTTATCCTACACAGCTTGACAGCCAGGAAAGACTAAAAATTTGCTGATGGTATGCAAAACAAAATAAATTTTCAAAGTAACTCCAAAGAACAGTGTAACCCAGTCATAAAATTCTTACTGTACATGGAAGGTGCCCTTCTTTTAAAATTAAACAGCATAGTCACAGCATGTAACATGATATTGCTTTTCACCAGCCTTTGATAGCAGTGGAGGAATCCACAGACCTATATCATGTCAATTGTGAAATTTGGCCATGATTAATTGAGTAGCTGAGCCAGAAAACCTCTGGTATCCACATCAGTTTGACACTGCTTTCCTGCTGCACCTCAACGGACACTTAACCCTTATGGGCCTCCATGCCAACAGTTTGCACAGCTGAAATATGTGCACCCTTTTGTCATGTGAATAACAAAGCATGTTTTTATGCTCTCCTTTTTTTTCATGGTGTAGGCAAACTTGAAAATAAGGATATCATGTTGGCGGTGAGTAGACTTTTATTTAGCACTTTAATGCTGAAACCATAGTTTGCTTCTCAGTTACAGACTTGATTTTCCAGCTGAGAGTTCTCCTGTTAAACCTGTTGTTATAACCAACGACGCGCTTCCCCTTCTTTGGGTCAAGATAATGTTTTCGCCATTTCGTGCAATAGTAGTGGATAGAAAACCTGCACAATATAACAAACCCTCTAAGTTTGAAAATGATTAAGAAATTTTAATAATACTCATTACAGTTTATTGCTTTCGACCGTAATACCTGAGGGCGGAATCCTTAAGTTGAAACGAACTGAACATCAAGAATACACTCGCCTTCTATGACAAAACGCCAATTCAAACGAACACCACCGACGTCCAGTCTAATTACAATCCTCCATACCTTCTGTTTCAATGCGTTTCGTTTCCAAGAACAAAATACTTAGTGTACGGCGTCCAATTAACAGCAATGGATTAAAACCAATAACACCTTGCTACTATCAAATATCAGAACAAACTTATCAATAATTTACTGCGACAAACTGTGAGGGAGGGCATCAGTCCATACTATCAAGACAGTTTTCATTACGGGAACTACAAGGTACTAATGACAACAAGCAAATTACTGCAAAACGGTGGAAATGTATATAGAAGAATATCAAACATAATACTTCATTTAAGAGGAGGAAGTATCAATATTTATCTAGGTTAAAAAGCTGGCAAAATATTTTGACGCCAAAGTAAAGGCAACAGATAATTCCAATTTACTCTACACTTCTATGCGTACAAGCTTACAGATATTTCTCAGAAGGATCATTTTCACGCAAGTACTCAAGTGTCCTGCTTTCAAATGCGAGAATTGAAAGTCAAGAAAGCGTTACAGAGCGGATACCTAGATCGTATAGTATGTCTCGTGTGCAACGTGCTGTCTTCTGGACTACAACAATCATTGCTGTGTTTACATTTTTAACAAACATCGTAGTTATTGGACTAATCGTAAAAGCCAAACAAACCAAAAAACTCATCGCCTTTCTAAGCTTATGTATCATTGCCATTTTCTACAGCATTGCTAATACCTGCTCACAATATCATTATAATAGTGATAACGGATTGCAGGATAACAACATATATGTTAAGTCTTCGCTCGCAGCATCCCAGCCCATCGGCCTCTCTTTTGCACTTCATATTTACTGTTTCACCATCAACCAAATCTGTATTATTTCTTCAGGTTACCGCTCGGGGATGCTTCAAAAGAAACATAACAACAACTTGCTAATAATTGACTTAGCACTGTGGCTTTTACCTTTCCTATTTTGCCTTCTTTATCTCAAATACGATATCTACAATGTTTACGAAATTGGTTGCAAATACGCCATAATGCCGAGTTTTATCATATATCTCATTCTGAGTGGAGCTGGTTACCGTCACATAATAAGGAAAGTTAGAGAAAGTTCCACAAGAATTACACCCATTGAAATGAACAGCAATACAGGGATTACATTAACTTACCACCAAAGTGCACACCAGAGACAGATGAGGATACTAAAGACATATTGTGTCATCACTTCTCATTACACGATGTTCTGTATGATACCTTTGGTTGTTCTCATTTCTTCCCTTCACGCAAATGCCGATAAAGTTACCCTTTACCGCGTTTTTCTTGCAACAGCATTTACCATACAGATATATGCTCTTACTTTTCCACTGACATGTTTGAGTTGTTTTCATTTTGACCATGCCATACGCTTGTGCAGCTTATAATTGCACTACTCGTCAATCTGGAGAGAACAAACACGTTTCCTTTATCGGTAAGTTAAAATTGGTTCAGGTTGACTTCACGACTGTACTACTGTATTGTGTCCCAACACAAGTTTCAAGAGACTATTCGGCTTTTTGATATTCTTACTGAAGGAAGTAACTGGTATCTTACAACTCATTACCCATATTCGACATCGATTTCTATTAAGACGCGTACCAACTCGAAACTGACCAGAATTGAACTGTTTAAAAGTGCAACCTCCTGATTTGGCGAGACATTGCGCAGTTGTAAATAAAAACACTTGAGATCAATGTGGAAAGTGACTGATTGTAGTAAAATCGTGAGTAAGACATATGAAAACACAGTTAGTGAGTCGTTATACAGTCTTACATTCTGCATAGCAACCATATATGTCTATATATGCGTTTGCACAAAATTTAGCTAAGTTTAAAAGGTTGTTTACAGACCACTGCGTATTATTGTGCTACAGGCCTACCTCTGCTCTTGAACAAAGGTATCGGGCTTGGTTCTCAATCTAGCGAGGCTCTAATTAAATCTATCCGTGTCATTGACCGATCTTAGTCGTGTCCTTGAGTACGCCTGACCGCTTGCCAGCCTTATACTATGTTGCACATTTGCACAAAGAAGAGGACACATAGTTCAGTACGCACGAAGTATCAGGCCTAAATCTGAATCTATTTCCTATGATTAACTGATTGAGCAGATAATGAATCAGAATAAATTAACATAATTATTGCATGTGCAACACTCTAGACCAGGGTCGCTCAACCTCTGAATGTATATTTCCCCCCTCCCCGCCCCCTGGAAGCTTCACTGTCTGAGGTGGAAAAACCCTGCTCTAGACCAACATCTGAAAGCATTCAAAGATTTATTAATCTGAGTAAAAGAAACGCTTCGTTTCTTCGAAGATTCTTATGACAGGACCAACTCGCAGGGGGGTCTTGCAAATTCATAGATTTTTTCAATTGAGTTTTCTACATATATCAAGCTTTTAACTCCAAACTTTAAATGGGGCATCTAGACTGGATTATCTAGGACTTGTCTGGTCCTATTTTGTGTTTTGACCTTCAGCATGGTCAGGATGCTGTCATTTCCGGAAATGATTTACT
Source organism: Alatinidae sp. Z8VKAUB7J3 (assembly GCA_010016025.2). Lineage (NCBI taxonomy): Eukaryota > Metazoa > Cnidaria > Cubozoa > Carybdeida > Alatinidae > Alatinidae sp. Z8VKAUB7J3. The sequence goes on along the minus strand of JAAAKM020073195.1, from coordinate 36,740,278 downwards.
GAACACTTCGATCAATGCATGAAACACATATTTTCATCATGTGCACAAATTACGTCAAAATAAAGGTAATTGCTGAAAATGATAATTTATCATCAATGAGAAGTTGTGTTTAAAAATGCTGAATGAAAGAAGATCAAAGTGCTTTTGAGGAAATTTGAGGGTTCGGTACAGCAGTTGCTTCAGTAAAATCTATATTTAAATATTGTAGTTGGTTACATGAATGAGTGCTCAAAGCAGAACGGGAAAGTGGTGGGACTTGTAACCAACTACTCTGAAGTGCCGAATAAACGGGGGTCATCATCACGGTTTAAAGGCAATAAGCGGGGGTCCAAATAAACGGGGGGTCCAAATAAACGGGAGGTATGAGCTCCATTCTCAATTTTGTGAAAGTTTTAAATAAGGATGACACACATGAGGACAAAAATCATACTAATTGACTAATTAGCAGCTGTTTCAGGGTCAAATGTTGCATGGGAAGTTATTCAAGTGTTTTCAGATATCATTTATATGTTGATTTTCGTATGTTACCTGGTAAGAATTTCTTTCCCTGTATGAGAGATTATTTGTTAATCGTACAGACACTATTGCTACATCAACAAGTGTTTTTATGGACAATTCCGTGTGATATAGCAAAAGAACTGCCATCGAAAACTGCAGTTGCAAAGTGATTTAAAGTCATCTTTTTGGCCATCAACTTGTTAAACGTATTGCTACTTGAATGACATCCTGCTCTGTCCAGCTGAATACGGTCTTTCAATAAATTTTGCAACCTTGTATATCTGTTTATCTTGAGGCCAGTTGGTCTATAGGTATGATTCTCGCTTCGGGTGCGAGAGGTCCCTGGTTCGATTCCCGGACTGGCTCTTTTAATACCAACTACACCAGACTAAGAGTGAAGGTAAACGTAAACTTATCACTCCATAGTTAGAATATCAAGAGAAGCTTAATAAACTATTATTTTAGATCTCTTAGAACGATGTACTTGGATGCTAAGAGATAGTTTTTAAGTTCTCTGCATCGTCTCTCGGTCATTTGGATAGGATCATGTGTTGTATTTGTTCTCAATGATGACACATTGATAACAAGTACTTTCCATGGTCTGTGAGAGGTGGTTCTACTGGACTCTTGAGCTTGCTTCATGGCTTTTTTCTCTGTCCGGTAGGCTAAACTGAGGGGCATCGGCATTGGACGTCTTTTTCCAGCTGAATACGTTCTCTTCATGAATTTGGCAACTTTTTATGTTTCAATAGTTGACAATTATCTTGAGGCCAGTTGGTCTAGAGGTACGAATCTCGCTTCGGGTGCGAGAGGTCCCGGGTTCGATTCCCGGACTGGCCCTTTTAATAGAGACGCCACCAGACTAAGAAGTGACGTTAAGTGTTGATATACCACCTGATACTCAGTTCTTCAGTCCATAGTTAGAATATCAAGTAAAGCCTCATAAGCTGCTTTTGTAGATCTCTTGGAACGATATACTTGGATGCCAAATTCTCTGCCTGCATAGCTCGTCAAGGAAAAGTTTTGATACCCTTATAAATATGCAATTTACTCCTGTTGTTATACTGATGCACCTTTTCGGCGTTTCGTCAACAAATGGACGTAGTATCTGTTTTCACTGACACTATTCTTTTCATAATCCGCGAGAGACCGTCCTACTGAGCGGTAAAGCTTGCCTCATGGCTTGCTTCTCTGCCCGGCAGCCTAAATTAAGGGGCGTTGCCCTTAAATGCCAAAGCTTACCTTGATTTATTACAGGGCAGTTTGGTGGTTTCTCTATTTATTTAGTGTAATTTCAACGACGGGCCGACTGCTTATCCGGGGTCTTTGATTGAGAGACTGCGTTGATGCGCATCCATTACAAAAAGACTGTAGGAACATTTTAGGCTACCCTGAGGCATCCCAATGGCAGCAGCAGAATATATGTACTGTTTATGTTACTTCCCTCCGAAAACCAACTTTTCCTTTAGATATTCTTTTCACTACGAATATTTGATGTATCAAATTTCGATGTCGAGATAAACATTGATTGAGAGACTTCAACAAGCACCTATGATGTGGTTATTATTGCTTTGATTGAGAAACTGCCATTAAATGTTGATAAACTGTCCTAGCTAGATGCATTGCATAAATCGAGGCCAGTTGGTCTAGGGGTATGATTCTCGCTTAGGGTGCGAGAGGTCCCGGGTTCAATTTTGCTTGTTTTTGTTTCTGCTTGATGCTTTTGCATTTTGTTGTTTTTGCTTAATGATTTTGCTTGTTGTTGTTTTTGCTTGTTTTTTTGCTTGTTGTTGTTTCGGTTTGTTGTTAAACGTGGAATAACGAGACAGCCAGTATTGACATATTTCGTTTAATTATTGGAACGCAGACCTAAAAATGGTGCATGGCTTCTTTTATTAAAAATGACTAATAAAGTGTCGATTTGTAAGAATTTCAGAGAAGTTCAGAGTTCAGTTTCGGACTTAAAGTTCAGAGTTCGAAGTGGCAACTGACTTGTAATGTCAAAGGTTATCTTCCAAATTTCATCATTTGAAAATTATTTGGAGGTAAAGGCACATTTTGGCCTTCCTTATAAGATTAGTGATCAACAAAACATTATCAAATTGAAGTCAAAATTGCAATAAAATAACATTTAATACTGTTGCTGGAATTGACATAATATATGATGTATTGTCACGGGCAAATAATCCTTTTTTATTTTTGGGAGATAACATTCTATTGGGTTTATTGGGAGGCGATTGCACCTCTCACACTACAAGTACCCACCACTTCCTGGGGGCCTAAGATCCTTTGTAAATACACTAGCCATTTTAACTTTTGCTTTTCTCGCAAAGTCAAAGGAGGAACAGGTTATGGGCTCCATCTGTTCAAAATCATGCTGTAACGACGTCCACTCATGAGCGCCGACTTTTACTGAAAGCCTAGAAAGCGGCATGAAAGCTTAAAGAAACGTCTAGACTTACAGTATCAAGAAACATCCAATTAGAGGTTGTCCTAGGACACGAGACGTCCATCTGCATGAGAAAAGGCTGTTATGAACACCAGCTGACGTGATTAGCACACGTTATCTTTCTTGGTCGTAGAAAATGTGAATTATGGAGCGAGCACAGATTGCATAAAGCCAAGGTTAACAGCGTTATCAAGCGCTTGTTAGCTTACAGGCACAACAGGTCTGAACAAGTCATACAATTATGCCTCAATATAATACTCCAGGTGTGTAAAAAACATTCGTCTAAAAAGGAGGGGGGTTATTCTAGGGCAGCGTTAAAAATGGAAGTCGTTTATTAACTTTCTTCATCTGCAACAGTTTTCTGCCAACATTTTCAAAAAATTGTTTTTGTACAGTTGCAAAACGTTCTTTAAATATTCAATTGTTCAATGGTAATTGCCTCAAAATCTAGCAGCTATTTGCAAAACTATTATATGAGTTTACTAAGACGAGTGCTAAATATTTCTTGGAAAAAATAATAAGCAAATGAGTTTATCTGGGACAAGGTAATGAGAGCCATGAAAAAGGAGTCAGGAACACTTACTGAAATTATAAATTTCGTAGAGCTGGATGTCGATGTCCACCGGTGGATGATTGGGAGCTGATGTGGTGACTAGAGAAATAGAGTATGTTTACATTGGAGGTCACCTAGCTCAGTTGGCAGAGCGCACGCCGCGAAAGCGTGGGTCACGGGTCCGATTCCGGTGGTGACATACTTTTCTATTTCTCTAGGGTTCTATTCAAAACTAACATTTCAAATCCTCTCTTCTCGAAGATAACATGAAGGCGAAAAAGCTCAAATTCAAAGGGCATTACATCCAGGCAGGTCAAACTACTAAAGCATTAGTACAAGAAATGGTCGAAGGTGTGCAACCGAGAAGAAGGCTGTGGGCTTGGAAGTGGTTCAGGGAAGGCTTCAGTTTAGAAAAAAGAAGGCTATCTTTCGGCGAAAGAGGGTAAGGTTAGGAAGCAGATATGAAGGAATTAGTATTGTCAATTTGAAATGAGAAAAGTCGTTTCCTATGGAAATGGAAATGAGGTTTTTCATCTTTGACCCTTCTGTTAATATATATTTTTCTCAGTAGGTATTCGCAAACCACAGTGTTCTTTTCGTGTATGTTCAGTAAGAAAATACTTTACATTCATCACAACTGCTTGCTTTCTTGTATTCGTATTGTAGATACTAACTACAAGTGCAGTTTCCTTCGCTGCCCTAAACAGAAGTTTTGCACTCTGGGAACAAAAGGCGAACCGTACTGCGCATGTCCGAGGTATTGCGATTTTGAGGGCATCTACAATAAACTCGGTGAAGTCTGCGGAACTGATGGAAAAACTTACAAAAATTATTGCCAGTTGCTGAAAGTTTCTTGTGAAGAGAGCAGAGATATCAATGTCCATTTTTACGGGAAATGTCTGTCTGACAGTAAGTATTATACATTTTAAAGCTGCTGTACATGCAACGACACAGCGATCATAGGATAAAGTCTCTACCATATTTTTATTCTAGTCCTTGTCTAACTTGAGGAGGTGTCGTAACGTGTCGTAGCTAGGGTATCCCTCTTCAAGCAACTTTTTGTGAGGACGTCTATATCACTTCAATAGCGGACATTTTGAAGAACGAAGAAGCCTGACCAAATAGAGTCAAGTTTTCGTTTTCAATTGTTTTGGAGAAGTCTGATGATGTAGCGGTTGATAATTTTGATGTGTTTGTTTTTCTTTTGGTTTGATAATTTTGATGTGTTTGTTTTTCTTTTGGTTTGATAATCTTTTTGTTGTGTTTGTTTTTCTTTTGGTTTGATAATCTTTTTGTTGTTTTTCTTTTGGTTTGATAATCTTTTTGTTGTTTTTCTTTTGGTTTGATAATCTTTTTGTTGTTTTTCTTTTGG